>JBBBDQ010002690.1:0-25000 GCA_037127315.1 Ascarosepion bandense | reverse complement strand
TAGAGTATCAATTATAACTAAGGAACTAAAAATACATGATAGGGTCCTAATTTTACATAAGCAACAGGCATTCATCCCAATCAAAACCACAAAGACAATTTCATAAACCCAGAAAACATATTATTTAAACCTTCAAAAAACAACATAGTAAAATTAGCAAATAAAAGATGTGCCTAAGATTACGGTGCAAATTGCAGGCCTCTGCAGAATCATACGCCCCCATTGAGATGCAGAAATCAGCGTTGTTTTTTTTCTAATCCACAGTCAGTCATCGTAGAATGAAATAGACTTTTGGGCCAGTTTGAAAATGAAGTCTTGGTCTCTGATGATGTAGTAATTTTTAGCAAAATTTAAGGATGCGGTTATAAGATTTTTCAAATATAGACGGGTAGAAATCACAAATATCAAACTGGATGAAAACGCAATCCATTTTATTTCATATTTTGTAAACCAATCAATTGCCTCGACTGTGTTCTTCCATTGGTTCATACCATAAGGTATTCTTTATGAATTTCGAAGCTATTTTAAAAGTAATTTTGTTCTGTGTTCTTCCATTGGTATGAACCAATGGAAGAACACAGTCGAAGCAATTGATTGGTTTACAAAATATGAAATAAAATGGATTGCGTTTTCATCCAGTTTGATATTTGTGATTTCTACCCGTCTATATTTGAAAAATCTTATAGCCGCATCCTTAAATTTTGCTAAAAAATTACTACATCATCAGAGACCAAGACTTCAACATTTTCAAACTGGCCCAAAAGTCTATTTCATTCTACGATGACTGACTGTGGACTAGAAAAAAACAACGCTGATTTCTGCATCTCAATGGGGGCGTATGATTCTGCAGAGGCCTGCAATTTGCTCTGTAATCTTAGGCACATCTTTTATTTATGTAACACCAGACTTTACTGAGACGAAGGATTAATAATCCTCCGCAAAACTAATTCACAAAAAACGGATAAACTCAGAAAGGATCTTATATTTTTACCTAAGACCAGAATCTTAATATTTATCGCCATAACTAACGCTAAAGTCGTAAATTTCTTAGATGCTACTTTCAACTTGAGCAATGGTCTGTACAAACCCTACACTAAGGGTTCACATAACTACTCATCCCTCAATAGGGAATTAAATCGCACCTACTGAATCACCAACAACCTACACAAATCCATCTAATTTCGTTTAAGTACCAACTCTAGCAATAAGAAATTTTTGACAATTCAAAAATTAAATATATTAATGCTTTAGAAAAAAGTAAACTTAACACTATACCTTTTCAACTTCAACATGATAATAATCAACTTCAAAATAGACTTATTTTCAGGTAAAAACATTAATCAACTCCAAAATAGATTAATCAACTTCAAAATGGATCAATCACCTTCAAAATGGATTAATCAACTCCAAAATAGATTAATCAACTTCAAAATAAATCAGTCAACTTCAGATTGGATTAATCAACTTCAAATTGAGAATTATTATAATACTAATAAATTTAATATTTATTTTTTTATTTTTACTTAAAATGGAATTCTTTAGTAGTTGAAGATCCCTGGCCATCACCTCTTAAAATCCCAACAACTGAGTCTGACATACTTCTTTTTACGTCAGCTTTAATTATTTCAATGGGATTTAACATCGGACTATACGGGACAAGTCTAAAACTTTTGTGTTGCCTAAATACATCCTCCTCTACAACATCATTTTGAATTTGATTAATCCATTTTGAAGTTGATTAATCCATTTTGATGTTGATTATTTCTCATTTTGAAGTTGTTTTCCAATTTGTAGTTGATTAATCCATTTTGAAGTTGATTAATCCATTTTGAAGGTGATTGATCCATTTTGAAGTTGATTAATCTTTTTTGGAGTTGATTATTTTTTTACCTGAAAATAAGTTCATTTTGAAGTTGATTATTATCATTTTGAAGTTGAAAAGGTATAGTTTCGAATACTCTGTTAAAAACAAGATGGGCAGAAATTAGCAGTAATCACGGAAACGTAACATTATTTGATTTAACCCAACTTCAGTCGTAACGTCCAAACTAATATTGATAAACTATTCCTTAACTTAATTCATAAATATTTCTACCATTCACCCACACTAAAAAAAAAAACTTAAAATCAGTTATAGTTGCATTAAGAACATAGATAAATATATTTCACAACATAATACTATGATATCAAATAAAACATTGGCTCACCTAAACAACATCAGTCAACCTACAGATACCAGCAATGACCCTTCATCTGTTCAACTTGTACAGCGAGAATATTTTGAGGACCCTAGATGCTACTACAGGATTTGTTATCGGAGGCCACAACTTGAACAACATATGGTATGCAGATGATACAGTGCTGATTGCAAACACAGAAATGAAACTACAAAACATCCTACAGAAGAAAACTGAATGCATCGTCATCAACAAAAAGAGCAACCCAAAATGCCAAATACAGGTAGAAGATACTAGAATCAAGCAAGTACAAAAATTTAAATACCTAGGAAGTGTGCTAACAGGAGATGGAAAGTGTGACACTGCGATCCGAAGGCGAATTGGCATGGCGAAGGACACGTTCCAGAAGCTGAGTAAAGTACTAAGACACAGGAAAATTTCACTAGAAACAAAGAAAAGAGTGCTAGATTGCTATGTGATGTCAGTTCTTCAATACAGCAGTGAATACTGGACAATATCATTGAAGATGAGGAGAAAACTTGAAGTATCGTAAATGTGGTTCTACAGAAGGATGCTGCGGATATCATGGACCGAGCGTGTGAGCAATGATGAGGTTTTGGAAAGAATGGCAACGAAAAGTACGGTACGAAAATTCAAATATCTGGGAAGTGTTCTAACTGAAAACGGAAAGTACTACACAGAGATCCAAAGGTGAATTGGCATGGCAAAAGACGCGTTCCAGAAGCTGAGTAAAGTATTAAGACACAGGAAACTTTCACTAGAAACAAAGAAGAGAGTACTGGTTTGCTATGTGATGTCAGTTCTTCAATATGGCAGCGAATGTTGGACAATATCAACAAAGATGAAGGGAAAACTTGAAGCAGCTGAAATGTGGTTCTACAGAAGGATGCTGCGGATATCGTGGACCGAGCATGGAAACGAAAAGGAAATTGATATTGAGCACCAGGAAGAGACAACCAAAGTTCCTGGGACATGCAATGAGGAAGGAGCGTTTGGATAACCTGATACTGGCATGCCAGATAGAAGGAAAAAGAGACAGAGGAAGGCAGCGGATAACATATTTGAAGAGAACGGGGGCTGCGTGGTGTAACAGGAGAAAGCATACTAAGAGCAACCAGGGATAGGGAGACGTGGAAAGCCATGATCGCCTACATCTTGAAAGGACAGGGCACATAGAAGAAGATATATACCAACTGTTTATAAGAAATTATAATGCGGATATAAAATGAGGGATCAATTCTATGTTATAATCAATATATAAACTGATCCCTCATTTTGTGGTTATGCTAGTTTCTATATATTTATATTCTAGATTTATGGGCTTGAGCTAGTGGATGGCAGAGCGGGGTTTGGGTGGTGTAACAGGAGAAAGCGTGCTAAGAGCCACCAGGGCTAGGGAGACGTGGAAAGCCATGATCACCTATGTCCTGAAAGAACAAGGCACATAGAAGAAGATATATGCGAACTGTTTATAAGAAATTATAATGTGGGTATAAAGTGGGTGATCAATTCTATATTATAATCAATATATAAATCGATCCCTCCTTTTGTGGCCATGCTAGTTTCTATACATTTATATTCTAGATTTATAGGCTTGAGCAGGTGGATGACGGAACGAGGGTTGCATGGTGCAGCAGGAGAAGGCGTGCTAAGAGCCACCAGGGATAGGGAGAAGTGGAAAGCCATGATCGCCCACGTTCTGAAAGGACAGGGCACATAGAAGAAGACGAAAAAGAAATATTGCAACTACTGAAAAAATAAAACCTACCCATTGAATGGCCAATGTATGTACGAAAGTATTATTTATAGGGCTCGAATTTATTCGGATGATGATGATTACATTTTGCTTTAGAAGCACTTATAACAGGTTGAAGATAAGATTTAACAATCACAATCACAATAACAACAGTAAATACAGCAAAATTACTGCTTTATCCACATATTATTCGGTATTAAAATAACAATAATAAGAAACCAATTATTACCGGGAATATCGTAGCCAAATCCAAATCTTATTACGGAAAAGAGATAGATCAAGTCCCAAGTAGGCATCTACGCAGATGACACTACAATATACTCCCGCTCCAGTAAGAAACCTGTCGTGGCGGACAGACATAATCTCGCTGCTGACCTTGAGCGGGACCTACACTCTGTGGTGAACTGGGGCAAGAAGTGACTTGTCAACTTCAATTCCTCTAAGACCAAGCTCTTGTCTGTCAACCATTACAGGCAACCTCTCCTGCCTCCCATAAGCATGGACCAAGCGATTCTGCCGGAGAGTAATACACTACGCCTCCTCGGACTTACCCTGTCCTCAGACCTCAAATGGAACCACTATATTGAATCCATAGCAAAATCAACTGCTAAGAAGGTTCGGTCACTATGTCGATCCAGGATGTTTTTTTCCACCTGAATCCATCCTGCATGTATACAAGTCAACCATCCGTCCGTTCATGGAGTACTGCTGCCATTTATGGTCAGGTGCCCCTGCCGTTCTCCTCAGTGTTCTTGACAAGCTCCAAAGGAGAGTCTGTAATGTGATAGGTACTGATCTGGCGACTCGACTGCAGCCACTTTCCCATCGTCGAAATGTGGCCTCCCTCTGTCTCTTCTATAAATACTTTCATGGCTTCTGCTCGGATGAGCTTAAGTCACTGATGCCTCCTCAACAAGTGTTTACCCGTGCAACCAGACTGGCAACTGGGTCCCACCCATTCATAGTCAGGTTAGCCAAATGCAGACGACAATTCTACTCCTGCAGCTTCCTCTCTCGCACATCCCGCCTGTAGAACTCGCTCCCGTATTCTTGCTTTCCTGACGGCTACAACCTCCAGAAATTTAAATGCAAAGTCAATACTCATCTACTAACCACTGGCCTCTAGCTCTCTCCCCTCCCCTGTATAACCTTCACTTTCTCTCCGCCTATGTATCCGTCATCGCACCTGCTTTCTCAGCTTTCTATTGTTCCTTTCTAACTAGTTTGTACTCCTCACTCTTTTCTAATTAATCTTTCTACATTTATGTAACCCCCTGCACATCAGTGGCGTTTCCGCCTTGCTCGGGGTGAAATGATTAAAAAAAAATGTAGCTTATGTCTTTTAGCAAAGACTTGTCATCTTAAACCATATTAATAATCCTAATTTTTTCTTCTTCTTCTATGTGCCTTGTCCCTTCAGGACGTAGGCGATCATGGTTCTCCACATCTCCCTATAACTCTTAGTATGTTTGCTCCTGTTACAACTCGCAACCCCCATTCCATCATCCACCTGCTCAGGTCCTTCAAATATGTTATCTGCTGCCTTCCTTTGTCTCTTTCCTTCTATCTGACCAGTCAGTATCAGGTTCTCCAAGCTCTTCTTCCTCAATGCATGTCCCAGGAACTTCAGTTGTCTCTTCCTGATACTCAGTCTTAATTTCCTTTTTGTTGCCATTCTTTCCAACACCTCATCGTTACTTTCATGCTAAGTCCACGATATCCGCAACATCCTTCTGTAGAACCACATTTCCACTGCTTCAAGTTTTGTCCTCATTTTCGATGATATTGTCCAGCATTCACTGCCGTATTGAAGAACCGATATCACATAGCAATCCAGAACTCTTTTCTTTGTTTCTGGTGAAATTTTCCTGTGTCTTAATATTTACTCAGCTTCTGGAACGCGTCATTTGCCATGCTAATTCGCCTTCGGATCTCTGTGTCGCACTTTCAATCTCCTGTTAGAACACTTCCTAGGTATTTAAATTTGTGTAATTGATTGATTCTGCTATCCTCCACCTGTATTTGGCATTTTGGGTTGCACCTTTTGCTGATGACCATGCATTCAGTTTTCTTTAAGTTTATTTGTAGTTCTTTTTTGTCACTCTCCATCGATACATTCTGTAGGAGGTCTTGTAGTTTCCTTTCCCTAATTTACTTAACCAAAAAAGTTATTTAATGACCACATGCTGTCATAGAAAAAATACTTATTTAAATTCTTAGACCCAATTCGATTTAGAGTCTTTTATACGTTCACCTTTTCTTTCTTTCTTTCTTTCTTTCTTTCTTTCTTTCGCAAATATTTTTCTAACAATTATAAATTCTTCTTCTATGTGCCCTGTCCCTTCAGGACGTAGGCGATCATGGATCTCCACGTCTCCCTATCCCTTGTGGCTCTTAGTATGTTTGTTCCTGTTGCTCCTGGCAACCCCTGTTCCGTCATCCACCTGATCAGACCCTGCAAATATGTTATCCGCTGCCTTCCTCTGTCTCTCCTTCCTTCTATCTGTCCAGTCAGTATCAGGTTCTCCAGGCTCTCCTTCCTCATTGCATGTCCAAGGAACTTCAACTGTCTCTTCCTGATGCTCAGCATCAATTTCCTTTTTGTTGTCGTTCTTTCTAACACTTCGTCGTTGCTTGTATGCTCAGTCCACGATATCCGTAGCATCCTTCTGTAGAACCACATTTCGGCCGCTTCCAGTTTTGTCCTCATTTTCGATGATATTGTCCAGCATTC
Organism: Ascarosepion bandense; assembly: GCA_037127315.1. Taxonomy (NCBI): domain Eukaryota; kingdom Metazoa; phylum Mollusca; class Cephalopoda; order Sepiida; family Sepiidae; genus Ascarosepion; species Ascarosepion bandense. The sequence continues at coordinate 18,312 of JBBBDQ010002690.1, read as the reverse complement.
ACAGCCGTATTGAAGAACTGACATCACGTAGCAGTCTAGCACTCTTTTCTTCGTTTCTTTTGAGATTGTCCTGTGTGTTAGTATTTTGCTCATCTTCTGGAACGCGTCCTTTGCCATGCCAATTCACCTTCGGATCTCCGTGTCGCACTTTCCATCTCCTGTTAGAACACTTCCTAGGTACTTAAATTCTTGTACTTGTTTGATTCTGTTATCCCCTACCTGTATTTGGCATTTTGGGTTGTATCTTTTGCTGACGACCATGCACTCAGTTTTCTTAAAGTTTATTTGTAGTCCTTTCTTGTCACTCTCCACTGCTACTTTCTGTATGAGATCTTGCAGTTTACTTTCCGTGTCCGCAATCAGTACTGTATCGTCCGCATATCTTATGTTGTTCAGGTTGTGGCCTCCAATGAATTACGCCACTTTTATCTTTTCTCTCTGCATTGTTAAGTTTTATATATTTTAACTATTATTTTAGTGTTAATATTATTTTTTAGTTTTATTTAAAATTTTAAAATTTTAATTTTTTATCTACGTGTAATATTAGCATATTTAAATTTTTAATGATTTACGCCCTTTTGATTTCTTCTCTCTGCATTTTAATATTTCTATTTTCTATTTTAAATTTAAATTTAAATTTTTATCTACATGTAATCTTAGAATATTTAAATTTTCAGTCTTGTTATTAAAAATGCAGTAATTTAACTTTAAAAGATTTAGCTTCCACGACCATCGAGTGAATTTAAATTCAAATCTGTTAAACCGTCAGTTTGAAATATGCACCTGATGTCTGCAAAACACATAAAACTCGGGGTTGTGCCATCGACGTAGGACGTTAATTTTGAAAGTTTCCCTATTTTCTTCTTCCTTTCTGCGGCTCTCTTCTATTCTGTGCTCCACTCAAAATATTACGTTTCTTTTCTGCTGAAAGAGGTATACAACTGGGAATATATATCTTATATCTTTGCTATTTCGTCCCAGGGTTTAAGATTATATGATATAAGTTTGCTTATAACAAGGACTAAATATTTAAAAATTCTATTTCAATAATGAACACGTTTTTCTTTTAGTTGTATAAACAGTATTCATCCTTATTACAAGCTCTCTACCTCATCCATTTATATATTCATATTATATATATCAATACCTGGTAATTAGTACTGCATTTTAAACACATAAATAATCATCACATGTTTACCGTACAAGTATTCAATGTTGTGATTGAATTTCCTGTTCAATCATTAATAATTCATGCCCAGCATTATAGCTGAGTTCGTATCAGTCAGTTAAGTGCCATACGTGATACACGCTTGGGCGATCATGTCTCAAAAGAAGATTATCCCGCAGTAGGTTGGCATTGATTTCTGCGTTAGACTGGTTACCAGCCAAGGCTATAGAACCCAATCTGTCATTTTATTTAACTCATAACTGGAAAGAGAAGAGATAAGATTATATTACATAATTATATTAAGTATAATTAATGGGGGATCAGTTTATTACTTCAGAACAATACAAAACCAACCCCCCCACTTTATGCCCAGTAGATGTTTTAAGTATGTTTCCAACTATTATATTCAGTCAGTCAGTTAAATACCATACGTGATACACGCTTTCGGCGATCATGTCTCGAAAGAGACATGGCTGACTGGGCAGAAGATTATCCCGCAGTAGGTTGCCATTATTTTCTGCGGTAGAGTGATTGCACACCAAGGCTGTAGAACCCAATATGTCCTGTTATTTAATACATAACTGGAGGGAAGAGACGAGTTAATACCTTTCCCAAGCGTATTTGCGCGTAAGTGAATGCAAAGAATTCAACTGGAATTCGAACACGACACCCCGATTTCTTGTTCTGAGTCTATATCCACTGCACCGCAACCTACGGTTTCATATACAATGTGTAAATATATCCGATCAACATGTCATTGTTATTCATAGTTCTACAGTAGGTCTAATGCTACGTTTCCTATTTTCCTGATTGCTTTAATGTTTAAATCAATATATGCATCTAGTTGAAATCGTAAAATTCTTCATCCAAATTGAATGAAGAAAGAAATTCTACAACAGAAAGCATCTAAATCTAAACTTATTTATAAATGGAACTTTGTCTGTCTGTGTGTGCGTGTGTGTGCGTGCGTGTGTGTGTGTGTGTGTGTCTGTGTGTTTCCGTTACCTATAGACTCTGAAACGGCTGAACCAATTTTCTTAAAAATTTACACAGTTGTACTATAAGCGTCTGCGAGTGTTCTTAGCTAGGTTTTGTGTCGAGGTACCCCCGATAAATATCGAAAATTGATAATCGAAAAAAATCGGGTTATAGAAGGAGTGGTCCGATTTTAATCAAATTTGATACACTCATAGACAAAGACATAAGAAATGATATTCAGAAGTTTCAAGGTTGCAGTTCTTACAATAGTGCAGAAAATTGTTAATATATATATATAAGAGCTTTCATTACACCCGAGCAACGCCGGGCTATCCTGCTAGTTTTTAAATAAACACAAATACAAAATCTGAAAAGAAATATGAATTACTTTCTTTGCTTTCCCAAAATGAACATCAAATGAGAAAATTATTTGTTTTAGTTAAAACAGCAGAATAACTACTTTTCTTATGAAATGAACACCAAAGCTTAGGACGACCCCACCCCATTTAATCACAGTTTTGACCAAAAAAAGAGAGAGAAAGTGAAAGAAAAAGAGAATAAAGAAAGACTATCAACGCTAGACCGGTAAACTGCATCTGGCAGTAGGGCCTCTGATTGGGAGGTTGTGAGGAGCATGGAACCATCTCTTAATTGCTGTTGTTCCCAGGTCCACCCTGACCCGAAGTGGTAGCAAGGCCTCTGATTGGGAGGTTGTGAGGTGCATGGAACCAACTCTTTATTGCTGTTGTTACCAGGTTCACCCTGACCCGGAGTGGTAGCACCTGTTAGGGTCTCAGCTATGGGCAAATTGTTACCCCCCAAATTAGGGCCAAAACATTATGAAACTATAAAAATACACTTTTATAGAAATATATTCTAAAAACCCTAACGGAAGGGACTCTTTACTCGACCTTCGCTTTACCTCCATCCCAGACTCCTGCACTACCAGGCAACTCTGCCCCCTCGGAAACTCTGACCACACCGTAGTCTCCGTAAACATATCAATCCGCACTAACTCTACCCAAGAAAACCAGACCAGCAGAATATCATACTGCTACCAAAGAGCCGACTGGGACTCGTTCAGGGACTTCCTCTGCGACGTCCCCTGGAACAACGTCTTCGATCTTCCTGTCGAAGACTGTGCCTCCGAAGTCTCCTCTTGGATTAAGGCTGGCATCGATGCTTTTATCCCAGCCAGGAAATTCCAACTAAAACCAAATTCGTCCCCCTGTTTCTCACCCGCTTGCTCGGCCGCCATTGCCCACCGGAACCATTTCTTCCGGCTCTATCGAAGCTGCTTGTCGAACCAAAACAGGCGCCTTTTCGCCTCAGCACGGAACAAGTGTAAAAAAGTACTGAACGAAGCCAAGAGGGCGTTTGCTACCAGAATTAGGCAACGCATAGCATCCTCTAAGTTTGCTTCCAAAGATTACTGGCGTCTCTGCAAAAGCGTGCTCAGCAGGAACAAAACTTCAATAATGAATTTGAAGTTCTCACCTACCCAGCCGACAAGGCTGAATGCTTTTCCCGTAGATTCTCAACCAATTCGACACTGGACTCGTTAGGAATACCTACACCAGACTTCCCACCCAGAACTAAGGCTCAACTAAATAACGTCCACATTACACCCTCGCTGGTCGCCAAGATAATTGCACAACTTGACCCACACAAAGCGAGCGGCGGTGACGGAATCCCAGTCATAGTACTGAAGAAATGTGCCCCAGAACTCTCCTCTGTCCTCTCTAAACTCTATAACCTCTGCCTATCTGCTTCCTGCTTTCCTGCCTGTTGGAAGTCCTCCTGGGTAGTTCCTATATTTAAGAATTCTGGCTAACCCTCAGACCCCGCCAATTACCGTCCTATTAGTCTCCTTCCAATCTCATGGCCAACGGGCTTCTCTCTGACAAACAGTACGGGTTTCGCTTCACCAGGTCTACTGCTGATATGCTAACGACCATTACCAAGTACATATACCGGGCACTCGACAAGAATGGTGAAGCCCGAACCGTTGCCTTGGATATCTCCAAAGCATTCGACATGGTCTGGCATGCTGGCCTCTTGTGCAAACTGCGGAGCTATGGGATAACTGGACATCTGTTTGACCTCATCCAGTCTTTCCTCTCTAACCGCACATTGAAGGTGGTATTAAATGGGCATGCCTCCCAAAACTACCCTCAAGGTTCTATCCTAGGTCCCACACTCTTTCTGATGTACATTAATGATCTCCCCGACACCATTAGATCCCAAGTTGGCATGTGTGCCGATGACACAACAATCTACTCTCGCATCGATCAGAAACCAGGTGTGGACGACAAAGTGAACCTCGCTGCCGTACTTGAAAGGGACTTCCAATCCGTAGTGGCCTGGGGTAGGAAATGGCTGGTAAATTTTAATGCCTCTAAAATGAAACTGTTATCAACTAACCACCATAGACAATCGCATCTACCTCCCATTAGCATGGGACAGGCTAGCCTCCCAGAGAGTAAAATACTACGCCTCCTTGGCCTTACACTTTCGGCGAACCTCAAATGGAATGACTATATCGAATCCATTGCCAAATCTGCTGCTATGAAAGTCGGCTCCCTGTGCAGGGCCCGGAAGTTTTTCCCACCTGAATCTATTCTGCACATATACAAATCTATCATCCGCCCGTGTATTGAATATTGCTGCCATATCTGGTCGGGTGCCCCTGCTGCTCTCCTTGGGCTTCTTGACAAAATACAAAGGAGGATCTGTAACGTGGTTGATACTGACTTGGCAGACCGGCTGCAGCTGCTCTCTCACCGGCGTGATGTGGTTCCCTGTGCCTCTTCTACAAGTACTTTCATGGCTACTGCTCCGATGAGCTTAGATCACTGGTGCCGCCTAAGCACGAATTTACACGAGATACTAGATTAGCAACTAGGTCCCACCCTTTTACAGTTAAACAAATAAGATGTAACCGTAAATTCTACTCCAACAGCTTCTTTTCTCGCGCTTCCCGCCTGTGGAACTCCCTTCCACAAGTCTGCTTTCCCGACAGTTACAATCTCCAGGTGTTTAAATGTAGGGTCAATAGACACCTCCTACCACACTAACTCCCAATTATTCTCAGAACACTCTCATCTACCCAACCCTCATTCTCGTTATCCTTACCCGCCTATCACCCACCCTCTGACATTTCCTATATTTAATCATCCTTTCTCCACTCTACGTAGCCCCCTGCGCAGTAGTGGCAGTGCCTTACTCGGGGTGAAACGCTTAAAAAAAATAGACTTAAAAATAGACTTTTATAGAAAAATTTAAATTTTTGAAAGAAAAAATATTACCAGTAATTCATCTTTGAATACAAAACTAGAAGACATCTTCAGTTTTGTAAAATAAAAAACATGTAAAATTTTTATTTTTCATCAAAATCTAACGAAATCAACCTTTTCATTATAACTGAACATTAAAAATAACTTAAAACCTTACCATTTTGGCATTAAAACACCCACAGAGGTGTTGATATGCCGTTAAACAAAACTCAAAACCAAACCCAACGCTAGAGTTTTACAACAACAAAAAAAAATTAATTTACAAAAAGTAAAAAATATAAATATCTTACAATTAAACATTCAAGAAAATATTGATTCGGATCAAGGAAAATTTAAGAATGAAATCAAACCGCAGAAAGAATAAAAGATAATATTATCTCCAACAGAAAATCAAAAGTAGTCTTAGTCATAAATATTAAAAGGTAGAAATGAGAATTTTACCGGCGAGTCTGTGCTAGAACCGTGCGAATACTGATTGTTGAGAGTCAAGATCAGTTCTTTGATCTTATCGTGGTAGCGAAATTGTCTGCAAGTGAAATGAACGGGCAAGACAAACCAATCCTTCCATTTATATTGGTGGGCGACCTCTTTGAAGAAAGTCCTCGTCATTCCCAGTGTCTTTTGCATCAAACGAGGACATTCTTCCACGTTCTTTTTTTATTCGAAAATCAGTTCAGATGAAGTGGAATTTATATCATGGTACATATTTTTAGTTATGGCATTACGCGTGACTTTACCTAAATAGAGTCTTCTGTAATTTAAGACACTTAGCATGCACAGATTAGCATGTCAAGTGCCCATCGAGTCCATAGGTTAAGGTGGTTTTGCCTAAATGAGAACAGCGAGGGAAGAAACTCTTAACATATAACTCACCGTTGCATCTATTCATTTAACGGGAAAATGGCTAAATCTTTCCGACAATCTAGTCTTCTTCTTTCTTCTTTTATGTACCTTGTCCCTTCAGGACGTAGGCGATCATGGCCTTCTACGTCTCTCTATCCCTGGTGGCTCTAATCACGCTTTCTCCTGTAACATCTCTCAGATCCCATTCTGTCATCCACCTCAGGCCTTTTAAATATGTTATCCGCTGCTTTCCCCTGTCTCTTTTTCCTTCTATCTGGCCTGTTAGTATCAGGTTCTCCAAGCCCTCCTTCTTCATTGCATGTCCCAGCAACTTTAGCTGTCTCTTCTTGATGCTCAATATCAATTTCCTTTTCGCTTCCATCATTTTCAAAACCTCGTCATTGCTCACATGCTCGGTCCACGATATCCGCAGCATCCTTCTGTAGAAACGCATTTCAGCTGCTTCAAGTTTTCCCTTCATCTTTGTTGATATTGTCCAACATTCGCTGCCATATTGAAGAACTGACATCACATAGCAAACCAGTACTCTCTTCTTTGTTTCTAGTGAAAGTTTCCTGTGTCTTAATACTTTACTCAGCTTCTGGAACGCGTCTTTTGCCATGCCAATTCACCTTTGGATCTCTGTGTAGTACTTTCCGTCTTCAGTTAGAACACTTCCCAGATATTTGAATTTTCGTACCGTACTTTTCGTTGCCATTCTTTCCAAAACCTTATCATTGCTCACACGCTCGGTCCATGATATCCGCAGCATCCTTCTGTAGAACCACATTTACGACACTTCAAGTTTTCTCCTCATCTTCGATGATATTGTCCAGTATTCACTGCTGTATTGAAGAACTGACATCACATAGCAATCTAGCACTCTTTTCTTTGTTTCTAGTGAAATTTTCCTGTGTCTTAGTACTTTACTCAGCTTCTGGAACGTGTCCTTCGCCATGCCAATTCACCTTTGGATCTCTGTGTAGTACTTTCCGTTTTCAGTTAGAACACTTCCCAGATATTTGAATTTTCGTACCTGCTTGATTTTAACAACCTCATGACAATCAATACTGCGCTTATATTCATAAAGACTAGAAAATCTCATCGGAAAAATTACCATGAAAATATTTACAGATTTGATTAAATGCATTTGTTTAAGGATCTGGCCTTGGAGAAAAATGGGCAACCCTTTCATTCGCAAGAGTAGGCTCACGGATTGCAGGCCTTCATAACGGAAGCGCACACATATTCAGAAAGAAAGTAAACGAAAGAAAAAGAAATATTTTTGTACGAAATACAAATCGATATATTCAATTGTCAATCCCTTCACACGTATGACGAAAGAGCAATGAACATAGTACAGAAGGCTCTCTATTCTGAGTTGAATATGCCCCAGTCTTCCGCAGGTGTGTGTATATGTGAGTGTTTTGTGTCAAGCTGATTTGATGAGTCATTACATTCCAGCGCTCTCCAAAAAAAAAGGAAGGAAAAAAGCAAGAGAGATTCAATGCGAGCAACACCCACCTTGAAATCTTCCTAAGAGGCACGAATTTGACTATTCAATGGTTGTTACTCGTGCGCATGCGTACAAACACACAAACACAGTGTGCGCCATATAAACTGCTCGTAGCTTTCGATCTGCTTATCTTTCTCGACGTTTTTTCCTTCATTTGCATTTAGATCTCCACAGAGCATTCGAGTATTGACCTGCTCTGCACTTACCTATCTATCAATCAATCGATCTAATTCTCAGACTATCAAATTTTCATCCTTCCTACCTTTCTTTCTTTCTTTCTTTCTTTCTTTCTTTCTTTCTTTGAGATTACCTTTCTGCCATTCTTTCAGATGCATATAAACAGACTGAGATAGATAGATAGATAGATAGATAGATAGATAGATAGATAGATAGATAGATAGAAACTGATATAGATAGATAGATAGATAGATAGATAGAAACTGATTGAGATAGATAGATAGATAGAAACTGATTGAGATAGATAGATAGATAGATAGATAGATAGATAGAAACTGATTGAGATAGATAGATAGATAGATAGATAGATAGATAGATATAAACTGATTGAGATAGATAGATAGATAGATAGATAGATAGATAGATAGATAGATAGATAGATGATGAAACTGATTGAGATAGATAGATAGATAGATAGATAGATAGATAGAAACTGATTGAGATAGATAGATAGATAGATAGATAGAGAGATAGATAGAAAGAAACTGATATAGATAGATAGAAACTGATATAGATAGATAGAAACTGATATAGATAGATAGATAGATAGATAGATAGATAGAAACTGAAATATAGATAGATAGAAACTGATATAGATAGATAGATAGATAGATAGATAGATAGAAACTATATAGATAGATAGAAACTGATATAGATAGATAGATAGATAGATAGATAGATAGATAGATAGATAGATAGACTGATTGAGATAGATAGAAACTGATATAGATAGATAGATAGATAGATAGATAGATAGATAGATAGATAGATAGATAGATAGATAGATAGATAGATAGATAGATAGATAGATAGATAGATAGATAGATAGATAGATAGATAGATAGATAGAAATAGATTAGATAGATAGATAGATAGATAGATAGATAGATAGATAGATAGATAGATAGATAGATAGATAGATAGATAGATAGATAGATAGATAGATAGATAGATAGATAGATGTAATACCGAAAATCTTTTCGGTAAAACGATGAAGAATTTTAAGATATATTCTAAATATTTGGTTAAATGTTTGAGAAGCATTTTGAACTGAGACTTTTTCAGGATTCCCCTAGGTACAAAATTAAAAATAAAGCTCTTTTCATTATTGTATCCACGTCGCCTTTCTGATAGATTTACAATTCGAATTCAACGGCCTTCAGTTCAGTGACATTCTGAAAGCCGAACACAAAGACAGGAAGATAACCGAATTTTTATAAATGTCTCCCAAATGTGGCATTTCCGTCTATGAACCGTGTTTCTTCAGGGCGTGTGGCCCGCCACAATTTTATGTCCTTTTTAGCTCCTGGCAAATGTTGTGTTTCTGCTACCTTTCCTAACACCTGTTTTGCAGGTGCATATTTTTTTTAATCATATCACCCCGAGCAAGGCGGTAACGCCACTGATGTGCAGGGGGCTACGTAAGAGTAAAAAGATTAGATGAGAGAAAGCCGGAAAACACATCCTAAACAGGGAACAAGGGATGAGACTCTTCACCTGTTTAAAAGACGTGGGTGGAGTGTGAACCGGGCGATAGTTCAGTCTATCTACTCCAATTGAAAAAAAAAGTGAAAAGATTGGAAAAGAGAAAGCCGGAAACCACATCCTAAACAGGGAACAAGGGATGAGCCTCTACACCTGTTCAATAGACATGGGTGGAGTTTAAACCGGGCGATAGTTTAGTCTATCTACTCCAATCGAAAAAAAAAAAAAAGAAAAGTAAAAAGATTGGAAAAGAGAAAGCCGGAAACCACGTCCTAAACAGGGAACAAGGGATGAACCTCTACACCTGTTCAATAGACGTGGGTAGAGTGTGAACCGGGCGACAGTTTAGTCTATCTACTCCAATTGAACAAAAAAAAAAGAAAAGAGTGAAAAGATTGGAAAAGAGAAAACCGGAAACCACATTTTAAACAGTGAACAAGAGATGAACCTCTACACCTGTTCAATAGACGTGGGTAGAGTGTGAACCGGACAATAGTTTAGTTTATGCTCTTTAGATAAGTTATGCTCTTTCTTCAAGATGACTTGTGAGCATCAGATTTTCCAAACACTCTTTTCTCATTGTGATATAGAAATATCAGCTCTCTCTTTCGGATGTTGTGTATAAGTGTCCTTTTAGTTTCCATTTTCCCTAAAAACTTCGCCGTTGCTCATATCTTCAGTTCATTTATTCTCAACATCCTTCTGTAGAACCATATTTCTGTGGCTTCAAGTTGTTTCATCAGCTGTAAAGAGATTGCTCATTATTCACTACCCTCTACCATCCGCCCGTGCATTGAATACTGCTGCCATATCTAGTGTGGTGCCCCTGCTATCCACCAAGAAGTCCTTGACATGATCCAACGGAGAATCTGTAATGTGATCGATCTCGACTTGGCAGCTCGGATAACAGTCAATTTCTCACCGGCGCAATGTGGCTTCCCTGTGTCTCTTCTGTAAATACTTTCACGGCATCTACTCCGATGAAATTAGCTCACTGGTACCCACTATATATGAATTTACTCGAGCCACAAGATTAGCAACTAGGTCCCACCCTTTTACTGTGAAACTAATAAAATGTAATCGCAAATTCTAATCCAGCAACTTCTATTCTAGGACTTCCTGCGTGTGGAATTCCTTTCCATTTACTTGCTTTCCCGATAGGGATAATCTTCAAGAATTTAAATGTAAAGTCATTAGTCATCTCTTATCTCACTGACCTGCATCCTCTCTCATGCTCCTTTCTCTGTCCACTCCACTCTCATCAGTATTCTCATCCTTCTCTTACCCACTTCTTGACACCCCCTATAACCTGTAACTCTTTCTCATAACTTTCCTCGTATGTAAACCCCTGCGCAACAGTGGAAGTAAACTGTTTTGCTTGGGGTGATATGATTATAAAAAAAATATAGGATGACCGATATTACAGAACAGATCACTATTTTTTTTGTTTCTAATTAAATATTCATGTTTTTTAATACTTTGCTTGGCTTCTGGAAGGTATGTTTTGCTAACCTACTGCGCCTTCGTATTTTCTCTCCTCCGTTAAAATACTTTCTAGATATTTAAATTGCTGTACTTGTTTTATTTTGGTGTATCCATTTTGCAATTTAAAAATGTTCGGACGTTCCTTTTTCTGACAACCACACACACACACACACACACACACACACGCACGCACATAATATATATATATATATATATATATATATATATGTCTAAACATATACTGTTAAATATAAGAGACAATGAATGTCAATTATATTTAATCATGAGCCGTTCTAAACGTCGTGTCGTATTTTGGCTTTAATTTCAGTTGAAAATAAAGACAAAAATTCTCCAACATTTGGATAATTTTTATTAATTTGGTTCTAAGCTTTCGGCTCACATGAGCCATCTTCAGAGAGGTTATTAAGACGGTAATAAAATAACATCCACCATCACCGACGATTTTATTTTGTGTTGACATAAAACTCCGCTAAGCAACGGTAATAGTTACCAAAAATAACAAGCGCAGTTCGCAAGTTCTATGACGTCACACCACGTGATAGCGCTAAATGACAACAGAACCATGTATTCAAATGCAATTAGAACGGCTCATGATTAAACACAATAGACATTCATTGTCTCTTATATTTAACAGTATATGTTTAGAAAATTATTTGCTGCCTCGATATACTATATATATATATATATATATATATATATTCAATCCTTGGTTAAAAAGCAATCGGAGTTTAACCGTACTAATGAACTGTGATACAGCGAAACAGATCTGTCTGCGGATGACAATATTTGCGCTCTCACACCCTGATTGAACACTCTGGAAGAATGGTAGACTTTGAAAAACAGTAGCTACTCTGGCATGTACGCATCGCTCATTCAGTAAAATGAATTAGAGCACTCTAGCAATTGGGCGCGTATAATGATATGCGCGCTAAAAGGTTTACCTTCTTCTACCGAACGCTCATAGTCCAGAGGTAGAATCGCCGACTGACGCCAGTTCGGTCGGGTTTCAATCCTTGGTTAAAAAGCAATCGGAGTCTAACCGTACTGATGAGCTGTGATACAGCGAAACAGATCTGTCTGCGGATGACAATATATCTATATATATATTGTTATAAGGATGCATTTATATACAAAAATAATAATAATAATGTTTAAAAAGTTGTAGTAATGGACTCTATTGAGTCCTACTTGTTGTTACAAAAAATTTTTAATTCAGAAAGTAGTTGTAAAAATAAGGAAATTAGAAATAGAACGTTTGGAAGTTTGTAGAATGTTCCAGATAGTTCGAAAGATTCTAGAATAATGCAGATTAGGTGTTAGCCACTATAAAAATAGGTTTTGGGCAGAGAGCCGTCAGTTGGTAGGAGGATGGGTTGCTCTCTATAGCTCTGATAGATTCAGGATGTTTATCCAGCCGAAAGAATCCCTAAGTCGACGACAAAAACTAAAACTTGGAACAGTTGATAAAAGGATGTGCTGACATTATCAGCACCAGTTTCGATTCAGGAATTATTTTCCAGCCGAAATAATCTATCTAGTTGACGACAAACAAAAACTTGAAAGAGTTGTTAATGATTTTGATCAACCCCGGTAAAACCTCTCGGATCTAGATCCAGCCGAAAGAATTTCGCAGACAAAGTCAGAACAACTAAAACCTTGAAAAAGAACATAATCGAACTATCTGGATAAATACATATTTTTGTTTCTCACTGACCAAGCCAACAATTAGTCTTTATATACGCATTTAAGGATTTCCAAAAAGTATAGCACTTATCTGCCCGGCTAACTTAGCGGGTAAGATATCTGACAACTTACTTCCCCTCCTCTCCTCGTAACACTTCCCCGGACCGTAATAAACTCTATGTTTCTGTTTGTAAATATTTTTGTCTAATGTTTTGTGAATTAAATATTTGTCTGTATTTCATCTCTGAGTTTTGCCCAATCATTTTTGTTTTTGTTATGTAACAACTAACCCGTAACATAAATGGGGGCTCGTCCTGGGTTTAAACGTAACAATATATATATATATATATATATATATATATATATATATATATATATATATATTAGTTATTTTTGGTTATAATTAAATTAGACCAATACACAATTCTATTAAAAAGTGTTCAATACAATTATACTGTAGAACTTTTCAATGTTTTCATATGGAAACGAGTTATTTGGCGAACTAGGTTTCTACCTTTGGATGTTACTGTAAATCGCCTAAAAATACCGAAAGAAACTCGTTGCAAAATTATATATATATATATATATATATATATATATATGTAAACTTATCGTTATAATAGTTTCGAAAAACCCTCCGAGCACATACGCGGAAGGGAAAATTGGTAATAAAAAAGAAGCTAAGCACTTGAACATCAGTCAAAGTACGCAGGCCAAAGAAAAAAAAACCCGAGACGAGTAGCCTAAAACAAAAAGCGCTCAATACACAAGTAGAGCAAACAAAGTAAATAACTAAACTAGAGAGCCAACGAACCTACCAAAGTTTCACCTAATTGGATCTTCAGGGAAAGTTGGAGCCAACTTTCCCTGAAGATTCAATTTGGTGAGAGCTTGGTAGGTTCGTTGGCTCTCTAGTTTAGTTATTTACTATATATATATATATATACATATATATATATATATATGTGTGTGTGTGTGTGTGTGTGTGTGTGTGCTTCATAAAAAATCACAAGTAAGGTGTGAAGTTTTTTCTGTAAAAAAAGAAAAACAATCAAAACTCAATAATATCAACTACAAAGACGTTAATAATCTGCTTACCGTGTTCGGTATATAACACATACACACTACATCATACATAACGCCACATACATTCTGTTACATGGAAAATAACATGAAACCTTTGGTTATTATAACAATAATAATTACTATATATATATATATATATATATATATATATATATATATATATATTAGCAGTATAGCCCGGTGTTGCTCGGGTGTAATGAAAGCTTTAAAACTAATCCATGGTCCTGCAGCTCAGACTCTTTGTATGCTCATACGCAATAGTTGTTTCCAGTTAAAGTGAAACCGTAGACTGAAAGAAAAATGAATGGATGTAAGTCAAATTTTGATTTCCTGGTATCGATATCAAATACGTTTTTTCGTCGTAAACTGAATTTTGAAGGCTAAATAAGTCCTCTGAGTAAATGGTATCATGGCTGAGACTAAGAACTACAATTATACCTACTTAGAGCCAAACCCGAAGCAAAAACTGAAATAAAAGGGCTGAAAAAATACGGATATACAGACAGATAAACACACACACACACACACACACACACACACACACAAACATCTTGTCTTTTATATATATATATATATATATATTATCGATTTTCTGCACTATTGTAAAAACTGCAACCTTGAAACTTCTGAATATCATTTCTTATGTCTTTGTCTATGAGTGTATCAAATTTGATTAAAATCGGACCACTCCTTCTATAACCCGATTTTTTCGATTAGCGATTTTCGATATTTATCGGGGGTACCTCGACACAAAACCTAGCTAAGAACACTCGCAGACACTTATAGTACAACTGTGTAAATTTTCAAGAAAATCAGTTCAGTCGTTTCGGAATCTATAAGTAACGAACACACACGCACACACAGACACACACACACAAAGAGAATGTTCCATTTACAAATAAGTTTAGATTATATATACATAGTGTATCGAGGCAGCAGATAATTTTCTAAACTGATGGTTAAATATAACAGACAATGAATGTCTATTATATTTAATCATGACCCGTTCTAAGCATAGCATTTTGGCTTTAATTTCAGGTGAAAATAAAAAAAAAATTGTCCAACATTTGGATATTTTTTTTATTATGTTGGTTCTAAGCTTTCGACTCACATCACCCATCTTCAGAGAGGTTATAGAAACGTTAACATAAAAACAACCACCATAAAAGATGATTTTATCTTGTGTTGACATGAAACATTGCTATGCACCGATAACAGTCACCGAATATCAGACGCAGTTCGTAAATTTGTAATGCGGTTCTATGAAGTCACACAGTGTGAGAGCTCGAAATGTTAACAGAACCATATATTTAAATGCAATGTAATGTGTTATGACCAGATTTAAACGTGATTTTATTAAGTGTGGGTTGTTTGGATTTAATGTAGTGGCTTCCAATATCTGAAAGTTCTTTTTACTGTGTGTATGAGTGAGGTATTATATATATATATATATACACTGTTAAATATAACAGACACTGAATGCCTATTATGTTTAATCCTGATCCGTTCTAAACATTGCATTTCGTCTTTAATTTCAGGTGAAAATAAAGACAAACATTGTCCAACATTTAGATATTATTTATTATGTTGGTTCTAAGCTGTCGGCTCACATGAGCCATTTTCGGAGAGGTTATAGGGACGTTAACATAAAAACATCCACTATCAAAGATGGTTTTATCTTGTGTTGACATAAAACATTGCTAAGCAACGATAACAGTCATCGAATAGCAGACGCAGTTTGTAAATTTGTAATGCGGTTCTATGACGTCACATCATTATTAGACAGGTTGTAGTTAATAACACAATTATACTCACTCATACAGACAGTAAAAAGAACCTTCAGATATTGGAAGCCATCTACATTAAATCAAAGAAACCCACATTTAATAAAATCACCTTTCAATTTGGTTATAACATATTTTATTGCATTCAGACATATGGTTCTGTTAACATTTCGGTCTCTCACGCGGTGTGACGTCAGTTTTGTACAAAACTGACCAAACATGAATCTCCTTTTACAAATGCAACAAAAGCCAATACTTACTTCACATATTTTTAAACTTACGCCTCACGGCAATGTTTTTTGAATAAGCATTTGACGTTACTATTTCAACATAAGCACTAAAACCCGCAGCATCGCCAGACTATACAGCTAATATATATATATATATATATATATATATATATATATATATATATATATCTGTGCGTGTGTGTGCGTGTGTTAAAATTAAGGCAGACACATTATTCCATCGTTAAGCGGAAGTTTAGGCCAATTTTAGACGAACCATCGTCAGCGTTCGTCTTTATTGTACAGAAGATTTTACTGTACAAGAAAGACGGAAGCTGACGATGGTTCGCCTGAAATAGGCCTTTACTTCCGCTTGACCATGGTATAATGTGTCTGTCTTAATTTTTACATATATCTGCTCTCTATGTATTTTTATAAACATATATATTTAGAGCTTTCCTAGAGAGTTATCTTATCGCTTAATGTTATCTAATCACCCTATGTACAAGACACTCCTTTGGATTCTTCTCTATCTTCAGTTAAGTACCATACCTGAAACACGCTTGGGCGATCATGTCTCGAAAGAGACATGACTGACTCGGCAGAAAATTATTCCGCAGTAGGCTGCCATTGCTTTCTGCGGTAGATTGGTTTCCAGCTAAGTCCTGTTTTTTTCTCAAACACTGAATAATATATATATATATATATATATATATATATATATATATATATATATATATACTACCGGCCATAATTATTAGGCCACCTCAGTTTTTTAAAAAATTATGTATTTCATACTATTTTTACAGTATTTGTTATCAAGTGAATAATTGTAAGTTAAAAGAGAATGGTTCTTTTGTTAATATTGCACAATAATATGTGCATCAAATGAATTTATAAATATTTAATAATTACCTATATTGCAGTTTCATCAATGAAAGAATGAAGAAAATGTAGGCTGATTCAGATGAGTTCATCTCTGCTTCCTTGTCTTGTAAAATTTACAAAATAACAAAAAAAAATTATATTTTCATTTGGCAATAAATAATAAAAATAGTATGAAATCCATAATTTATTCTAAAAAACTGGGGTGGCCTAATAATTATGGTCGGTAGTGTATGTACTGTCATCCGCCGACAGATCTGTTTCGTTTTGCTGTATCACAGCTCATCAGTACGGTTAGACATCCGATTGCTTATAGCCAAAATTGAAAACACGACAGATGCGAAATCAGTCGGCGATTCTACCTATGAGCTATGGGTGTTCGGTAGAGAAAGGCGGACTTTAGCGTGTTATATACAGTGTAAACACACGCCAGTAGCCAAGAGTCTTCAAATTTATTACTGAATGAACTATGCGTAAATTTGTTAGTAGCTACTGTTTTTTTTATTTTTTTTTAGTGTACCATTCCTCCATAGTGCTCAATCGGAGTGTGAGAGCATAAATAGGCATCCGCAGATTCTTATAAATCATATTTCGGATTAATTGTATCTTTAACTTTTTACTCGACAATTTTGACACACATATATATATATATATATATATATAATTGCGAAAAGCGTATATCGAGCCCTAGATAAGAATGGTGAATTTCGAGCTGTTGCTTTGGACATCTTTGAATAGTTACGATGTTTCCGAATTGATCGGATCTTTTTTATCAAATCGTAACATGAAAGTCATTCTGAATGGCCAATCATCTAGATCCTATTGCACTGAGGCAACCCAACCCCGGGGATCAATCCTTATTTTCATTTGATGGCATGCACAGGAAAGAAGCTACAAGACCTCCTACAAGAAGTAGTTAAAAAAAAAGCGGATAGAAAGGACAAAACAAAACACACATATATATATATATATATATATATATATATATATATATATATATATATAATTGCGAAAAGCGTATATCGAGCCCTAGATAAGAATGGTGAATTTCGAGCTGTTGCTTTGGACATCTTTGAATAGTTACGATGTTTCCGAATTGATCGGGTCTTTTTTATCAAATCGTAACATGAAAGTCATTCTGAATGGCCAATCATCTAGATCCTATTGCACTGAGGCAACCCAACCCCGGGGATCAATCCTTATTTTCATTTGATGGCATGCACAGGAAAGAAGCTACAAGACCTCCTACAAGAAGTAGTTAAAAAAAAAGCGGGTAGAAAGGACAAAAAATAAACTGCAAGAAAACTGAATGCATGATAATCAGTCAAAAAACCAAGTTCAAAGTACCAACTACAAGTTGTTGATATCAAAATCAAACAGGTGCAGAAAGTTAAATGCCTGGGAAGTGTTTTAACAGAAGACGGAAAGTGTGACACAGAGATCTGAAGGTGTGGTGCACGGCCAAAAATGCATTCTAAAAACTAAGCAGGGTAATGAGAGAGAGGATAATTTTAGTTGCAATTTTTAATTTTCTTTCTTTCTTTCATTCTTTCTTTCATTCTTTCTTTCTTTCTTTGCACATCTTTTTATTTTCCTTTATTTCATTTATAAATACTTA
>JBBBDQ010002689.1:0-21378 GCA_037127315.1 Ascarosepion bandense | reverse complement strand
TATGTAGAATCATATGGTCTCATTTAAAATTGATTCTGAGCAATATAAATGAGTGTACTGAAATCCGGAAAATTGCGCATTTAGTGTATTTTCATGCATATCAAGATTAATGCAGATTCTTATGTAAATTTATGTGTAGAATCAAATGGTCTCATTTAAAATTGATTCTGAGCAATATAAATGAGTGTGCTGAAAGCCCGAAAATTGCGCATTTAGTGCATTTTCATGCATATCAAGATTAATGCTCATTCTTATGTAAATTGATACGTAGAATCATATGGTTTCATTTAAAATTGATTCTGAGCAATATAAATGAGTGTACTGAAATATCAAAAACTGCGCATTCAGTGTATTTTCATGCATATCAAGATTAATGCTGATTCTTATGTAAATTGATGTGTAGAATCATACGGTCTCATTTAAAATTGATTCTGAACAAAGAAATGAGTGTACTGAAAGCCCGAAATTGCGCATTTAGTGTATTTTCATGCTTATCAAGATTAATGCTGATTCTTATGTAAATTGATGTGTAGATTCATATAGTCTCATTTAAAATTGATTCTGAGCAATATAAATGAGTGTGCCGAAAACCCGAAAATTGCGCATTTAGTGCATTTTCATGCATATCAAGATTAATGCTGATTCTTATGTAAATTGATGTGTAGAATCATATGGTCTCATTTAAAATTGATTCTGATCAATATAAATGACTGTACTGAAAGACCAAAAACTGCGCATTTAGTGTATTATCATGCATATCAAGATTAATGCTGATTCTTATGTAAATTGATGTGTAGAATCATACGGTTTCATTTAAAATTGATTCTGAGCAATATGAATGAGTGTACTGAAAGCCCGAAAATTGCGCATTTAGTGTATTTTCATACATATCATGATTAATGCTGATTCTTATGTAAATTGTTGTGTAGATTCATATGGTCTCACGTAGAATTTATTCTGAGCAATATAAATGAGTGTGCTGAAAGCCCGAAAATTGCGCATTTAGTGCATTTTCATGCATATCAAGATTAATGCTGATTCTTATGTAAATTGATGTGTAGAATCATATGGTCTCATTTAAAATTGATTCTGATCAATATAAATGAGTGTACTGAAAGACCAAAAACTGCGCATTTAGTGTATTTTCATGCATATCAAGATTAATGCTGATTCTTATGTAAATTGATGTGTAGAATCATACGGTTACATTTAAAATTGATTCTGAGCAATATAAATGAGTGTACTGAAAGCCGGAAATTTGCGCATTTAGTGTATTTTCATGCATATCAAGATTAATGCTGATTCTTATGTAAATTGATTTGTAGAATCGTATGGATACATTTAAAATTGATTCTGATCAATATAAATGACTGTACTGAAAGACCACAAACTGCGCATTTAGTGTATTTTCATGCATATCAAGATTAATGCTGATTCTTATGTAAATTGATGTGTAGAATCATATGGTCTCATTTAAAATTGACTCAGAGCGACATAAACGTGTGTACGGAAAGCCCGAAAATTGCGCATTTAGAGTATTTTCAAGCATATCAAGATTAATGCTGATTCTTATGTAAATTGATGTGTAGAATCATATGGTTTCATTTAAATTGATTCTGATCAATATAAATGAGTGTACTGTAAGCCCGAAAATTGCGCATTTAGTGTATTTTCATGCATATCAAGATTAATGCTGATTCTTATGTAAATTGATGTGTAGAATCATACGGTCTCATTTAAAATAGATTCTGATCAATATAAATGAGTGTACTGAAAGCCCGAAAATTGCGTATTTAGTGTATTTTCATGCATATCAAGATTAATGCTGATTCTTATGTAAATTGATGTGTAGAATCATATGGTCACATTTAAAATTGATTCTGATCAATATGAATGAGTGTACTGTAAGCCCGAAAATTGCGCATTTAGTGTATTTTCATGCATATCAAGATTAATGCTGATTCTTATGTAAATTGATGTGTAGATTCATATGGTCTCATTTAAAATTGATTCCGAGCAATATAAACGAGTGTACTGAAAGCCCGAATATTGCGCATTTAGTGTATTTTCATGCATATCAAGATTAATGCTGATTCTTATGTAAATTGATGTGTAGAATCATATGGTCTCATTTAAAATTGATTTCGAGCAATATAAACGAGTGTACTGATAGCCTGAAAATTGCGCATTTAGTGTATTTTCATGCATATCAAGATTAATGCTGATTCTTATGTAAATTGATGTGTAGAATCATATGGTTTCAATTAAAATTGATTCTGAGCAATATAAATGACTGTACTGAAAGACCAAACACTGCGCATTTAGTGTATTTTCATGCATATCAAGATTAATGCTGATTCATATGTAAATTGATGTGTAGAATAATACGGTCTCATTTAAAATTGATTCTGAGCAATATAAATGAGTGTACTGAAAGCCCGAAAATTGCGCATTTAGTGTATTATCATGCATATCAAGATTAATGCTGATTCTTATATAAATTGATATGTAGAATCATATGGTCTCATTTAAATTGATTCTGAGCAATATAAATGAGTGTACTGAAAGCCGGAAAATTGCGCATTTAGTGTATTTTCATGCATATCAAGATCAATTCTGATTCTTATGTAAATTGATGTGTAGAATCATATGGTCTCATTTGAAATTGATTCTGATCAATATAAATGAGTGTACTGAAATATCAAAAACTGCGCATTTAGTGTATTTTCATGCATATCAAGATTAATGTTGATTCTTATGTAAATTGATGTGTAGAATCATATGGTTTAATTTAAAATTGATTCTGATCAATATAAATGAGTGTAATGAAAGCCCGAAAATTGCGCATTTAGTGTATTTTCATGCATATCAAGATTAATGCTGATTCTTATGTAATTTGATGTGTAGAATCATATGGTCTCATTTAAAATTGATTCTGATCAATATAAATGAGTGTACTGTAAGCCCGAAAATTGCGCATTTAGTGTATTTTCATGCATATCAAGATTAATGCTGATTCATATGTAAATTGATGTGTAGAATCATACGGTCTCATTTAAAATTGATTCTGAGCTATATAAATGAGTGTACTGAAAGCCCGAAAAGTGCGAATTTAGTGTATTTTCATGCATATCAAGATTAATGCTGATTCTTATGTAAATTGTTATGAAGAATCATATGGTCTCATTTAAATTGATTCTGAGCAATATAAATGAATGTACTGAAAGCCCGAAAATTGAGCATTTATGTATTTTCATGCATATCAAAATCAATGCTGATTCTTATATAAATTGATATGTAGAATCATATGGTCTCATTTAAAATTGATTCTGAGCAATATAAATGAGTGTACTGAAAGCCCGAAAATTGCGCATTTAGTGTATTTTCATGCATATCAAGATTAATGCTGATTCTTATGTAAATTGATGTGTTGATTCACATGGTCTCATTGAAAACTGATTCTGAGCAATATAAATGAGTGTGCTGAAAGCCGGAAAATTGCGCATTTAGTGCATTTTGATGCATATCAAGATTAATGCTGATTCTTATGTAAATTGATGTGTAGAATCATATGGTCTCATTTAAAATTGATTCTGATCAATATAAATGACTGTACTGAAAGTCTAAAAACTGCGCATTTAGTGTATTTTCATGTATATCAAGATCAATGCTGATTCTTATGTAAATTGATGTGTAGATTCATATGGTCTCATTTAAAATTGATTCTGAGCAATATAAATGAGTGTGCTGAAAGCCCGAAAATTGCGCATTTAGTGCATTTTCATGCATATCAAGATTAATGCTGATTCTTATGTAAATTGATTTGTAGAATCGTATGGTCTCATTTAAAATTGATTCTGAGCAATATAAATGAGTGTACTGAAAGCCCGAAAATTGCGCATTTAGTGTATTTTCATGCATATCAAGATTAATGCTGATTCTTATGTAAATTGATGTGTAGAATTACATGGTTTCATTTAAAATTGATTCTGAGCAATATAAATGAGTGTACTGAAAGCCCGAAAATTGCGCATTTAGTGTATTTTCATGCATATCAAGATTAATGCTGATTCTTATGTAAATTGATGTGTAGAATCATATGGTTTCATTTAAAATTGATTCTGAGCAATATAAATGAGTGTACTGAAAGCCCGAAAATTGCGCATTTAGTGTATTTTCATGCATATCAAGATTAATGCTGATTCTTATGTAAATTGATATGTAGAATCATATGGTTTCATTTAAAATTGATTCTGAGCAATATAAATGTGTGTACTGAAAGCCGAAAATTGCGCATATAGTGTATTTTCATGCATATCAAGATTAATGCGGATTCTTATGTAAATTGATGTGTAGAATCATATGGTCTCATTTAAAATTGATTCTGAGCAATATAAATGAGTGTACTGAAAGCCGGAAAATTGCGCATTTAGTGTATTTTCATGCATATCAAGATTAATGCTGATTCTTATGTAAATTGATGTGTAGAATCATACGGTCTCATTTAAAATTGATTCTGAGCAATATATATGAGTGTACTGAAAGCCCGAAAATTGCGATTTTAGTGTATTTTCATGCATATCAAGATTAATGCTGATTCTTATGTAAATTGATGTGTAGAATCACATGGTTTCATTTAAAATTGATTCTGAGCAATATAAATGGGTGTACTGAAAGCCCGAAAATTGCGCATTTAGTGTATTTTCATGCATATCAAGATTAAAGCTGATTCTTATGTAAATTGATGTGTAGAATCATATGGTTTCACTTAAAATTGATTCCGATCAATATATATGAGTGTACTGTAAGCCCTAAAATTTAGTGTATTTTCATGCATATCAAGATTAATGCTGATTCTTATGTAAATTGATGTGTAGAATCATACGGTCTCATTTAAAATTGATTCTGATCAATATAAATGAGTGTACTGAAAAACCAAATACTGCGCATTTAGTGTATTTTCATGCATACCAAGATTAATGCTGATTCATATGTAAATTGATGTGTAGAATCATATGGTTTCATTTAAAATTGATTCTGAGCAATATAAATGAGTGTACTGAAAGCCCGAAAATTGCGCATTTAGTGTATTTTCATGCATATCAAGATTAATGCTGATTCTTATGTAAATTGATGTGTAGAATCATATGGTTTCATTTAAAATTGATTCTGAGCAATATAAATGTGTGTACTGAAAGCCCGAAAATTGCGCATTTAGTGTATTTTCATGCATATCAAGATTAATGCGGATTCTTATGTAAATTGATGTGTAGAATCATATGGTCTCATTTTAAATTGATTCTGAGCAATATAAATGAGTGTACTGAAAGCCGGAAAATTGCGCATTTAGTGTATTTTCATGCATATCAAGATTAATGCTGATTCTTATGTAAATTGATGTGTAGAATCATACGGTCTCATTTAAAATTGATTCTGAGCAATATATATGAGTCTACTGAAAGCCCGAAAATTGCGATTTTAGTGTATTTTCAGGCATATCAAGATTAATGCTGATTCTTATGTAAATTGATGTGTAGAATCACATGGTTTCATTTAAAATTGATTCTGAGCAATATAAATGAGTGTACTGAAAGCCGGAAAATTGCGCATTTAGTGTATTTTCATGCATATGAAGATTAATGCTGATTATCATGTAAATTGATGTGTAGAATCATACGGTCTCATTTAAAATTGATTCTGAGCAATATAAATGAGTGTACTGAAAGCCCGAAAATTGCGCATTTAGTGTATTTTCATGCATATCAAGATTAATGCTGATTCTTATGTAAATTGATGTGTAGAATCATATGGATTCAATTAAAATTGATTCTGAGGAATATAAATGAGTGTACTGAAAGCCCGAAAATTGCTCATTTAGTGTATTTTCATGCATATCAAGATTAATGCTGATTCTTATGTAAATTGATGTGTAGAATCATATGGTCTGATTTAAAATTGATTCTGATCAATATAAATGAGTGTACTGAAAGACCAAACACTGCGCATTTAGTGTATTTTCATGCATATCAAGATTAATGCTGATTCTTATGTCAATTGATGTGTAGAATCATATGGTCTCATTTAAATTGACTCCGAGCGACATGAATGTGTGTACTGAAAGCCCGAAAATTGCGCATTTTGTGTATTTTCATGCATATCAAGATTAATGCTGATTCTTATGTAAATTGATGTGTAGAATCATATGGTCTCATTTAAAATTGATTCCGAGCAATATAAATGAGTGTACTGAAAGCCCGAAAATTGCGCATTTAGTGTATTTTCATGCATATCAAGATTAATGCTAATTCTTATGTAAATTGATGTGTAGAATCATATGGTTTAATTTAAAATTGATTCTGAGCAATATAAATGAGTGTACTGAAAGCCCGAAATTTGCGCATTTAGCGTATTTTCATGCATATCAAGATTAATGTTGATTCTTATGTAAATTGATATGTAGAATCATACGGTCTCATTTAAAATTGATTCTGAGCAATATAAATGAGTGTACTGAAAGCTGGAATATTGCGCATTAAGTGTATTTTCATGCATATTAAGATTAATGCTAATTCTTATGTAAATTGATGTGTAGTATCATATGGTCTCATTTAAATTTGTTTCTGATCAATATAAATGAGTGTACTGTAAGCCCAAAAATTGAGCATTTAGTGTATTTTCATGCATATCAAGATTAATGCTGATTCTTATGTAAATTGATGTGTAGAATCATACGGTCTCATTTAAAATTGATTCTGAGCAATATAAATGAGTGTACTGAAAGCCCGAAAATTGCGCATTTAGTGTATTTTCATGCATATCAAGATTAATGCTGATTCTTATGTAAATTGATGTGTAGAATCATATGGATTCAATTGAAATTGATTCTGAGCAATATTAATGAGTGTACTGAAAGCCCGAAAATTGCGCATTTAGTGTATTTTCATGCATATCAAGATTAATGCTGATTCTTATGTAAATTGATGTGTAGAATCATATGGTTTCATTTAAAATTGATTCTGAGCAATATAAATGAGTGTACTGAAAGGCCGAAAATTGCGCATTTAGTGTATTTTCATGCATGTCAAGATTAATACTGATTCTTATGTAAATTGCTATGTAGAATCATATGGTTTCATTTAAAATTGATTCTGAGCAATATAAATGTGTGTACTGAAAGCCCGAAAATTGCGCATTTAGTGTATTTTCAGCATATCAAGATTAATGCGGATTCTTATGTAAATTGATGTGTAGATTCATATGGTCTCATTTAAAATTGATTCTGAGCAATATAAATGAGTGTACTGAAAGCCCGAAAATTGCGCATTTACTGTATTTTCATGCATATCAGGATTAATGCGGATTGATATGTAAATTGATGTGTAGAATCATACGGTCTCATTTAAAATTGATTCTGAGCAATATAAATGAGTGTACTGAAAGCCCGAAAATTACTCATTTAGTGTATTTTCATGCATATCAAGATTAATGCTGATTCTTATGTAAATTGATGTGTAGAATCACATGGTTTCTTTTCAAATTGATTCTGAGCAATATAAATGAGTGTACTGAAAGCCCGAAAATTGCGCATTTAGTGTATTTTCATGCATGTCAAGATTAATGCTGATTCTTATGTAAATTGATATGTAGAATCATATGGTTTCGTTTAAAATTGATTCTGAGCAATATAAATGTGTGTACTGAAAGCCGGAAAATTGCGCATTTAGTGTATTTTCATGCATATCAAGATTAATGCTGATTCTTATGTAAATTCATGTGTAGAATCATACGGTCTCATTTAAAATTGATTCTGAGCAATATATATGAGTCTACTGAAAGCCCGAAAATTGCGATTTTAGTGTATTTTCAGGCATATCAAGATTAATGCTGATTCTTATGTAAATTGATGTGTAGAATCACATGGTTTCATTTAAAATTGATTCTGAGCAATATAAATGAGTGTACTGAAAGCCCGAAAATTGCGCATTTAGTGTATATTCATGCATATCAAGATTAATGCTGATTCTTATGTAAATTGATGTGTAGAATCATATGGTTTCATTTAAAATTGATTCTGAGCAATATAAATGACTGTACTGGAAGCCCGAAAATTGCGCATTTAGTGTATTTTCATGCATATCAAGATTAATGCTGATTCTTATGTAAATTGATGTGTAGAATCATATGGTCTCATTTAAAATTGATTCTGATCAATATAAATGAGTGTACTGTAAGCCCGAAAATTGAGCATTTAGTGTATTTTCATGCATATGAAGATTAATGCTGATTATCATGTAAATTGATGTGTAGAATCATACGGTCTCATTTAAAATTGATTCTGAGCAATATAAATTGGTGTACTGAAAGCCCGAAAATTGCGCATTTAGTGTTTTTTCATGCATATCAAGATTAATGCTGATTCTTATGTAAATTGATGTGTAGAATCATATGGATTCAATTAAAATTGATTCTGAGGAATATAAATGAGTGTACTGAAAGCCCGAAAATTGCGCATTTAGTGTATTTTCATGCATATCAAGATTAATGCTGATTCGTATGTAAATTGATGTGTAGAATCATATGGTCTGATTTAAAATTGATTCTGATCAATATAAATGAGTGTACTGAAAGACCAAACACTGCGCATTTAGTGTATTTTCATGCATATCAAGATTAATGCTGATTCTTATGTCAATTGATGTGTAGAATCATATGGTCTCATTTAAATTGACTCCGAGCGACATGAATGTGTGTACTGAAAGCCCGAAAATTGCGCATTTTGTGTATTTTCATGCATATCAAGATTAATGCTGATTCTTATGTAAATTGATGTGTAGAATCATATGGTCTCATTTAAAATTGATTCCGAGCAATATAAATGAGTGTACTGAAAGCCCGAAAATTGCGCATTTAGTGTATTTTCATGCATATCAAGATTAATGCTAATTCTTATGTAAATTGATGTGTAGAATCATATGGTTTAATTTAAAATTGATTCTGAGCAATATAAATGAGTGTACTGAAAGCCCGAAATTTGCGCATTTAGCGTATTTTCATGCATATCAAGATTAATGTTGATTCTTATGTAAATTGATATGTAGAATCATACGGTCTCATTTAAAATTGATTCTGAGCAATATAAATGAGTGTACTGAAAGCTGGAATATTGCGCATTAAGTGTATTTTCATGCATATTAAGATTAATGCTAATTCTTATGTAAATTGATGTGTAGTATCATATGGTCTCATTTAAAATTGTTTCTGATCAATATAAATGAGTGTACTGTAAGCCCAAAAATTGAGCATTTAGTGTATTTTCATGCATATCAAGATTAATGCTGATTCTTATGTAAATTGATGTGTAGAATCATACGGTCTCATTTAAAATTGATTCTGAGCAATATAAATGAGTGTACTGAAAGCCCGAAAATTGCGCATTTAGTATATTTTCATGCATATCAAGATTAATGCTGATTCTTATGTAAATTGATGTGTAGAATCATATGGATTCCATTGAAATTGATTCTGAGCAATATAAATGAGTGTACTGAAAGCCCGAAAATTGCGCATTTAGTGTATTTTCATGCATATCAAGATTAATGCTGATTCTTATGTAAATTGATGTGTAGAATCATATGGTTTCATTTAAAATTGATTCTGAGCAATATAAATGAGTGTACTGAAAGGCCGAAAATTGCGCATTTAGTGTATTTTCATGCATGTCAAGATTAATACTGATTCTTATGTAAATTGATATGTAGAATCATATGGTTTCATTTAAAATTGATTCTGAGCAATATAAATGTGTGTACTGAAAGCCCGAAAATTGCGCATTTAGTGTATTTTCAGCATATCAAGATTAATGCGGATTCTTATGTAAATTGATGTGTAGATTCATATGGTCTCATTTAAAATTGATTCTGAGCAATATAAATGAGTGTACTGAAAGCCCGAAAATTGCGCATTTACTGTATTTTCATGCATATCAGGATTAATGCTGATTGATATGTAAATTGATGTGTAGAATCATACGGTCTCATTTAAAATTGATTCTGAGCAATATAAATGAGTGTACTGAAAGCCCGAAAATTACTCATTTAGTGTATTTTCATGCATGTCAAGATTAATGCTGATTCTTATGTAAATTGATATGTAGAATCATATGGTTTCATTTAAAATTGATTCTGAGCAATATAAATGTGTGTACTGAAAGCCCGAAAATTGCGCATTTAGTGTATTTTCATGCATATCAAGATTAATGCTGATTCATATGTAAATTGATGTGAAGAATCATACGGTCTCATTTAAAATTGATTCTGAGCAATATAAATGAGTGTACTGAAAGCCCGAATATTACTCATTTAGTGTATTTTCATGCATATCAAGATTAATGCTGATTCTTATGTAAATTGATGTGTAGAATCACATGGTTTCATTTCAAATTGATTCTGAGCAATATAAATGAGTGTACTGAAAGCCCGAAATTGCGCATTTAGTGTATTTTCATGCATATCAAGATTAATGCTGATTCTTATGTAAATTGATGTGTAGAATCATATGGTTTCATTTAAAATTGATTCTGAGCAATATAAATGAGTGTACTGAAAGGCCGAAAATTGCGCATTTAGTGTATTTTCATGCATGTCAAGATTAATACTGATTCTTATGTAAATTGATATGTAGAATCATATGGTTTCATTTAAAATTGATTCTGAGCAATATAAATGTGTGTACTGAAAGACCGAAAATTGCGCATTTAGTGTATTTTCAGAATATCAAGATTAATGCGGATTCTTATGTAAATTGATGTGTAGATTCATATGGTCTCATTTAAAATTGATTCTGAGCAATATAAATGAGTGTACTGAAAGCCCGAAAATTGCGCATTTAGTGTATTTTCATGCATATCGAGATTAATGCTGATTCTTATGTAAATTGATGTGTAGAATCATACGGTCTCATTTAAAATTGATTCTGAGCAATATAAATGTGTGTACTGAAAGCTGGAATATTGCGCATTAAGTGTATTTTCATGCATATCAAGATTAATGCTAATTCTTATGTAAATTCATGTGTAGAATCATATGGTCTCATTTAAAATTGATTCTGATCAATATAAATGAGTGTACTGAAAGCCCGAAAATTGCGCATTTAGTGTATTTTCAGGTATATCAAGATTAATGCTGATTCTTATGTAAATTGATGTGTAGAATCATATGGATTCAATTAAAATTGATTCTGAGCAATATAAATGAGTGTATTGAAAGCCCGAAAATTGCTCATTTAGTGTATTTCCATGCATATCAAGATTAATGCTGATTCTTATGTACATTGATGTGTAGAATCACATGGTTTCATTTCAAATTGATTCTGATCAATATAAATGAGTGTACTGAAAGCCCGAAAATTACTCATTTAGTGTATTTTCATGCATATCAAGATTAATGCTGATTCTTATGTAAATTGATGTGCAGAATCATACGGTCTCATTTAAAATAGATTCTGAGCAATATAAATGAGTGTACTGAAAGCCCGAAAATTGCGTATTTAGTGTATTTTCATGCATGTCAAGATTAATGCTGATTCTTATGTAAATTGATATGTAGAATCATATGGTTTCATTTAAAATTGATTCTGAGCAATATAAATGTGTGTAGTGAAAGCCCGAAAATTGCACATTAATGTATTTTCATGCATATCAAGATTAATGCGGATTCTTATGTAAATTGATGTGTAGAATCATACGGTCTCATTTAAAATTGATTCTGAGCAATATAAATGTGTGTACTGAAAGCCCGAAAATTGCGCATTTATTATATTTTCATGCATATCAAGATTAATGCTGATTCTTATGTAAATTGATGTGTAGAATCATATCGTCTCATTTAAAATTGATTCCGAGCAATATAAATGAGTGTACTGAAAGCCCGAAAATTGCGATTTTAGTGTATTTTCATGCATATCAAGATTAATGCTGGTTCTTATGTAAATTGATGTGTAGAATCATACGGTTTCATTTAAAATTGATTCTGAGCTATAGATTAGAGTGTACTGAAAGCCCGAAATTTGCGCATTTAGTGTATTTTAATGCATATAAAGATTAATGCTGATTCTTATGTAAATTGATGTGTAGAATCATACGGTCTCATTTAAAATTGATTCTGAGCAATATAAATGAGTATACTGAAAGCCCGAAAATTGCGCATTTAGTGTATTTTCAGGCATATCAAGATTAATGCTGATTCTTATGTAAATTGATGTGTAGAATCATATGGATTCAATTAAAATTGATTCTGAGCAATATAAATGAGTGTACTGAAAGCCCGAAAATTGCGCATTTAGTGTATTTTCATGCATATCAAGATTAATGCTGATTCTTATGTAAATTGATGTGTAGAATCGTATGGTCTCGTGTAAAATTGATTCTGATCAATATAAATGAGTGTACTGAAAGACCAAACACTGCGCATTTAGTGTATTTTCATGCATATCAAGATTAATGCTGATTCATATGTAAATTGACGTGTAGAATCATACGGTCGCATTTAAAATTGATTCTGAGCAATATAAATGAGTGTACTGAAAGCCCGAAAATTACTCATTTAGTGTATTTTCATGCATATCAAGATTAATGCTGATTCTTATGTAAATTGATGTGTAGAATCACATGGTTTCATTTCAAATTGATTCTGAGCAATATAAATGAGTGTACTGAAAGCCCGAAAATTGCGCATTTAGTGTATTTTCATGCATATCAAGATTAATGCTGATTCTTATGTAAATTGATGTGTAGAATCATATGGTTTCATTTAAAATTGATTCTGAGCAATATAAATGAGTGTACTGAAAGCCGGAAAATTGCACATTTAGTGTATTTTCATGCATATCAAGATTAATGCTGATTCTTATGTAAATTGATGTGTAGAATCATACGGTCTCATTTAAAACTGATTCTGAGCAATATAAATGTGTGTACTGAAAGCCCGAAAATTGCGCATTTAGTGTATTTTCATGCATATCAAGATTAATGCAGATTCTTATGTAAATTGATGTGTAGAATCATATGGTCTCATTTAAAATTGATTCCGAAAGCAGCATAAATCCGTTAATACTGTTGCCCGAAAATGCATTTAGTGTATTTTCATGCATATCAAGATTAATGCTGATTCTTGGTGGGTCTGATGTGCAATCATGGCTTCATTTAAAATTGGATTCTGAGCAATATAAATGAGTGTACTGAAATGCGTACTTCTAGTGTATTTTAATGTACACACATTAATGTTGATTTCTTATGTAAATTGATGTGTAGAATCATATATTTCATTTAAATTGATTCTGAGCACAGGCGCGCGGAACTCGGAAAGCCCGATACTTGCGCATTTAGTGTATTTTCATGCATATCGAGATTAATGCTGATTCTTATGTAAATTGATGTGTAGAATCATATGGTCTCATTTAAAATTGATTCTGAGCAATATAAATGAGTGTGCTGAAAGCAGGAAAATTGCGCATTTAGTGTATTTTCATGCATATCAAGATTAATGCTGTTTCTTATATAAATTGATGTGTAGAATCATATGGTCCCATTTAAAATTGATTCTGATCAATATAAATGAGTATACAGAAAGTCCAAATCTGCGCATTTAGTGTATTTTCATGCATATCAAGATTAATGCTGATTCTTATGTAAATTGATGTGTAGAATCACATGGTTTCATTTCAAATTGATTCTGAGCAATATAAATGAGTGTACTGAAAGCCCTGAATATTGCGCATTTAGTGTATTTTCATGCATATCAAGATTAATGCTGATTCTTATGTAAAATTGATGTGTAGAATCATATGGTTTCATTTAAAATTGATTCTGAGCAATATAAATGAGTGTACTGAAAGTTCCGAAAATTGCGCATTTAGTGTATTTTCATGCATGTCAAGATTAATGCTGATTCTTATGTAAATTGATATGTAGAATCATATGGTTTCATTTAAAATTGATTCTGAGCAATATAAATGTGTGTACTGAAAGACCGAAAATTGCACATTTAGTGTATTTTCATGCATATCAAGATTAATGCGGATTCTTATGTAAATTGATGTGTAGATTCATATGGTCTCATTTAAAATTGATTCTGAGCAATATAAATGAGTGTACTGTAAGCCGGAAAATTGCGCATTTAGTGTATTTTCATGCATATCAAGATTAATGCTGATTCTTATGTAAATTGATGTGTAGAATAATACGGTCTCATTTAAAATTGATACTGAGCAATATAAATGTGTCTACTGAAAGCCCGAAAATTGCGCATTTAGTGTATTTTCATGCATATCAAGATTAATGCTGATTCTTATGTAAATTGATGTGTAGAATCATATCGTCTCATTTAAAATTGATTCCGAGCAATATAAATGAGTGTATTGAAAGCCCGAAAATTGCGCATTTAGTGTATTTTCATGCATATCAAGAGTAATGCTGATTCTTATGTAAATTGATGTGTAGAATCATACGGTTTCATTTAAAATTGATTCTGAGCAATATAAATGAGTGTACTGAAAGCCCGAAATTTCGCATTTAGTGTATTTTCATGCATATCAAGATTAATGCTGATTCTTATGTAAATTGATGTGTAGAATCATACTGTCTCATTTAAAATTGATTTTTAGCAATATAAATGAGTGTACTGAAAGCCCGAAAATTGCGCATCTAGTGTATTTTCAGGCATATCAAGATTAATGCTGATTCTTATGTAAATTGATGTGTAGAATCATATGGATTCAATTCAAATTGATTCTGGAGCAATATCTGAGTGTACTGAAAGCCCTGAAAATTGTGCATTTTAGGGTGTATTTTCATGCATATCAAGATTAATGCTGATTTCTTATGTAAATTGATGTGTAGAATCGTATGGTTTCATTTGAAAATTGATTCTGAGCAATATAAAAATGAGTGTACTGAAAGCCCTGAAAATTGTGCATTTAGTGTATTTTAATGCATATCAATGTTAATGCTGATTTCCTTATGTAAATTGAAGGTGCTTAGAATCATATGGTTTCATTTAAAATTGATTCTTGATCAATATAAATGAAGTGTAAAAACTTAAAAGAAAGCCCTTGAAACTTTGCGCATTAATGCTTATTTTTCCATGCAATATTCCTCGAGATTTTCTAATCTTGCTTCAAAAATTTATGTAAATTGATGTGTAGAATCATATGGTCTCATTTAAAAATTGATTCTTTGAGCAATATAAATGAGTGTGCTTGAAAAGCACGAATATTGCGCATTTAGTGTATTTTCATGCATATCAAGATTAATGCTGATTCTTATATAAATTGATGTGCAGAATCATATGGTCCCTCATTTAAAAATTTGATTCTCGATCGAATATAAATGTAGGTGTGCTAGAAAGTCCAAATTTGCGCAAATTTAAAGGTGATTTATTTTGTATTTTGCATATACCAAGATTAATTGCTGATTTTACTTGGGAATTAAAAAATTGATGTGTAGAATTTCACCATTTGGTTTCCATTTAAATTGATTCCCTGATCAAATATAAATGAGTGTACTTTGAAAATTTCCCTGAAAATTGCGCATTTAGTGTATTTTCATGCATATCAAGATTAATGTTCTGATTTCTTATGTAAATTGATGTGTAGGAATCACATGGTTTCATTTCAAATTGATTCTGAGCAATATCTGAAGTGTACTGAAAGCCCTGAAAATTGCGCATTTAGTGTATTTTCATGCATATCAAGATTAATCAAGTCTCGATTCTTATGTAAATTGATGTGTAGAATCATATGGTTTTGCATTTAAAATTGATTCTGGAGCAATATAAATGAGTGTACTTGAAAAGTCCCTGAAAATTATGCATTTAGTGTATTTTCATGCATGTCTAAGATTAATGCTTTGACTTTATGTAAATTGATATGTAGAATCATCATAAGGTTTCATTTAAAATTGATTCTGAGCAATATAAAATGTGTGTACTTGAAAAGTCTGAAAACTTGTACATTTAGTGTATTTTCATGCATTTGTCTGATTTCTAAACTTGATTTGTGGTAATTCGAAATGCAATCAATTTAAAATTGGTCTCATTTAAAAATTATACTGAGCAATATAAATGTGCGTCTACGAGCTGAAAACTGCATTTAGTGTGTTTTCATGCATATCAAGATTAATGCTGATTTATGGGTTCTGAATGTGTAGGAATTTTCATATCGTCTCATTTAAAATTGGATTCCGGAGCAATATAAATGAGTGTATTGAAAGCCAGAAAATTGCGCATTTAGTGTATTTTCATGCATATCAAGATTAATGCTGATTCTTATGTAAATTGATGTGTAGAATCATATGGTTTCATTTAAAATTGATTCTGAGCAATATAAATGAGTGTACTGAAAGCCCGAAAATTGCGCATTTAGTGTATTTTCATGCATATCAAGATTAATGCTGATTCTTATGTAAATTGATGTGTAGAATAATACCGTCTCATTTAAAATTGATACTGAGCAATATAAATGTGTCTACTGAAAGCCCGAAAATTGCGCATTTAGTGTATTTTCATGCATATCAAGATTAATGCTGATTCTTATGTAAATTGATGTGTAGAATCATATCGTCTCATTTAAAATTGATTCCGAGCAATATAAATGAGTGTATTGAAAGCCCGAAAATTGCGCATTTAGTGTATTTTCATGCATATCAAGATTAATGCTGATTCTTATGTAAATTGATGTGTAGAATCATATGGTTTCATTTAAAATTGATTCTGAGCAATATAAATGAGTGTACTGAAAGCCCGAAATTTCGCATTTAGTGTATTTTCATGCATATCAAGATTAATGCTGATTCTTATGTAAATTGATGTGTAGAATCATACTGTCTCATTTAAAATTGATTTTTAGCAATATAAATGAGTGTACTGAAAGCCCGAAAATTGCGCATCTAGTGTATTTTCAGGCATATCAAG
The DNA here is from genome assembly GCA_037127315.1 of Ascarosepion bandense. Lineage (NCBI taxonomy): Eukaryota > Metazoa > Mollusca > Cephalopoda > Sepiida > Sepiidae > Ascarosepion > Ascarosepion bandense. The sequence goes on along the minus strand of JBBBDQ010002689.1, from coordinate 4,414 downwards.
ATTAATGCTGATTCTTATGTAAATTGATGTGTAGAATCATATGGATTCAATTCAAATTGATTCTGAGCAATATAAATGAGTGTACTGAAAGCCCGAAAATTGCGCATTTAGTGTATTTTCATGCATATCAAGATTAATGCTGATTCTTATGTAAATTGATGTGTAGAATCGTATGGTTTCATTTAAAATTGATTCTGAGCAATATAAATGAGTGTACTGAAAGCCCGAAAATTGCGCATTTAGTGTATTTTAATGCATATCAATATTAATGCTGATTCTTATGTAAATTGAAGGTGTAGAATCATATGGTTTCATTTAAAATTGATTCTGATCAATATAAATGAGTGTACTGAAAGCCCGAAACTTGCGCATTAATGTATTTTCATGCATATCGAGATTAATGCTGATTCTTATGTAAATTGATGTGTAGAATCATATGGTCTCATTTAAAATTGATTCTGAGCAATATAAATGAGTGTGCTGAAAGCACGAATATTGCGCATTTAGTGTATTTTCATGCATATCAAGATTAATGCTGATTCTTATATAAATTGATGTGCAGAATCATATGGTCCCATTTAAAATTGATTCTGATCAATATAAATGAGTATACAGAAAGTCCAAATTTGCGCATTTAGTGTATTTTCATGCATATCAAGATTAATGCTGATTCTTATGTAAATTGATGTGTAGAATCACATGGTTTCATTTCAAATTGATTCTGAGCAATATAAATGAGTGTACTGAAAGCCCGAAAATTGCGCATTTAGTGTATTTTCATGCATATCAAGATTAATGCTGATTCTTATGTAAATTGATGTGTAGAATCACATGGTTTCATTTCAAATTGATTCTGAGCAATATAAATGAGTGTACTGAAAGCCCGAAAATTGCGCATTTAGTGTATTTTCATGCATATCAAGATTAATGCTGATTCTTATGTAAATTGATGTGTAGAATCATATGGTTTCATTTAAAATTGATTCTGAGCAATATAAATGAGTGTACTGAAAGCCCGAAAATTGCGCATTTAGTGTATTTTCATGCATGTCAAGATTAATGCTGATTCTTATGTAAATTGATATGTAGAATCATATGGTTTCATTTAAAATTGATTCTGAGCAATATAAATGTGTGTACTGAAAGCCCGAAAATTGCACATTTAGTGTATTTTCATGCATATCAAGATTAATGCTGATTCTTATGTAAATTGATGTGTAGAATAATACGGTCTCATTTAAAATTGATACTGAGCAATATAAATGTGTCTACTGAAAGCCCGAAAATTGCGCATTTAGTGTATTTTCATGCATATCAAGATTAATGCTGATTCTTATGTAAATTGATGTGTAGAATCATATCGTCTCATTTAAAATTGATTCCGAGCAATATAAATGAGTGTATTGAAAGCCAGAAAATTGCGCATTTAGTGTATTTTCATGCATATCAAGATTAATGCTGATTCTTATGTAAATTGATGTGTAGAATCATATGGTTTCATTTAAAATTGATTCTGAGCAATATAAATGAGTGTACTGAAAGCCCGAAAATTGCGCATTTAGTGTATTTTCATGCATATCAAGATTAATGCTGATTCTTATGTAAATTGATGTGTAGAATAATACCGTCTCATTTAAAATTGATACTGAGCAATATAAATGTGTCTACTGAAAGCCCGAAAATTGCGCATTTAGTGTATTTTCATGCATATCAAGATTAATGCTGATTCTTATGTAAATTGATGTGTAGAATCATATCGTCTCATTTAAAATTGATTCCGAGCAATATAAATGAGTGTATTGAAAGCCCGAAAATTGCGCATTTAGTGTATTTTCATGCATATCAAGATTAATGCTGATTCTTATGTAAATTGATGTGTAGAATCATATGGTTTCATTTAAAATTGATTCTGAGCAATATAAATGAGTGTACTGAAAGCCCGAAAATTGCGCATTTAGTGTATTTTAATGCATATCAATATTAATGCTGATTCTTATGTAAATTGATGTGTAGAATCATATGGTTTCATTTAAAATTGATTCTGAGCAATATAAATGAGTGTACTGAAAGCCCGAAACTTGCGCATTAATGTATTTTCATGCATATCGAGATTAATGCTGATTCTTATGTAAATTGATGTGTAGAATCATATGGTCTCATTTAAAATTGATTCTGAGCAATATAAATGAGTGTGCTGAAAGCACGAAAATTGCGCATTTAGTGTATTTTCATGCATATCAAGATTAATGCTGATTCTTATATAAATTGATGTGTAGAATCATATGGTCCCATTTAAAATTGATTCTGATCAATATAAATGAGTATACAGAAAGTCCAAATCTGCGCATTTAGTGTATTTTCATGCATATCAAGATTAATGCTGATTCTTATGTAAATTGATGTGTAGAATCACATGGTTTCATTTCAAATTGATTCTGAGCAATATAAATGAGTGTACTGAAAGCCCGAAAATTGCGCATTTAGTGTATTTTCATGCATATCAAGATTAATGCTGATTCTTATGTAAATTGATATGTAGAATCATATGGTTTCATTTAAAATTGATTCTGAGCAATATAAATGAGTGTACTGAAAGCCCGAAAATTGCGCATTTAGTGTATTTTCATGCATGTCAAGATTAATGCTGATTCTTATGTAAATTGATATGTAGAATCATATGGTTTCATTTAAAATTGATTCTGAGCAATATAAATGTGTGTACTGAAAGCCCGAAAATTGCACATTTAGTGTATTTTCATGCATATCAAGATTAATGCTGATTCTTATGTAAATTGATGTGTAGAATAATACGGTCTCATTTAAAATTGATACTGAGCAATATAAATGTGTCTACTGAAAGCCCGAAAATTGCGCATTTAGTGTATTTTCATGCATATCAAGATTAATGCTGATTCTTATGTAAATTGATGTGTAGAATCATATCGTCTCATTTAAAATTGATTCCGAGCAATATAAATGAGTGTATTGAAAGCCCGAAAATTGCGCATTTAGTGTATTTTCATGCATATCAAGATTAATGCTGATTCTTATGTAAATTGATGTGTAGAATCATATGGTTTCATTTAAAATTGATTCTGAGCAATATAAATGAGTGTACTGAAAGCCCGAAAATTGCGCATTTAGTGTATTTTAATGCATATCAATATTAATGCTGATTCTTATGTAAATTGATGTGTAGAATCATATGGTTTCATTTAAAATTGATTCTGAGCAATATAAATGAGTGTACTGAAAGCCCGAAACTTGCGCATTAATGTATTTTCATGCATATCGAGATTAATGCTGATTCCTTATGTAAATTGATGTGTAGAATCTATGGTCTCCCCATTTGTTGTCTTGACTTGAGCAATATAAATGAGTGCAGTGCTGAAAGCACGAAAATTGTTTGCATTTAGTGTATTTTCATGCATATCAAGATTAATGCCTGATTCTTATATAAATTGATGTGTAGAATCCATATGGTCCCATTTAAAATTGATTCTGATCAATATAAATGAGTATACAGAAAGTCCAAATCTGCGCATTTAGTGTATTTTCATGCATATCAAGATTAATGCTGATTCTTATGTAAATTGATGTGTAGAATCACATGGTTTCATTTCAAATTGATTCTGAGCAATATAAATGAGTGTACTGAAAGCCCGAAAATTGCGCATTTAGTGTATTTTCATGCATATCAAGATTAATGCTGATTCTTATGTAAATTGATGTGTAGAATCATATGGTTTCATTTAAAATTGATTCTGAGCAATATAAATGAGTGTACTGAAAGCCCGAAAATTGCGCATTTAGTGTATTTTCATGCATGTCAAGATTAATGCTGATTCTTATGTAAATTGATATGTAGAATCATATGGTTTCATTTAAAATTGACTCTGAGCAATATAAATGTGTGTACTGAAAGCCCGAAAATTGCACATTTAGTGTATTTTCATGCATATCAAGATTAATGCGGATTCTTATGTAAATTGATGTGTAGATTCATATGGTCTCATTTAAAATTGATTCTGAGCAATATAAATGAGTGTACTGTAAGCCGGAAAATTGCGCATTTAGTGTATTTTCATGCATATCAAGATTAATGCTGATTCTTATGTAAATTGATGTGTAGAATAATACGGTCTCATTTAAAATTGATACTGAGCAATATAAATGTGTCTACTGAAAGCCCGAAAATTGCGCATTTAGTGTATTTTCATGCATATCAAGATTAATGCTGATTCTTATGTAAATTGATGTGTAGAATCATATCGTCTCATTTAAAATTGATTCCGAGCAATATAAATGAGTGTATTGAAAGCCCGAAAATTGCGCATTTAGTGTATTTTCATGCATATCAAGAGTAATGCTGATTCTTATGTAAATTGATGTGTAGAATCATACGGTTTCATTT
>JBBBDQ010002687.1:310000-313732 GCA_037127315.1 Ascarosepion bandense | reverse complement strand
TTTTTGTGTTACGTGCTTTCACTAGTCGGAAGGTCACCAATTTTGTGGGGGATTTGGTATTTGCTGGGTTGTATGTTGATTATTTCCCCCACAAATACAACACACAATTTTGCAATCGCGCAAAGTGAAGGAATAATTTACAACGGACATTCAACAACAATCAATTTATTACGTGACAAAATAAAATGGTATGTAGAAACCAACAAAATACATGATTCTAAAATTGCCTTTTTGAGAAATATAAACTTGGCAAGAAGTTAATTTTTGTCCAAAAACGTGTATATGTTTGCATTATCAGAGTCTGTAAATAAGCCTTTCCTACTTACATTCAGTTGGCGGCAACGTGTCGCGTTGCTCAAAGAAAATTCGTCGGCTTTTCTTTTTAAGGTCCTTGGAGCGAGGTCACGAACTTTTGGCATGGAAGAAATTACATGGCCGGCAAAGTATACGGTGTCATGCGGACTTAATGGCCTGCTGGGTGACTGCTTGATGACTGACTTTTTTTCTAACACCGTGTGTATTATATACATTAATAGGGGATCAACTAATCTTCCTAACATTAGGGTGTGAAAACATTTACTGACCAATCAGATTTATTATTTTACATTTTTGTTTTGGGGCCTAAATATTTTTGTGTTAATTTACTTCCAAGCCTATTTTTCTAGAATGTTCTTATTCTAAGTTTTTAGCTGATTGGTTGAGAAATATAAAAATGTAATCTAAATTCTACTGCTGTTTTGATCCAATTTTTCTAGAATGTTCTATTGTGTTTTCCTGTGCTTATTTTAATAAAAAAAATATGTATCCCATAAGCATCAGGATGAAGAGGATACTGAACAAGGTTGGCACAAGGACACATTGTATGGTATTGACAAGTTTGAGATAATAACACAAACATACATACATATTGCAGAAATTGTTTTTAGTTCGTAAGAAAAAATTCTGCTGTGAACAGAAGGGTAAAGGAAATAAAAAACAAAACAAAGTTCAATACAATACAAGGGGTTCAAATTAAAGGAAATTTACTGCTTTATTAAACACAGAGAGGAGTTGTGCGCTGACTTCAAAACAGGTCCTTTTGCAAAGCCTTAGTACCACAAAAACAGTTAAAAGTCTTTCTCAGCTTACCTTGTTAGGTTCAGTGTTCGTTTCTTGTCTCAAGCCTGGAAAAAAGTGTTTGTTTTTTTGTTAAGTCTCTTTTTCAACCCTCGTGGGTTGTGGGCCGACCTGAGAAACTGTCCCTTTTTTCTGTAAAATAAAATTTCTTTCTTCCCCTGGAAGAAGTATCTTTTCGTAAAATAAAATTTCTTTCTTCCTAGAAATATCTTTTGTGAAATAAAATTACTTTCTTCTTCTGGAAGAAGTGACGTTCAAACTTATTTTTCTTCCGCCACGTGAGTTAATGACAAACAGGAGAAACGGTCCTTTTTAGGGAAATAAACTCTCTTTCTTCCTCTGGAAGAAGTATCGTCGAATCTTTGTTTCTCCTCTGTTCGTCTGAAGGAATTCCTTTCTTTTCTTCTTTTGCGAGTTTCCCAAACCCGCAAATAAATTCAAACTTCTTTTTACGTCTTTGGTCTGACGGAGCTCAAGTCACCGAAAATAAAAAACAAAACTGAGGGTTCCTGCTCCTTCAAATTCTATCAAAGGGAGCCAACCAATCAGAGGTGAGATACGCGACACGTGGTACAGCAAAGACAATTCAATTTCCCAATGGCCTTAGCAAGAATAGGGGAGAAAGAAAATGAAGAAACGAACGGATGAATAAAATTTCAACAATATACATACACATACATGCATACATATTGTCATATGCCTGCCTCGGCAATAACCATTAAGATGATTACACGTCGATTCGTGGATATTTACATTTCCACATCTATGGACAGATATGAGTTTTCTCTCTTAGATCATGACAAATGGACAATGATAAACAAAGATAAGAAAATGAGATCACTGTTTGATTAATATAATCGAGCTGTAATCTTCCCAGGTCTGCTTCAATACCAACATATGCGCTGACCATTCAAGGATGAACAACAAGGTGAAATGATTTTTGATATCAGATTTTAATAAGTAACAAAATATTAAAATAAAAAATATAAATATGAATAAGAATGTCCAATGACCTGAACCTCAAAACTTATGTTCGGATACCCAACTTAGTTGAAATAACAATTTACAGCAAATATTAACAAATATGAAAGAATACAGGCAAATACGAATGCAAAAGATTAACACAAAATAAAAATGGGGAGAATCATGTAATTATTATTGGCACATATGGTGTTTGTGGTAATATAATATTCATGAAAGTGTATGTATTTTCTAACACGGGCCTAAGAATATAACTTATTTTTATATCAGTTTTTTCTCTTTGTTTTACTGTCTTTTCTTTTTCTTTCTTTCTCTTTCTTTATACAACTTCGGACTCAGTCACAGTCCGCTTGAAATGTATGTATCTGTGACTTTCTTTACTTTTATTTCAGTTGACTGTTGTATTTTCAGCATACAAGTATTTCGACAATATCCGCAATCTTCTTTATTTATTTCTTCAAACAAGCGTCGTATTTTCAGCACACAAATAATTCTGCAGTTTCTTCTCTTCAATATTTCTTTGTTCACACGTTATCTTCTCTGCGACACTATCTTTCTTTCCTTCTTGATAAACGATTCGTTTTCGTTTTCTTGTTTTAGCAAAGAAGAATAAGTATACAAATAATTCTACAGTTTCTTCTCTTATCTTCTCTTTGTTGCTATCTTTCCTTCTTTCTTGATAAACGATTCGGCTTCGTCCTGTTTTAACAAATAAGAATTTATACACTTGTATTTCTTATCCGGAGTTGCTTAAGATGAATTGATAAGATGAATTGGTCAAATTACGCCATTATCTCAAATGCATTTTCCTTTTCATTCATAAGTTATCAGCGCTCAGTAATCATGACTTGTTCATTCAACATCTGATCTGCAACTGACTTCCAATCTCTGCTTTACACGTGACTTGTTTTTTGGCGCGGACTTCAGCTTCTGCTGCTTCATGACCTCATGTTTAGTCTCTGTCTATTTCCTGTCTAGACATTTGTTACTAAGGGTATCTGGGTCAACCAACTTTGACCTGCTATCCCAAAACTGACTTTAGGCTCCCACGTGACCATCTCCTTGTTAAGACACAGAGACCAATCTCAATATATGTGTGTAGATGTGTGTGTGGCTATTTCCATAATATATATATATATATACATACACACACATACATCTATACATACACATGCATATATATATATATAAACATACATATATATATACATAGACATGCATATATATACATATATACATACATAGACATGCATATATATATATATATATATATATATATACATACATATATATACAGTGACACGCATAAGTATTGGATACTTGTTATTTTGTGTTATAATTCTAGTTTATGTTCACCACTTTGCCTGATATTTGGTAAGTAATATCTCATAAAGTTGATTTAGTTGTAAGTTGTATGTGGAAGGAAAATTAAAAACTCATGGTTGAATCCATTTTTTTTATCAAAGTTCAAAATTATCCTATGCAAAAGTATTGGAAACATCAATTTAATATTTTCTTGCGTGGCCTCTGTTTTGTTGCACTGCTTCCAGTCACTTTCTATAGTTGGCCACAAGTTTTCCACACTGATCCACCGCTACTTTGCCCTATTCTTCCTTGCATAATCCCTTTAATTGC
>JBBBDQ010002687.1:0-305000 GCA_037127315.1 Ascarosepion bandense | reverse complement strand
CTGATATTACCTACATGTTTATGTTTTTCAGAGAAATGTTGTTTAATAGTACTCTGATCAGAAAGATGACATGTAAGTCTACGGGAGAGCGTGGTTGTGGTAAAACCAATATATGTACTAGGTTTTTGAGTAGTATCAGAGATGCAATCTCTGAATGGGCATGTAAATTGGTACACTACATTGGTTTTTTGTAAAGAATTTAGTTCAGTGCCTGTTGGGTTATTATAAACTATGAGGTCAATTGTTTTAAACTTTTTATAATATATAATGAGTTTAATTTGATTATTACTATCCACTGGTTTAACATTTCTACGTATTGTGTTTTTGAGAGTTTTTTCATCTTGTTTATAATTATTATGTATTTGGTTGCAATAGTATAAGTTAATAGTGTTATGTTTATTTTGATGTAAACCATTATTATTAATATTATCATTATTGTTAGAGCTATTGTTAAGTTTGTTGAGATACATTTTAATTTGTTCATCAATAACGGAGTTAGGAAATCCATTATTGACTAGTGTTTGCTTAATGTTGTGTAATTCTTTATAAAATATAGATTTGGAAGAAGATATCATTTGTGTGCGTTGAAGTAAGTTTTTTATAACAGCTAACTTATATCGTTGGGGACATTCACTATTATAATTAAGAAGACACGAATTTATGCTAGTTGGTTTCCTATATAGAGAAGTAGTAAATTTATGTGTGCTAGAATCAATGAATGCATCAAGGAATGGGAGTTTGTTATTAATATTAAGTTCTAATGTAAATTTGAGGATGGAGTGACTTTCAAATTTGTTTTTAAGATATTTAATTTGATCGATATTCTTAGCTAAAACAAAGATGTCATCTATATATCTTACATATATAGAGGGTTTATTGTTGTCATTAATTATTTTATTTTCTAGATTTGCCATATAATAATTAGAAAAGAGGGGACCTAAAGGAGATCCCATCGCAATACCATCTATTTGTGTATAAATATTGCCTAAGGGGTCGTGAAAGGGTACTTGTGTGGTGCATGCTAATAATAGTTTTTTTAATATAGTGGGTTTAATATATAGATTAATGCAGGTTTCATTGAATAATATAGACAAGTTTTGTCTATTAATTTTGTAGGATCCGTTCATAACGTCTGATATACTTGATGGTGATATTGTTGAAAGACAACAAAAAATCACAGTAATTGTTGATTTTTTTATTGGGTCTAACCTTTCAGCTCACATAAGCCGTTATCAAAGAATAAATATTAACACAGTAAACATAGAACATTTAAGTTATTAACAATAAAGAGAATTAAATTGAAGAGACAAGTTCATCCCTACCGTGGTGGATGGCCGCAGACAGTGACAAAATGGTGGCGTTGTGGTCCCTGATCCGATTACAGGCATTTGAGTATGTTAGTTGAGATATCAAAATTTATCGTATTCAAACCAGGTTTAAGTTGTTTAATGTAAATAGCTTCGAGGATTTTGAGTTTCTGTTTATTATTTTCTTGTCTAAGTATATATGTGTTATCAACGTGCGTTTTTCTGAGAAGTGTGCGTTGATAACCATATTGTTTTAAATGTCGGAATATATTTGAATTGTCATTTAAGTGCAATGTAAGACGCCATGAGAGCAAATTTGTAGTATGGCCAATGTAAATATTATTTAGTTTGTTACAGATACATTCTCGAAAGGGATATTTGAATTTATAAACTACATTGGTTTTTTGCAAATCGCTAGCAGTGAGGGAAGAGTTGTTGCGGACGAATGAATTGGATGTAGTGGATTTAGCGTAATATATGATAAACTTAATACTTTTGTTAGGGTCTCTCGGAGAAATATTAGTGTTTATGAGTTTTTTAAGATATTTTCGTCTAGTTGGTAGTTGGAGTGCATCTGGCTACGATATAAGAGAGTGATATGTTTGGGATTGGTTGGGCTAGTATCATGTGTTACTTTTTCCATGTTATGGTTTTTAAGAAAATGTCGGATTTTTTTTTTATCATATCACCCCAAGCAAGGCGGTAACGCCACTCATGTGCAGGGGGGTATGTAAGAGTGAAAAGGTTGGAAAAGAGAAAGCCGAAAACCACATCCTAATCAGGAAACAAAGGATGAGCCTCTTCACCTGTTCAATAGACGTGGGTGGAGTGTGAACCGGGCAATAGTTTAGTCTATCTACTCCAATTGAAAAAAAAAGTGAGAAGATTGGAAAAGAGAAAGCCGAAAACCACATCCTAATCAGGAAACAAAGGATGAGCCTCTTCACCTGTTCAATAGACGTGGGTGGAGTGTGAACCGGGCAATAGTTTAGTCTATCTACTCCAATTGAAAAAAAAAAGTGAGAAGATTGGAAAAGAGAAAGCCGGAAACCACATCCTAAACAGGAAACAAGGGATGAGCCTCTTCACCTGTTCAATAGACATGGGTGGAGTGTGAACCGGGCGATAGTTTAGTCTATCTACTCCAATTTATGCATCAACTATGTAGTTGGGAAAATCATTGTTGATAAGTGTCTGTTTTATGTTTTTTTGTTCGCTGTGGAAGATCTGTTTTGTAGATGAATTGGTTTTTGCACAATATAGTAGATTTTTTATAATGGCTATTTTGAAATAGTGGGGGCATTCGCTAATATAATTGACTGTGAAGGGATTTTTGTTAGTGGGTTTTTTATACGGTAAGATAATGAATTTATTGTCATCAGTGTTAATTAGTATGTCAAGGAAAGGAATTTTGTTATCATTCCTTTCCTTTCACATACATATATATATATATATATACATACACATACATATATATATACACATATGTATATACATAGATATACATATATATACACATATGTATATGCATACACATATATACACACATACATATATATATATACAAATATATATATATATATATATATATATACAAATATATATATATACATAGACATATATATATATATATACAAATATATATATTTTCTAAACATATGCTGTTAAATATAAGTGACAATGAATGTCTATTATGTTTAATCATGAGCTGTTCTAAACGTCGTATTCTTGCTTTAATTTCAGTTGAAAATAAAGACAAAAATTCTCCAACATTTGGATAATTATTTATTGATTTTCTTCTAAGCTTTCGGCTCACATGAGCCATCTTCAGAGAGGTTGTTTAAACTGAAATATTATAACATCCACCATCACTGACGATTTTATTTTGTGTTGACATAAAACTCCACTTGGCAATGGCAATAGTTACCAAAAATAATAAACGCAGTTCTTAAAATTTGCGATGAGGTTTTATGACATTACACCGCGTGATAGCGCAAAATGACAACAAAACCATGTAGTCAAATGCAATGTAATATGTTACTTCCGGTTTTAAAGTTGATTTTATTGAGTGTTGGTTGTTTAGATTTAATGTACATGGCCTCCAATATCTGCAGGTTCCTCTTATTGTGTGTAGGAGTAAGGATCACCGTATTGTTGACCAAAATCTGTCTGATATTACCTACATGTTTATGTTTTTCAGAGAAATGTTGTTTAATAGTACTCTGATCAGAAATATGACATGTAAGCCTACGGGAGAGCATGGTTGTAGTAAAATCAATATATGTACTAGGTTTTTTATTAGTATCAGAGATACAATTCTGAACGGGCATGTAAATTGGTACACTACATTGTTTTTTTGTAGAGAATTTAGTTTAGTGCTTGTTGGATTATTATAGACAATGAGGTCAATTGTTTTAAACTTTTTATAATATATAATGAGTTTAATTTGATTATTACTTTCCACTGGTTTAACATTTCTACGTATTATGTTTTTGAGAGTTTTTTCATCTTGTTTATAATTATTATGTATTTGGTTGCAATAGTATAAGTTAATAGTGTTATGTTTATTTTGATGTAAACCATTATTATTAATATTATCATTATTGTTAGAGCTATTGTTAATTTTGTTGAGATACATTTTAATTTGTTCATCAATAACGGAGTTAGGAAATCCATTATTGACTAATGTTTGCTTAATGTTGTGTAATTCTTTATAAAATATAAATTTGGAAGAAGATATCAATTGTGTGCATTGAAGTAAGTTTTTTATAACAGCTAACATATATCGTTGGGGGCATTCACTATTATAATTAAGAAGACACGAATTTATGCTCGTTGGTTTCCTATATAGAGAAGTAGTAAATTTATGTGTGCTAGAATCAATGAATATATCAAGGAATGGAATTTTGTTATTAATATTAAGTTCTAATGTAAATTTGAGGACGGAGTGACTTTCAAATTTGTTTTTAAGATATTTAATTTGATCGATATTCTTAGCTAAAACAAAGATGTCATCCATGTATCTTACATATATAGAGGGTTTATTGTTGTCATTAATTATTTTATTTTCTAGATTTGTCATATAATAATTAGAAAAGAGGGGACCTAAAGGAGACATAGACATACATATATATATATATGTACATACATACATATATATATAAATATATATATATATACATATACACATATATATATATATATGCACACATACACATACATATATATATATACATACACATATCTATACAAATATATATATTTTTATTCTGATGTCAAGTGTGAAATGTGTGATTTTAACTTTAAATTTTTATTAATTTTAACTTGATTAATGATATTATTGTGCTAATATTCTGTTGATTTCAACTACTGGGGTAACCTTCAGGGCAGTTTTAATAATTTAGCAATCGCCACTCAGCCTAGAAGGATTCTCGAGTTTTTGTCCTAATATGGTGTCCTAATATAAGTGACCAGCCTCCTGTGAACAGGTTAATAGGAGTAGATAGGTTTGCTCAGTACTCCTTCTATCTTTACTGAACAGGAGTATAGGTTTATTTATTGTTTCCTGTTTAGGATATGGTTTACCAGTTCCTTTCTTCCAAGGCCTTAATTATTTAAGTGTCTTAACTTTTTGGAGATTTGACTTGTCAGTATGTGTCACTTGTCATTATGAACGTACCAAATTGGCAGTTTTCTGGTTGCTGCTTCCTACTGTTCATAAGAAGCCCAAACTAATGGGTAGTGTTTACAGTGTTTTCATGGCTTAAGTGAATGGTTTATAATGCTATTAGGATAACAAATCCTGAACCATGCATTGCACATGAATATATTTTTGTCTCCATAATTCTATGTACATTTTAAAAAAATGTATATACCTCGATGTGCGTCATGGTGCAGTGGATATCGGCTGGGAACGAGAAATCGGGAAGCCATTACTTGCATGCAAATACCCTTGGGAAAGGTATTAACCAGTCTCTTCCCTCCAGTTATAGGTTAAATAATAGGACAGAATGGGTTCTGTAACCTTGGTCGGCAACCAGTCTACCGCAGAAAGCAATAGTAACCTACTGCGAGATAATCTTCTGCCCAGTCATGTCTCTTTCAAGACATGATCACCCAAGTGTGTTTCACGTATGGCATTTAACTGATATGCCTTGAATATGTATAAATATGGCTACTCCCTAGTATGTAATTGCATGTGAATTTTTAATCTTGAGCTCTGTAAAAATGCTGAATCACACACTTACTATGAATGTGGTTTCTCATCAGTATGTATCCGCATGTGAGATTTTAAACCTAAACTATGTGTAAATGCTGAATTACACACTACACATGAATATGGTTTCTTACCAACATGTGTCTGCATGTGATATTTTAAACTTGCTGTATGTGAAAAGGCTGTACCACACAATTCACATGAATATAGTTTTTCACCAACATGTGTCCGCATGTGAGATTTTAATGTTGATCTCTGTGCAAATGCTATACCACACACTTCACATGAATATGGTTTCTCACCTGTGTGTGTATGCATGTGAAGTTTCAGATTTGAATGAGTTATAAATGCTGCACCACATGCTTCACATGAATATGGTTTCTCTCCCGTATGTATCAACATGTGAGTTTTTAAAGTTGACCACTGTGAAAATGCTGAACTACAAACTTTACATGAATATGGTTTCTCGCCTGTGTGTGTACGCATGTGACATTTTAGATGTGATCTCTCTGAAAATGCTGAACCACACACTTCACATGAATATGGTTTCTCACCTGTATGCGTCCTCATGTGACATCTTAAACGGTATCTGTCCAAAAATGCTGACCCACACACTTCACATGAATAGGGTCTCTCACCAGTATGTGTCTGCAAATGCTTTTTAAATTAGAGTTTTCTGAAAATTTTGCATCACATATTTTACACGAATATGGTTTCTCACCTGTATGTGTCCGCATGTGACTTTTTAAGTGTGAATTATCTGCAAATGCTGAACTACACATGTCACATGAATATGGTTTCTCTCCAGTATGTGTTCGCATGTGTATTTTTAATTGTGAATTCCATGAAAATGCTAACCCACAGACTTCACATGAATATGGTTTCTTACCAATATGTGTCTTCATATGAGTCTTAAATACAGTCCTGTCAGTAAATAATGAACCACACTCTTTGCATGAATATGTTTTCTTACCTGTGTGTGTCAGCATGTGTTTTTTCAATTTTGAACAAACTGTAAATGCTGAACTACACTCTTCACATGTATATGGTTTTTCAACAGTTTGTGCATGCATTGTAGTTTTGTATTGTAAATTTTGTGAAAATTCCAATCCATCTTTGACATATCTCTTGTGGTAGTCTTCAGGGTATACATGCAGCTTTCCATCAGAACCCTTTTCCATAGACATATTAATTATCTGTGAAAAATAAAGAAGCATATGTTTAATTTTTTGTTTCCCCAATTTGTTTTCACTATATCCCTGTAAAATGCAAATAAAAATATTTTAAGAATGTAATTCTAAGAATCACAGGGTCCTTTTTCGTATATTAAAACAACACAAAAAT
The DNA here is from genome assembly GCA_037127315.1 of Ascarosepion bandense. NCBI lineage: Eukaryota > Metazoa > Mollusca > Cephalopoda > Sepiida > Sepiidae > Ascarosepion > Ascarosepion bandense. The sequence goes on along the minus strand of JBBBDQ010002687.1, from coordinate 298,133 downwards.
CAAATTGATCCTGTTTATATTTTTGTTCTTAAAACCCATTGACATTATGCAAAAACACTATTATATATCATAAAAACAAGGTTATTGGTAATGTTGAAACAAATACTAATGAATTGATTCTTATTGAAAAGAAAATGTTCATGTTTTCTAAATTCTGATATTAATTTTGAGATTTAATTGTTCATTCTAATGATTTAGTATTTTGAAAAAAATCTTTCCTTGCTCTAAAGATTATTCTTAGGTTAATGTTTTGGTTATCACTTTTTCAAGTATTGATTTAAGATTTCCTTCCTAACTTTTTGTTTGAAGTAGTCTGAAATGTCAACATCCTTATTATGTAAGTATTTTCTCTTCAAGTGACATGTGCTATCCTTTTTAGTTGTTGCTGCTGTTGAAAGTCCTCAAGTGATGTGGTTTCTGTAATTTGGCATCTCTTTGTTATTCTGTAGTGCCAGTCTATTAGGAACAAAGAAAAATGGTCCTCTGAAAAACCAACAGGATTCACTCTGTTAAAAGCTATTTTAATCATTGATCTGAGAAAGTAGTTGTCTACAGTTGACAGTTTAGATATTTCTGAATGGGTTGGGCACAGGGCAATCCTTAACTCAGGCTGCTACAATGAGTTTAGGCCAGTGTGTGCTGGGGACAAACAACATGTGAAAGTTTGTTGTTGAAATTGGGTGAAGAAATTTTTATGTTTTACCATTGGATTACCATTGTTTTACCATTGGATTAACTAAAGTTTGATATTTAAGATAGTGAAGTATAATTATTTATTTTATCTGAACTTTGCATTTTTTATCTTTAAACAAACTTTTCATTGGGAAATTCACAAGTGTCATTAAGAATTTATCATATAAAGTTAATTTAAATTTAATATTTTTTTCAGGTTTTCTTCAACAATGACCATACTAAGTATAAAATTAATTTTGTTGCAAATAATTAATGTTTTTCTTTAACATAACCAGCATTTTTTAAAAGCATGTTAAATTTTTCTGTCCTTTGAAAATAAAAATGTAATTTTTTTCACTGTAAAATTAATGGAACACTTATTAAATATGTGACATGATAACTAGGTGTATATTAAGGTGGATTTGTAAAATATGTATTTTATTATAATAGATTAAGAATAGAAAATGGTTAAGAATAGAAAAATATTTTAAAAACATGTGTTTCGTTTAACAAAAGTACTAAGTGATAAAGAAAAGGAAAAAAAACGCTTTTTCTTTTATAAGTAAATTTGAGGAAGAGAAAAGGCCATCAGATTACTGTTAAATCTTACCAGTCTTCCAATAAAATAATTGACTAAGTGATTTGGTGTGATAAAAGATAAACGTTTAGGAAATAGATTTTAGGTGATCAGGTCAAACACTGTCTTTACTGTAACTTGACAACACATTAAGGAAATAAAGAAAAGATAATAGAATTTTCCCTTTCTCCAGGCAATAAAAAAAAACGTCTGGTTACTGGTAAAACATCCGACGGCCTTCACATTTGTGAAACATCCGAAATAAAGTGGCTGTTGTCGAGCTGCCATGTCGAGACCTATCATATTACAGATTTTCCTTTGGAGCCTGTCGATCCCTCCATATATTAGCTGTATGTCCATCCAAATATTAACTGTATATCCACCAGAAGAATGGCCACCAATACAAAGACTGGTGTTAAAAAACAAGTTACTTGGAGCAATTTGCTTTTTAAAAAAAAATAATAATTTGTTATAATCGTTTCACCCAACGCAAGGCAATACTACCACTGGTGCACAGGGGGCTACATGAGAGGAGAGCGAAAAGAAAGAGGAACAAGATACAGTGGGTGTCAGAGAATGGAATACTGATGTACAGAGGGTTAGGTAAGTCAGTTGTGACACGATAACTAGGCGTATATTAAGGTGGATTTGTAAAATATGTATTTTATTATAATAGATTAAGAATAGAAAATTGTTAAGAATAGAAAAATAGTTTAAAAACATGTGTTTCGTTTAACAAAAGTACTAAGTGAAAAAGAAAAGGAAAAAAACGCTTTTTCTTTTATAAGTAAATTTGTGGAAGAGAAAAGGCCATCAGATTACTGTTAAATCCTACCAGTCTTCCAATAAAATAATTGACTAAGTGATTTGATGTGATAAAAGATAAACGTTTAGGAAATAGATTTTAGGTGACCAGGTCAAAAACTGTCTTTACTGTATCTTGACCACACATTAAGAAAATAAAGCTTTCTCCAGGCAATAAAAAAACGCCTGGTTACGAGTAAAGTGTCAGGGCTATAAAAACATCTGACAGCCTTCACATGAAGCTTTATTAAGATAAAAAGATAAAAAATCCTGGAAAATACATTGTTGGAGGCTGAGTGCAGACAGGATGTCTGTGGGATGTTTACACATCAAAGGAAGCAAAATTTCAGTACCTTGAAATTTTTGGACTTACAGTCGCTAATGTTTATCTTTTAGTTTTGTTTTAACCCGGTGGTCTCTAGTGGACTTTCAATTATTTCAAGATAAATACAAGTGATTTTTCCGAGCCGATCAGTTCAGCCAGGTATGTTCTTGAAGTAGCTACATGTGTCAGGCACTGAAGAAGGGAAACTCCGTTCGTCTGAGTTGGTCGGTTTGGCATTTGATCTCCATTAATTAGTTAGAGCTGAGTGTCACATCGCCTGCCCCAACTGCAAGACTAACTCTGAACGAAATAAAGCATCGATTAAACTCATCCAAGTTGTGGAAGTTTGTTCCTTCAATAGTTTATCTTGTACCCCCAGCTTGAGACTTTGACTTTTTCAACCAACCCCTGGCAACATTACAGCGTGGAGAATGGCCACCGGAAAAATTGTTCAGACCTTCAACTGGGGTGTTACAAATAATTTATCATTTAAAATTAATGTCAAAAACTAAATTCAGTTATAGATTTAATATTTTACAACTATTCTTAAAAATATACCACATAAATGCAAAAGAGATGACATTATTGTCTTGTCAATGTTATCCTTCACTTCTTGACATTGTAATTATTTTAAATAAAGAAATTTACAAAAAAATGTCATTATTAAAAATATTGTCACAAGGTTAATTAAAATTTTTTCTTTATGCTATTATTCTTCAATAATTGTTTTCTTTATAGCATATGAACTACGTTGATACCATCTTGCAAGGAAATCAGTTAATGAATGTAACTTTTGCACTACTAATTTTGCTATTTTACTATAAAGAAATTTGATAATAAAACAAAGTTTTTTCTCTCAAAATGTTTGTTATTATTAAGAGGAAAGATCAAAGTATTTTTTAATTATTTTAAAAAATGTTTTTTAATCTTTCTTAACACATTCTAAATTTTGGTTAAAAATCTTGTTTATTTTTTGTTAGTGAGTGACCAATTTCCTTTTTTTTTAATTTGTAAATTGGAATGCTTAATTAATAGTATTAAAAAAAATATTAAATAGCAAAATAGACTACCCTCCCCTATTAACTTTTATATGGGTACCACCACTCATTTTTTATGACTAAATTTTCAATTGAATTTTTAAAAATAAAAGTTTTCTTTAAACTTTTATTTTAGTTTAATAGAAAGCTAAAAGATTAAATTTACTATTTCCAGGAAGCAAAATACTCTGGTGTATTTCAAACAAAAATGATATTGTGTTGTGACCTGGTTAGGGGCCAGAAATAAAGACAGAATAAAGTTAAATATATTAACAAAGAACAGTAGTACAAACAGATACATGATAAGATCACCAGTGTGACTGTATTAGTCCAGCTGTCAGAGATATCTGCTGGAATAGACTTTTCTCTACAAAGCCGAAACTGCTGCTTATTTATAATTTTGAAGAGTTCATTGTGTGAATGGATAAATTACCATAACACCCCCTTCCTAAGTATGAACTCCACAGGAGTCTTAATAATTTTTTCTTTTTGGATTAATGACAAGAAAGTCCATTTTTTTTCTTTTTAAATGGTGCTGTTCTGGGGCTGCTTGTGATATTGGCATGTCAAAAGTATCGTGAATGACATCCATTGCTTCCTTCTCTTTAGGATGATCACTGTCAGCATCATTCAACAGGTGTTTCCTCATTTGATTTAAATGTCTTTTGTGAGTAAACTGGGGACTTTTAATTATATAGACCATATTTCCGACTATAGAACCCAATCTGTTCTGCTATTTTTAACCCATAACTGGAAGGAAGAGACGGATTAATACCTTTCCCAAGGGTATTTGCGCGTAAGTGAATACAATGGATTCAACTAGAATTCGAACTCGACTCCCCGGTTTCTCGTTCCGAGCTGATATAGAAGGAGTGGTCCGATTTTAATCAAATTTGATACACTCATAGACAAAGACATAAGAAACAATATTCAGAAGTTTCAAGGTTGCAGTTCTTACAATAGTGCAGAAAATCAATAATATATATATATATATATATATATATAAAAATCAAGATGTTTGTGTGTGTGTCTGTTTATCTGCCTGTATATCTGTATTTTTTTCAGCCCTTTTATTTTAGTTTTTGCTTCGGGTTTGGCTCTATGTAGGTATAGTTGTAGTTCTTAGTCTCAGCCATGATACCATTTACTCAGAGAACTTATTTAGCCTTCAAAATTTGGCTTATGACGAAAAAAACTTATTTGATATCGATACCAGGAAATCAAAATTTGACTTACATCCATTCATTTTTCTTTCAGTCTATGGTTTCGCTTTAACTGGAAACAACTATTGCTTTTTAGTATTTCGTGCCAACGTCCAAAGTGTCTGAGCTCCAGGACCATGGATTAGTTTTAAAGCTTTCATTACACCTGAGAAACGCTGGGCTATACTGCTAGTATAGTTACATTTTTGATGGCAACAATTCTGCTCAAACAAAATGCTAGGACCACAGTGTCTTAGCAAAGGTGCTGGAACAAATGAAGATGTTGGGCTGGTGACGAACATTAAACTTAATAAATTGTATGGAGTCACTGCTTCCGCTATGACGACAATACTTCTAAAAACTTCTGGAGTGACGCTTCAAAATTTCACTCGATTCCTAAATGCTTTTCGTTAAGGACCACTCAACCTGACTTCTTCACAAAAATCAATTTCACATAATCATTTTATAATCTTCTTCTTCATCTTCTTTGCCTTCTCATCATCGCAATCTGCAACAAACACCTCTATCGAAAACAATAGGACCAGACCAACATGTAAAATAAAATTATAGATATCTTTGGTGAATAGCCATGGGTTAGGAGGTGGTTTGGTCAGAGTTGTCAGCACCCCCCATCGGAGAGACCCCGATTTTACTCAGCCGTACGCTTCAACAGTTGCATCCAGACTCTTTAAAATCAAAATCAAAATTACTACTAAAGATTTTCTGTCAGCTTGACATCACATCCGTGACATTGACAGCTACCTTCTGGTACAAACCCAAATTTTGGACACAAACCTTTGACCTTGCTAGAAAAAATAAAAATCCAAATATGAAATGTTTTCCTTTTTGCACATCTGGCTGACCTTTTTAAACAAAATACATTTGACTTAAATTTTGCGCAAATACACTTCATTGCCAAAAATATAATCTAATTTAACAGAAGCAATCACAGTATCTTCAAGAAGTTCTCTATGTTTCAGGATTAATCTGGACAGTCCATTGGCATGACAATTTTTGAGATGGTAGGAGCTCCATTTTAAAGTTATAATTTAAAAGGGTTGTTTCCCATCTCCACAGTTTATTTGCTGTATACACAGGCAGACCTTTTATAGAACCGAAGATGGTAATGGTTTATGGTCTGTCTGCAATGTAAAGTGTATACCATGAATGTAACAGTGAAACTTCGTTACTACAAAAATAATCCCTAATGACTCCTTCTCAATTCACGAGTAATTCCTCTCTGCAGGAAGAAGCATTCTCGACACAGGAGCTACTGGTTTGTGAAATCCATCCAGCATCTTGTGAATAATACATGCTTCAATGCAATACAAGTTGCCATTGCTGGCAACTATAATGTCCAAGTCTGGGTTATAGTGGGTGAGAAACAAGTCTGATGTCAAGACTTACTTTATTTTGATGAATAATTCTTGGCATTCAGGTGTCCACTTCTAGTTCTTGTCTTTTTTTAAAAGTTCATTTAACAGAGCAAATAAGTTGTGCATATTACAAACACAATATTTTAATATTAATATTAATATTTTGTACAAATATTGTAATTTGTACAAACACTTGGTAATAGTTTGCCAATCCTAAGAACATTTTTAAGGTAGAGACATTTTCTTGGTGCTGACATGTCCTTGATTGCTCTAATTCATTCTGGGTCTGGTCTTCTGCCCTCTTTATCGATAATGTGCTCCTAGTATTTAGTCCTCTCCATAAAAAAATTTGCATTTGGATTCTTTCAATTTGAACTCCTGAATTCTTTAGAAGGTTTTATGAACATTTTCCGGCTGACCTGAAGAAGACGACCACCACCTTTAAATTTGTTGTTTTTCATTTTTTTTTTACTTTTTTCAGCGCAGTCTTAGCGATTATTACATAAAGTTTCTGATTATCAAAATAAATTTGGGAAAATTTCAATATTTAAACAATTTTAGGGGAGGGAGCTCAGTTTCTCATACAATCTTATAGTAAATTGATCCTCCATTTTCGAATCACCTGCGTTGAGGTCACTTTGTTTTGTTTTTTGGGGGACGAGTTGTTGCTCTTGTTTTTGTCTTTTTCAAGTTTTCTTCAGTTCTTACGATGACATCCTCTTCAGAAACTCCAAGAATGGCTTTACTCAAAAATTTCGCAAAGGATTCTGTTATTAAATATGTGCAAGCAAAAAAATTAACTGCACAGGATCGATTTACTATAAGGTTGTATAAAAAACTGAGCCCCCCCCCCCAAAAAAAAAAACTGTTTAAATGTTGAAATTTTTACAAATGTTTTTGTCATTCAGAAAGTTTATGGTTTAATAGATAAGATTGTACTGAAAAATGTAAAAAAAAAATTGATAATCAACAAATTTACAGGTGGTGGTAATGTCCAACCGGCGAGTGGTTCCAAAATGGGGGATTGATTTACTATAACATTGTATGAAAAACTACCCCCCCACCCTGCTAAAAATGTTTAACTATTGAAATTTTTCTAAATTTTTTTTTTTTTGTCAATCGGAAAGTTTAAGGTGCATTTGATAAGATTGCACTGAAAAAAAGCCCCAAAAGACAACAAATTTAAAGGTGATGGTAGTCTCCTTCAGGTTTGCCTATTTTTCTTATGCTGTTCTACATTTTGACTGATCATTAATATGTTGTCCAAATATGCAACCGGGAAGTCAAAGTCGCTCAGCATAGTGTCCATCACTTGTTGGAAAATTGGCAGCACAACTTTTACCCCAAACGATAGACGTTTGAACTTGTACAACCCATGATGGGTGTTGATATAGAACAAATTAGAACATTCTTCCTCCACTGGTATTTGAAGATACGTGTCACTGAGGTTGATTTTTTGAAAAAACTTTCCTTCCAACTAGTTTTGAAAAATTTCTTCTGGTCTAGGTAAAGAATAATGTGAAGTGTTGCATTAAACCCTGTTAAGAAATCAGCGCTGACCTGGATCTCATTTGATTTCTTCTTCACACAAATGGTCAGTGAAGCCCATTGCCTCTACGTAATTTCTAACAAGACATCAGTTCTTTCTAGTCTGTCGAGTTCTTCATTTACTTTTGGTAAAGAGGCAAAAGGCACATTTCGTTTTTGCTTAAATATTGGCTGGACGTCATCTTTTAACGAGAATTTTGCCGTCATCTTGTTACACCGACCAAGACCCACAGAAAAAAAAACTTCCGGAAAAGTTTCTTTCAAAGTTTTTATTAAATTATTTGCCTTAATGGTCAGTTTTTTTTTTAGTTTTTGGCAAAATGAATTAATTGGCATATCCCACAACTTAAATTTCTCTATCCAGTCAGTGCCAAAAATTTTTTTTGTATTTTTTGAAAAGTTACATGAAAGTGGGGTTAACAGATGTAAGAAAAAATATTTTTACCAAGATTTTTCTAAAATAATAATTTAAAAAATAATTTAATTAATTTGTGAATAAGTCCTAAAAAAGTTTTATTAAAATACGACAATTATTTGATTTTTGCAAGAATCTTCGAATTAATGTGTTTTTTACCGGAAAAAAAAGTGGAGTTACATTAAATTACAATATCCATTGTAAACTCTCGTAACGATTTGGTGACCTGCTAACAAAAATTAAAACACAATTTTTTCCCAAAATTTCGAACATAAGTAAGGATTAAAACATTGTTGACTTGAAATTCTTGAAAGTAATTAAAAAAATACAATGATCTTTCCTCTTAAAAACAAACATTTTGATTTTTGATAGAAAAAGTTCGTTTTTAAGTTTGGAACCTTTTTTTTTCTTCCTACGATGCTGTTTTTTTTAGCAATTTAGTGAATCCTTTTATTTTTATAACATATATAAGACTTTTAAAAAAAGAAGAAATTTTTGTATATGCAATTAGTAAAATTGGGAGAAAAAAAGTATTTCTGGTCGAAGTGTTTTTGCTACAATTTCACTCAGTTTTTTTAACTAAAATTTTACAAATCTAACTTTTAATTTTTTAACTAAAATTTTACAAATCTAACTTTTAATTTTTTAACTAAAATTTTACAAATATTTGCAAATTTTAGTTTTTATATATTTTTCAAATTCTTTTTAAAATTTAAAAACAAATAATGAAAAATGATTTAGAAATTTTACCGTTTGGTTGGAGAAAGCTTTCTACCCCGAAATGACAACTAAAAAAAAGTTTAGATTTTTCATTAAAAAATTGAGCAGAACAATTTCATCGTAAAAATAAAATGATTCAATTTTTACGGTATATTTTTATTTTAAAAAATAATTTCAAATTCACTGATATTTTAAAAGTCAACCAAAAAATGTCAATTTCAAAAATAAGAACAAGTAGAAATTAATTAACTAAAAGGCTTTTTAATTTAATTAGATTAGACAAAAATAAAATTAACAAAATATTTTCAATTCGTCCTTTGCTTTGAAAACGGAATTTTTTTTAGATTAAAAATTAAAATATAATTAAATATTGAATAAAAAATATAAACAGAAAAATCGTAAAATAAAACTAGAAGCTAAAATGTTACTTACTTCTTTCTGTTTGTTTTCGTTTGATTTTTCTTCTTTATGGCAACTCATCATTACAGAAAAAGAAACCAACTACAATACATCATTCTAAATAAATTAGAAGATACATTTTCTTGAAAACGAAGATTTTTTTTTCTTTTTGGTTCTCAAACAAAACAAAATGTCTTCTTACGAACGAAAACCAAGGGAGATAATTCAGTACTATTTTCTAAAGCTCATTTAAAGCTTGGGTGATCATGTCTCGAAAGAAACATGACTGACTGGGCAGAAGATTATCCCGCAGTAGGTTGCCATTGCTTTCTGCGGTAGACTGGTTGCCAGCCAAGGCTATAGAACCCAATCTGTCCTGTTATAGAACCCATAGCTGGAGGGAAGAGACGGATTAATACCTTTCCCAAGAGTATTTGCGCGTAAGTGAATGCAAGGAATTCAGCTGGAATTCAAACTCGGCTCCCCAATTCCTCGTTCCGAGTCGATATCCACTACACCACAACACACACCTGTAGCAAACAAATAAAATTGTCATCAAATTCAATACACTGTGTATCAGCCACACTTATGGCCTTGTGCTAGACTGATATACATTTGGTTCTAATGGTCAGTGTACAAACTTAGGATTTCAAATGATTTTTTGCAGCCAGAAAAGCACTTTTGTGGAGCTGTCTACATACACACACACACATATATCATGCATATACACACACGTCTTCATACGTATGCATATCTGACTTTTAACCACACTTACCTACACACACACACACACATATATATATATATATATGTATATTCAGTGTGTATCATTTTTCCGTTGTATTATCGTTGGAACATTTGTATTAAATAAAAGAGTTGGTAAATTATTGTTTTGTTTCCCGAAGGCCTTTACTCCTTCAAATCTTTCAAAAACATCCTTATTTCTGTGCATAAGGAACTGCTGAACTCAAATCGGTAATTGTTTATTGACGAAACCTACCTTTTTTCAATTTTACAACCAGAAAAATATCGAACTTCTTTTCACTGTTTATCTCACCCCGTAACCACAGTTCAAAACATGTTATTCACTGCTGAATGACTTCACGTGTAGATTGGCGATTTTTCGACCAATTTGCCTTCCTTTTTGCTATTCATGCACAGAAATTGAGTTCCGAACCCAAACAAATCGCGGACTAATTGCTCAAAAGAAGTAAACGGGCCGTAATAAGTATCCTACACCCCAAATCATTCAGTGGTGAATCAAGTATTAAAATGGTAGTAAGGGGTGAGATATAGTCCGACATTTTTATGGTCGATAACAGGAAAAATGGTAGGTTTCTTCAGTAAACAATTATCGATTTGATTTCAGCATAGACATTTGCACGTAATTAAGAAAGTTTAGGAAAGATTTGACAGGGTAAAGGCCTTCGGGGAACAAAACAAAAATTTACCAAAGAATTTATCTGATTGTTTAAACCTAACTAATCAGAACTAAGGTAAGTGCTGATAAATTTTACAGCCAATTTCTAATGATGTATTAAATGGTATATAAATGTTTTCTTGCTGAAAGCAGTTAGTTTTTGGGATCTTGCCATGAGTGAGTTTCTAGTGTGTATCTTATCTTATTTATTCTTTTTCTAGTTGTAGTATTCCATTTGTAGTGAAGGGTAAATGTATACTGTAGCAGGTTAACGGAATTTGGCCTTGTGGGAAGATAGCCCACTATAATTCATAAAATGATTATAAAATCAAGAAAGGCAATTTGAGTATAAAATAACATTTATATATATATATATATACACATTTCAATTAATGTTTTACAATTAAAATAATACTTGAATATAAGTCCAACGGAGGTTAGAATGTTCATGGAAAATATAATGCTGAAAAAGATAAAAGGCTTAGGAGTGTGGAAGCGTCTTGTAGGTAAGGGGATGTTCATTTTGAAGTTGCCGCTTCTAAGGTCAGCAAGTCAGTAAGTACTTTTGAGGAATGTCTTGGAAGAGGTCAATAAGTACTAATGAGACAGGGAGAAGGAAAGAGGTCAGCATAGTAGCCGCTTGACTTAAGTCAAGGAGAGGCACTGATAACTCTAGCCTAAGAATCCTTCTGTCTAATGATGCTTTTTGTCTCCGCTTTTTATATCTGCCTTTAGGATCAGACGCTCGTTTTGAATTTCACGCTTGTATTTGATTCCGGGCTTCCCATTGGCTGGTAAATAAAGTTCGCGTAGGCTCGCGAAATGGAAATTTGATATTTGGTTAATTTTTATTTTTCGACCAGAACATCTGCGCAAACTCTGATGTGCGACGATGAGTTTTGTTCATTTGCTTTCTGGTCAGCATAGAGCCAACATCCGGTCTCGCTTTTGTTCGGTCAGTATCACCACAAGTTAACACTTGTAACTCTTTAAAAACTTTGCTATTTCGACCCACAGTGAACTTCATCAAGATGCAGACCAGGACTGTTTCATCCCAGAATTCATTTGAACTAAACTCATTTGTCCAAGATTACTCATGGCTAAATGAACTTTTCTTTCCGCTACAACAAGCAAATCCTGCATTCTTATTCTATGGCAGAGGGAATAACTTTCTCTCGTTATGTATAACTTGTCAGTCAGTCAGTTAAGTGCCATACATGATACATGCTTGGGCGATCATGTCTCGAAAGAGACATGACTGATTGGCAGAAGATTATCCCACAGTAAGTTGTCATTGCTTTCTGTGGTAGACTGGTTAATGACCAAGGCTATAGAACTCAATCCTAATAAACTGATAAAGTGGGGGATCAGTTTTATATTGTTATGAAGTAATAAACTGATCCCCCTCTTTGTCCAGTAGAAGTCTTAATCATGTTTCCAACTATTATATTCAGTCAGTCAGTTAAGTGCCATACATGATACATGCTTGGGCGATCATGTCTCGAAAGAGACATGACTGATTGGCAGAAGATTATCCCACAGTAAGTTGTCATTGCTTTCTGTGGTAGACTGGTTAATGACCAAGGCTATAGAACTCAATCCTAATAAACTGATAAAGTGGGGGATCAGTTTTATATTGTTATGAAGTAATAAACTGATCCCCCTCTTTGTCCAGTAGAAGTCTTAATCATGTTTCCAACTATTATATTCAGTCAGTCAGTTGAGTGCCATACATGATACATGCTTGGGCGATCATGTCTCAAAAGAGACAAGACTGACTGGGCAGAAGATTATCCTGCAGTAGGTTGTCATTGCTTTCTGCGGTATCCTAGTTGCCGACCAAGGCTATAGAACTCAATCTGTCCTGTTATTTGACTCATAGCTAGAGGGAGACACAATGTATTATATTATTACATAGTAATTAGTGGGGGGGGTCTGTTTATTATTTCATAACAATAGAAAACCCACCCCCCACTTTTTGACCAGTAGAAGTTTTAATCATGATCCCAACTATTATATTCAGTCCGTCAGTTAAGTGCCATACGTGATACATGCTTGGGCGATCATGTCTCAAAAGAGACATGACTGACTGGGCAGAAGATTATCCCGCAGTAGGTTGCCATTGCTTTCTGCAGTATCCTAGTTGCCGACCAAGGCTATAGAACTCAGTCTGTCCTGTTATTTAATCCATAACTGGAAGGAATAGATGGATTAATACCGTTCCCAAGGGTATTTGCGCGTAAGTGAATGTAATGAATTCGAACTCGGCTCCCCGATTTCTCGTTCCGAGCCGATATCCAATGCACCAAAATGCACATCCACAACCTGTCAGTACCTATTCTAATTATTAAAATACAATTTATGCCTTGTTCTAAGAACCGTCTTGTCCATTTATTTCCATGCCTTTTTCAACTGTGACATCTCTCGATTTCAGCTTCAATATATTTATTATTGGGGAGTTGTTAGTAGCATTCTGGAAAATGTGGCCTTATACCAGCCAGAATTTGACACCATTAAGTCGGCACGTTGTTATTTGCTGAATAACTAATTGGACCTACTCCTAGCTTTCCCACATAATGATGACCGCCGATGTTTGAATTTATCAGCATCTTTCTAATCCATTCCCTTAGCGCCAACTTACTCTGCTTACATCATCGAAATGCCGGTAGAAGTTTGGAATCGCGTCGAGACTTCGACTCACATAAGAAGCATGGCGGCAAATTAATTCCTCCAGACACATCCCCTCTATCGGAAATTCGTCCTCATTTTGAGCACTGCGTTCAAGTCAACAGACATCCAGACAGTTGAAATTCATCAAAATGCTCTGTCGTCTACCTTATTCGACGCCAGCTTCGAATCATCTTAGTATCGACAAGAGAGAATATTGTGCCCATGTGTAATTCCAGTCTTTTTTACTTCAGCCTGTAGCGGGGCTATCGACAGAAAAGGTGCCGTTAACCCCGCTGTGAGTTAAAGCAATACGATCAAATCAAGGACAACGAAATCGAGGGTTTATATGTTTCAACCAAGTTTTTATTTGCCTAAGCCGGCAAAATAATGTCTTACAGAAACTTCGTTGGGGTCGCCGGTGCTGATTGATGGGATCGCTAGGTTCCAAGACGGTAAGCCGGTAGCTGGCTGGGTAGTACTGGTGCGAAGTTGGTCGTTGCAAATTCCGCTCCGGCCGTCTTTAGACGTACGGTCGTGAGTGTAGCCGGGATCTGCCTGGTGTGCCCGCTGTGCCTACTGCTTCTGCTGCTCGGGTAGGTTAGCCCTGAAAAGGGCTATTGCATACGTAGATGAAGAGCCCTTAAAAGGACTTGTGCATATCAGTACGGAAAGCCCCTAAAAGGGCTATATCAATGTAACAGAGAGTCCTAAAAAGGACTATTGTAGAGTGTGGCTGCCGCTGCTGGAGTTGGCTGCACTTGCTGGCGGCTGCTTCTGCCTGATGCGTCTGCCTGGTGCGTCAGCTGCTTCTGCCTGCTTGGTGCGTCTGCTGTTCTTGCCTGGTGCTTCAGCTGCTTCTGCCTGCTTGGTGCGTCTGCTGCTTGGGGGCAGGTTAGCCCTGAAAAGGGCTATCGCATATGTAATTGAAGAGCCCTTAAAAGGACTTGTGCATAACAGAAACGGGAAGCCCTTAAAAGGACTAGATCTATGTAAACAGAGAGTCCTAAAAAGGACTGTTAGAATGTGGCTGCTGCTGGAGTTGGCAGGTTGGGCTAGGGACGGCTGCTGCTACTGCGTGACTGCTCCTGCTGGCTTCTGCTGGGCTGCTGGAATTTGGTTGCGGCTGCTGCTATGGCGAGTGGCAAAGTCGGCCAGGCGCTGGTGGTAGGGGGGAGCACGTCGCTCGACCCCGGGTCCTTCTCCTCGGTTTTGGTTGAGAAACATCGGCCATGTTCTGTCGGCTATGGTCTGCAACATTGCCGAGCTAGTAATCTCTTGTTTGGTTAGTAACAATTTCTCTCTCCACTTTCGAATGTACACATGGGTTTTGTTTGCACCCCATGTGTATATAGGTTAGTTTCAGAGTATTGTTTTTGTGTGCGAGCGCTTGTGTGTGTTTATACTTTGCTTTGTTGTTATTTTTCAGCGTTTTGGTCCCTGGAAATGCTGAGTCACCGGAAATTGATGGCCTCGCTTTCTTTTCCGGAGTGACGCGTTTTAGACATTTGAGCAGCCGGTCGTAGCTTCCGGCCGGGTGCGATAAGCCAGTGTTCTCCACATTTTTAACATGTGATAAGTGCAATATGTCTTTCTTAAAAAAAATATATATACCTACATTTTTTTTTTTAATCATATCACCCCGAGCAAGGCGGTAACGCCACTGAAGCGCAGGGGGCTACATAGGAGTGAAAAGATTGGAAAAGAGAAAGCCGGAGACCACATCCTAAACAAGGAACAAGGGATGAGCCTCTTCGCCCGTTCAATAGACGTGGGTGGAGTGTGAACCGGGCAATAATTTAGTCTATCTACTCCAATTGAAAAAAAAAATAAGGAAAAGTGAAAAGATTGGAAAAGAAAAAGCCGAAAGCCACATCCTAAACAGGGAACAAGGGATGAGCCTCTTAACCTGTTCAATAGACGTGGGTGGAGTGTGAACCGGGCGATAGTTTAGTCTATCTACTCCAATTGAAAAAAAAAAAGAAAAAGAAAAAATAAGAGAAAGAAAAGTGAAAAGATTGGAAAAGAGAAAGCCGGAAACCACATCCTAAACAGGGAACAAGGGATGAGCCTCTACACCTGTTCAATAGACGTGGGTGGAGTGTGAACTGGGCGATAGTTTAGTCTATCTACTCCAATTTAAAGTCTATCTACTCCAATACATGTGTGTATCCTGAAAAGTAAGTCTGTCCCCTTTATGAACATATTTCTGGAGAAAATGTTTTTCCTCATTTTCCCTCTCATAGAGAATTTCTCTCGTTGAATCAGATTTTGAAAGTCTGCTTTTTGCTTTTTCCTCACAGAGATTCTGATCAGTTTGTTAATTTAATTCTATGAACTGCCTCATATGAATAATTCAGCTAATTCCTTACCATAATCTTCACATTCCTGTTCTTTCGAGGGAATTTTATATCCATCTCCATCATTCTCTTCAATTTCCTGTAGGTCAGCCATATTTCCTTCAACGTCTTTATCAACTGAGCAACACCCACCATTACTGCTGTCCAGGTTAAAAATAGTATATCACTCTTAAATATTGTTTTCTGCTTCAATATTTGCTCAATTCTACTTGTCCTAACTATGATTAACAGACACCCATTAGTATTTTCCTTAAAAATTCTTCCTAGTTGCCGTAATAACATTTTTAAACAGTTTGTTCATTTGCCATATTTTGGCGTGCAAACTTGAATTTCATTACACCTCATGATAGACATGTCTGATTCCAAGTCCTCCACATTGGCAATAGTTTTAAACTTGCCTGCATTTAATAGTGTTAACGTTCACATTTGGTTCTCCCAACTTAATGCTATATTTGAAGCTAAAAACATTACTTCACAGACATTGCGTTTTGTGTATGTCGTCAAAAAATTACCACTACCAGAAATTGCTATGGAAATTTCTGATTTATTGGATAATATCCCTGCCAGTAATCCTATTGAAACTCTCCAAGAGCCCATACTTTACCGGATTCGTCTTTGGCTTTTATAATAAATTGGTTGCTGATGATACATGAAATTTCTGTTAGAAATTTATTTCTCATAGAAATGGCCATACAACAAATTTGAACATCAGAATTATATATATATATATATATATATACACACACTATTATATATAAATGTACTATTATGTATATGAAAATATGATTGGAGGGCACAAAATGTAATTACCACTATAAATAGACAAAAAATTATTTTTATTACCACCTATAATGATGGTATTAATTTAAAAAAAATAAAACTGAAAAATGGGCTGGCCAACTAATTTCACACTTCACTTAACAGAGCCAAATTGAGGTGAATAAAAAAATAAAAAAAATTTAAATTTTTAAAAAAATTGGAAAAGATGTGGAGAGAGAGAAAAAAATAAATGCTCTCTCTATTTACACTGAGAGGGCTTTAGAGAATGAATGTTGATGGCCTCCAAAAGTGTGAGTTGGTAATTTAAGTGAGATGTACTTAAGATGGAAAAAATGTCCACACTAAAGTTAGCAGCACAAGTATGGTTATTAATAAGGTGTTCCGCAATAGAAGGCCTGGATGCAGCGGTCAGCCTATCAAACGAGGAATAGTTCAAATTCCTGATTTTGTGGGGATGTGCTTTTTGTTTCTAGAATCTAGTCTTTCTGTTGTTCCTCTTATGTAATTTGATCGACAACTACATTTAAACATATAAATCAATGAACTATTATGGTTTAGGGTAAGAACATCCTTCCACACAAAAGGAAAGGCAGATTTAGAAAAAAAAAACCAAAAAAACACATGATTATTAGCAGCAAAGTAACATCGTTAAACTGCAACTGAAACCTGCTTAGCAAATCGATCAGAAACAGAACTGTGTCGGAAATTTACAGATGTAACGGGTCTCCTGATTGGCTGATTTAACCCGAACCTCGTTTTGAACTTTAGGCGGGCTTTACCAGAGGTTTTATGTTTTTTATCTGATGGTTTTGCTCTCTCCTTTTTTCAGCTAGCACGAACAGTATCGGACGTATTTGTGCCGCTCCGGATTTTTGTTGCAGCAGGGCCTAAATTGGCGCCCACTTGTCTCGCTATATCGAGACCATCTTACCAATTCTTTGTAATCTTTTAGGCTAATGCCACAACTTTGTAACAGAGAAAATCTCTTGTTACCCTTCTTACCTTAAAAAGGATACCCTATGGGCAAAGCCTTGCCTTTCTAGAGAAAAATTCTCTAAGCACTATCATCTTATACCAAGATAAGAAACTGTGAAAGAAGCTGACCCAGAAGAAAGTTCCTGTACGTCGCGGATCGCAGTTCCTTGTGTCTTTTTCATCCCACTCCTAGACGGAGGATACTATACCAAGCTAAGCAGAGAAAAGAGACTATACCAAGCTACACTGTAGCAGCAAAATTCAGCATATTTTTGCAAGACAAATAAATTGTTTTTCTATACCAGGTACGTCTTGTTATGTTTGATAATTTCCTTTCACTGCTTAAGCGCTAAGCTATGTGAATATATTTCTCACAACTCAGCCAAGGAATGCACAGGTACACAGGTTATCTTGGTACTGTTGCTGGTTTAACCCTAGTGAATTCCAATACCTTATTCCTAATTACCGATTGGACAATATCCAATGGTTAGGCATTATTACAGAGTGTTACTAATAAACCTGAGTTCGTCATCCAACTTAAATTTAGAGCAGATCATCAGCTATGAGTAAGATTCTTGATTAAATTAATTTTATGTTTTTGGGGATAAAAGGAATCCCACCTGGTATACAAACCAGTTGGTTTTCTATGAACTGAAGTTAGAAAACCAGAAGATCTACTCACCAAAACATTAAGAAATAGAAGGGAAGAATTAATCTCCTTCTCTTGTGCAAATTTTAAAGCTGGATGCATATTATTAAGGGTCAAAAGGAATTGGTCCGCTTCAATTTCATCATTAAAGAGACAAAAGGTGTCATCTACACAACGAAAATAAATACCAGTTCTATTGAATTCAGATAATACTCTCTTCATAGAATCCAACAAAGATATTTGTCAAGATGGGTCCCAAAGGAGAACCTATTGAAACCCCATTGATTTGCCTATACATGACGCCATCAAAACTAAATTCAATAGACATCATGGCAAACTGCATCAGTTCAACAAATACCTCCTCAGGAATAACGGGAAGTGACAACTGACTATGATATAAGGCATTAGTACATATATCAATAGTTTCACCTAAAGGGACACAAATAAAATGGTTAGAAATGTCACAAGAACACATAAATTTGTCGGTTGACGGATAACTGTATAAAATAGAAAAATTCAAAAGAATCTTTAATACAGCATTTGTTATACGATTCCAAAACTGGCTGTAATATGGCTGTAAGCCATTTAACCATGCCATGTTGGAAAGACCCGATCATAAATAAAATAGGTCTCAGTGAGACACAACCCTTATGTTTCTTAGTCAAACCATAGAGACAAGGATGAATTGAACCTGTGAGTCTAATTTCATTAGAAATTTCAGGGGGTAAAATCCCACTTTTAACCCACTTAAGTAGGGTTAAGTAGAATTTGGCCTCAAAAGATCTTATAGAGTCATATTTGTCTATTGGGCCGAACTGAACAAATTTGGAAGTATCTTCAAGGATAGTCATCATCTTATTAACATAATCTTTTTAATTGAGAATGACGACACCCGAGCCTTTAATCAGTTTCGTAATAATTAAAGATTTATTACACTGAAGTGAATTAATAATTTTATATTGCTCCGTTCCATTTAGACTCCTTAAATGAAACAGGAGTACCTGCGTAGGAATGTGCAATATCATTGAGTTTAGCCTAAAGATGGCTGACTTTGCTGACTGAATCAGGCTGAAGTCTGGCCAACTGGACAAACCGAACTTTGAACTCTGAAAAAAATCACCTCTCATTTAATGTATGAGGAGGGGGGGATACAAAAATGTGAGAGAATAGATAATGCTGCCATGGACAACTGACATGAGGAAAGTTTAAGGGCGTTTTGACCAACACTAGGACCAGCAAAACAACCAAATTTCTTCTTAATTAAGTGCTGCAATTTATTTTGATATTTCGTCGCAAGTCGAGAGCAACCGTGCTCATGAATCAGTGCAGATTAACGAAGAAAACGAATCCTGTCAAAATAAAAAAGTAAATTGACAGAATTACTCCATAATTGATAATATTTCTTCAGCTAGTTGAGGCTATAAGAGAACTTAGTGATGAAATCTTGCATTTTATATATATATATTTTAAAATTTGTTAATTTATTTATTCACCTTGATTTGGCTCTGCTGAGCAAGGTGCAAAGCCAGTTGGCCAACCTGTTTTTTAATTTTATTTTTTAAAAATTAATACCACCATTATGGGTGGTAATAAAATAATTTTTGTCTATTTAGAGCGGTATTATATATATATATATAGCCTTTGAGATTTCACTCGCCTGATCGACTCAAACGATTAAAAATTTAATTGGGTGATTAAAGTTTATTGCTTTACTTGCCCGCAATTGATTAAAAATCTCACAATGAAAAAGAAAGTCTGATTCTTTTACAACCCAAAAATGTGCCATTGAAGATTTACAAGTTACTTAGAATGACCTACAATCACATTATTGAAATCTTGGTTTTTATTGTCTCGGTCAATGTAAACATTTGTTTAATTAACGCTTCTAGAGTGAAGCCAAAATGTCTCTGTCACTCAGATTAAAGCTCACTTGAAAAAATATTATCCTATATTTCCTCCCTGCTTACGAAAAGTAAAAACAAACATTTGAAAGAAAGAAAAATGTATGCATATTTCTTTCAACCACACACTAAAAAACAAATTATAAAAGTAATTTGTTTATAGAAAATCGTAGAGAATTTAAGTACCCCACTCAATTGTAAAAAAAAACAAAAACAAAGAAATAGCATATCATGATGGTAAAAGAGCTCAAACTTAATAAAACAAAGTATTATTATCAAAATGTTTATGCTATTATTAAGAGGAAAGATCAAATTTTTTTTTTATTACTTTTTAAAATTTTTTAATCCCTTCTAACACGTTCGAAATTTTAATTAAATTTCATTTTTTGTTTTCCGTCAGCAATTCACGCTATGTTTACGTAAGGCGACTGTTAAGAAAATGGAGTTGGTCAAGTAAAATGATTTGGGGGCAAGTAAATTTTCCCTCATACTCGACTGCCAGTCGAGTGATTTCTTTTTCAAATCTCAAAAGCTGTATATATATATATATATATATATATATATATATGTTTGTTTTTTTAAACATATCACCCCCAAGCAAGGTGGTAATGCCACTGATGCGCAGGGGGCTACTTAAGAGTAAAAAGATTGGAAAAGAGAAAGCTGGAAACCACATCCTAAACAGGGAACAAGGGATGAGCCTCTTCACCTGTTCAATAGACGTGGGTGGAATGTGAACCGGGTGATAGTTTAGTCTATCTACTCCAATTGTACACCAGCAATAGAGGTGCAGATTTGAGAAGCAGATGGTAAATAAAAAAAGAATGCTCAATGTACAGTCAAAACAAAAGAACTGATTATGCAGAGCCAACATATATATATATACTAGCAGTATAGCCCAGCATTGCTTGGGTGTAATAATGAAAGCTTTAAAACTAATCCATGGTCCTGGAGCTCAGACTCTTTGGACGTTGGTACAAAAGACTAAAAAGCAATAGTTGTTTCCAGTTAAAGCAAAACCGTAGACTGAAAGAAAATTGAATGGATGTAAGTTAAATTTTGATTTCCTGGTATTGATACCAAATAATTTTTTTCGTCGTAAACTGAATTTTGAAGGCTAAGTAAGTCCTCTGAGTAAATGGTATCATGGCTGAGACTAAGAACTACAATTATACCTACTTAGAGCCAAACCTGAAGCAAAAACTAAAATAAAAGGACTGAAAAAAGAGAGACAGGCAGATAAACAGACATACACACAAATATCTTGCCTTTTACATATATATATATATATATATATATATATATATATATATATATATATATATATTATCGATTTTCTGCACTATTGTAAGAAATGGAACCTTGAAACTTCTGAATATCGTTTCTTATGTCTTTGTCTATGAATATATCAAATTTGATTAAAATTGGACCTTGAAATGTTCTCGCTGTTTTCCAACAGATGGCGTTACCAGAATTGTGTGCTTGTAGTTTCAGATGGTAATGCATCCATAAGGAAGTACTATCAGCAAGCTTGAATTTCAGCATGTCATTCGGCAGAAGTATAAACAACTTTGTTTTTCATTACATTAAGTATGTCAGGAAAAAAAGTGTATTTGTAGAGAATTTTACTGCACTACTTTATTCAAAAGAAATCTGCAGCTGAAGTGCACTGAATTCTTGTTGAGACTTACAGCAACCATGCTCTGTTGGAAACAGCATGAAGAGATTGGTTTAGACACTTCAAAAATATTGATTTTGATGTTGAAGATAAATGCTCTGGTGCACCAACAAAATTTGGAAACAAAGAATTGGAAACATTACTTCATGAAGACTCATATTAGATGCAAGCTGAACTTTCAGAAGTATTAGAAATTGATCAAACAAGAGTTGTAAAAAGGCTTGAAAGCATTAGGAATGAGTCAAAAGTAAGCACATTGGGTGTCATATGAGTTGAAGCCAAGTGACGTCAAATGTCGTCTCGTCCTGTGTGAACAACTGCTTCAGTGGCAGAAAAGAAAATATGTTGATGTTTTCTTGTGTTATTTTTATAGCTAGTGTCATGTACTTTTTGTAAGAAAATTTTATTTGTTTATCAATGATGTAGCTAAGAAAATTATTGTTGACTAATGTTTGCTTTATATGTTTTAGTTCACTCAAAAATATTGTTTGGGAGGAGGAATTTTGATGTGCTCTATTTAAAAAGTTCATCATTACTGTTATTTTATATATTTCTGGGCATTGGCTTTTATAATTAAAAAGACAAGAGTTCTGACTAGTGGATTTTTTATACAGATAAGTGATAAATTCATTGGTTTTCAGCTCTATATTAACATCAAGAAATGGGATTTTGTTATTTTCCATGAGTTCATAAGTAAATTTCAGCAAAGAGTTATTTTCAAACTATAATTTTATGTTTACGATTTCGGCCATGTTTCTTTATCAGAACAAAAATGTTGTTGACGTACTTTATGTAAATCTCTTTTTTTAACATTTTCTTTTCGATATGTGAAATGTAAAAGTTTGAGAAAGTAGGACCCAATGAGTTTCCCATACTGACACCGTTAGTTTGTATGTGTAGCATAGGGGGGTGGTTACTCCCTACAACTTACAAGTTTTATCTAGAAGTATCATCAGAATTATCAGAAGGTTTTCATCAATATTTATTTTTCATGTTAAAATAGAAACTTATTAAAAGAAAGAAATAACAAGAACAGGTAGTAGTTAATGTTCAATGAGAAACAAGTAATGAGTTACGGGTGTCAAGAAATGTTCGTAGTAGTAATTTGTTGGAGAGTTTATGCATCCGTACATATGTATGTATGTATTAGCATTTGTTTGGTAGGAGAAGAAGAAGTAAAAGGAATCAGCAAATGAGAAGGAGAAAGAGGACAATGTCTGGGTCGGACTTGAAGCTTCTCCCATTACATTTTAGCTTGTCATCTCTGCTGCTTCCATCTCTGACTATAGTCCTTTAGAATTTCGCACTGGATTGCGAAGTCTTTATGGTCTTGCAAACCACTTCCATTGGTCAGAAAATCAATTTAATATCTACTCGCAAAATCTGGTTTCGACTTTTTCTTTAAGCACATGGTCAATCCTTTTTCTGTTTGGGAAAAACCAGGATTTCACACATCATTGTGATTTTTTGTAAAAGTGAAGAAGGTTGATTTTAATTCTTAATTTTCTGTACCACATATGTAGATGTTTCCATTATGGTCCGAAAATGAAGCTTGTGTGGTACACGCAGTAAGTAGTTTCTGAAGATTGCAAAGTTTTTTTATAAATTTGTTTTTGGTTTAGTTCTAACGTGCTATTGAGGTGGTTGAGATGACATTCAGTACCTATTAATTCTGTTGTAATAATTATATTTTGTAGAATATCCTTATCTTTGAATTTCTGTTTTAACATTGCAAATCTTTTCTTTGGCTATTGTTAGTTGTTGTTCCCTGAGTTTTCTCCAGAATGTTCCTTGCTCACTGCCAGGTCGTGTAGTTTAATTAATGTATATTTGGGCAGCAATCTTTCATTTAAACATGTTTTGTTAAAAATGACCAACAAAGAAGATTTTATTAATTACATTATTTAACAGTGTAAATGGAGTTTTAAAAGTTTTTTAAAAAAAAATAAACAGATGTTCACACAATGCAACCAACCCTAAAGGCAACATTCTAGCTTTGCTGGATGTTAAAAACCTTTTTATTAACGTCCCAATTACAGAAACATTGGATATAATTAGCGACTGCATTTACAAACACTAAGCTTTAAAGAATTCTCCTTTTCAAAGAAAACTAAAAACAGGAAAAATTACATTACAGTCAAACATGAGAACATAACAACACCAGAAAAATAACATCCTTGAAAATGGCCAGTGAAGTGGTTGAAAGCACTTGAAAAGTTGAAAATTATGGAACATTTTTACATTCTTTATTTACAGGAAAAAAGGAAACATGTAAGAATACTGAAAAAAATAAATAAAAAATTATATATATATGTGTGTGTGTGTGTGTGTGTGTGTTGTGGTGCAGTGGATAGTGGCTCGGAACGAGAAGTCGGAGCCAAGTTCAAATTCCAGTTGAATTCTTGCATTCACTTATGCGCAAATACCCTTGAGAAAAGTACTAATCTGTCTCTTCCAGTTATGGGTTAAATAACAGAACAGATTGGGTTCTATAGCCTAGGCTGGCAACCAATCTACCGCAGAAAGTAATGGCAACTTTTCGGGACATGATTGCCCAAGCGTGTATTATGTATGGCACTTAACTGACTGATATATATATATAGTGTATCGAGGCAGCAAATAATTTTCTAAACATATACTGTTAAACATAAGAGACAACGAATGTCTATTACATTTAATCATGAGCCGTTCTAAACGTTGTATTTTGGCTTTAATTTCAGTTGAAAATAAAGACAAAAATTCTCCAACATTTGGATAATTTTTTATTAATTTGGTTCTAAGCTTTCGGCTCACATGAGCCATCTTCAGAGAGGTTATTAAGACGGTAATACAGTAACATCCACCATCACCGATGATTTTATTTTTTGTTGACATAAAACTCCACTAGGCAAATGCGACATTTAGAACAGCTCATGATTAAGCATAATAGACGTTCATTGTCTCTTATATTTAACAGTATATGTTTATAAAATATATATATATATATATATATTTTATGTATATATATTTTATGTATATATATATATTTTATGTATATATATATATATATATATTATATGTATATATATATATTTTATGTATATATATATATATATTTTATGTATATATATTTTATGTATATATATATATATATATATATATATATATATATATATACGGAAAAATCTAAAGTTTCACACTACGGATTGTCAGGGAAAGAGGCTCTTTCCCTAACAATCCGTAGTGTGAAACCGCAGTAGGTTGTGACTCACTTTAGATTTTTTCATGTTTTCTGCTCTACTATTGTATTTTCATACTTTCGTATTGAGCACTTTTTCTTGTGTTTAGGTTCCGTTTGGGTTTTTTCTTTACTGCGGATACTTGACATTTTGTTCTTGTTCCGCTGGTTTCTTTTTTTCTCCCCCTTTATCCGACGACTTAGTACGCCGGATTGTAACAGATTTAGGTTCTGTTTGTTAACAGTTTTTCGAAGGTTTAGATTAGTGTAAACTTACGGAGTCTAATTAGTTATTATTATATATATATATATATATATATACGCACACACACATTTCTATGATTATTCGTTTAAACAGAAAATATGTTAATAATAAGTGGAAAATTTTATGGTGAAGTCTTTATTCTGATGTCAAGTGTGAAATGTGTTTGTGTGTTTTTAAACTTTCAGTTCTTATTAATTTTAACAACTGATGTAATTGTGTTTCGAGTTCAGCTACAGGGATAGTCTTCAGAGATATTTTTATAATTTAGTTATTCCCACTTAGCTTGGAAGTGTTTTTGAGCCTTATACTGAGATGGTCTCTCAATATAAGCCCTCAGCCTCCTGTGAATAGGTTAATAGAAGCAGATGTTTGCCCTGTACTATTTCCTTGTTTACTGAAATGGAGCAGAGCTTTATGGCTTCCTCTGTAGAATATTGTTTACCAGTTCCTTACTTCTAAGGTCTTAATGATTGAACTGTCTAAACTTTTCGGTGATTTGACTGCTCAGTGGCTGTGACTTTTCATTATGAGTATACCAAATTGGTAGTTTTCTGATTGCTGCTTTCTACTGAACGTAAGGAGCCAAAACTCAGTGGTAGTGTTTAGAGAGGCTGCTTTGATCAACAGTTGCATAATATTGGTGTACTTTTATAGATTGGTGTCCTTGCATGGATTTTTGGTAAACAACCCCAAGGCCACCTTATGCTATAGTTGTAACCCCCTTCTGGTCAGTTTGTATTGCTACAGATGAGATATAGTGATAATTATTTTGTCCTTTTTCTTCTTAAAAGAAAATCTTCAGATACAAGAAGAAATAGAAAACCAGTAAACAAAAAAGTCTACCTTACTTTCTCCAATATTCATGGTATCATATTCTTACTTAAATATCCAATAACCTCCCTTTCAATGATCTCGGCATGAACTCTTCTTTTTCAGTATTTTTATCTGCCCTTGTCCGAGAACTCTTCAGTAGAAGATAACCAGTCCTTGTTTGTTGTTAATTAAAGCCTCAAGGTAACTTCGACTCAACTCTACTCATTTCACATGGTATTCATGGCAATTTCTGTAAAATAGAATCTTTTCTTTTGAAACATTCTTCCGATTTCTCCACACTTTGCAAAACTAATTTTAATTCTTTTATTGCAACTAATGAACTCTCTGTTCCAGGTCATCTTCCTCTATCAAAAAAATTCTAGCATGCTTGTCCTTGGTGTTTACATCCAGGAAAATCTTCTAGTTGCAAAGGAATTGTCTCTTAAGTCTCCGGATGATTCTTTCATATGCTTTCAACTTTTATTCTCGTATTCTGGTAGTTATCTTGTTTTCCTTTATCTTTTTCCTTCTCCTCAGGACCGAAATATTTTAGACAAAGTTTCTGAACGTGATGAGCATTAAAATCACCAAACACAAAAATGTTTTCAGACTGTCTCCAATATTTATGGTGTCATATTCTTACTTAAATATCCAATTACCTCCCTTTCAACGATCTCTGCATGAACTCTTCTTTTTCACTATGTATTTTCTGCAGTTGTCCGGGAACTCTTCAGTAGAAGATAACCAGTATTTGTTTGTTGTTCATTAAAGCCTTAGGTCTTAAGGTAACTTCGACTCAACTCTACTCATTTTACGTAGTATTCATAGCAATTTCTGTAAAATAAAATCTTTTAAAACATTCGCATGATTTCTCCAAACTTTGCAAAACTAATTTTAATTCTTCTACTGCAACTAATGAATTCTCTGTTCCAGGGCATCTTCTTTATCAAAAAAATTCTAGCATACGCATGGTTGGCTTTGGTGTTTACATCCAGGAAAATCTTCCAATTGCAAAGAAACTGTCTCTTAAGTCTCGTACTCTGGTAGCTATCTCAGGTTAAAGCCAGCATCCAATGATTTTATACCTTCTTGAAAATATCAGGTGAAACCACAATCTTCTCCTTGGTTCAGCTGCTATAGCCAACATGAATCACTTTTTCCAGCTGTACTAACATGACAATTCTAAACATAACAGATGCCTCATAATAACTGCAATAATAAAGTGGGTAAGTCTTTGCTTGCTTATAGAATAAGGTTCTAAGGTGCTTATAGAATATGGTTGGCTTTGGTGTTTACATCCAGGAAAATCTTCCAATTGCAAAGAAACTGTCTCTTAAGTCTCGTACTCTGGTAGCTATCTCAGGTTTCCTTTATCGTTCTCCTTCTTCTCAGGACTGAAATATTTTAGACAAAGTTTCTGAAAACATTTTTGTGTTTGGTGATTTTAATGCTCATCACGTTCAGTGGCTAAAGCATTTTCATGTCATGAATGTTGCTGGTATTTAGACTTTCAGTTTCTTTCAGTTTCTCTAGTGCCCAGTCTCTCAATCAATCAGTGGATTTCCATATTTGTTCCCTTAAAAAATTTGATCAACATTATTGATTTTTCCCTTACACCTGCTTCTACCTCTTATGTATTGATATTTGTTTTAAATCATCCATTAGACAGGAACTTCCAATTCCCAAGACTTCTTTCTGTTAACAGAGTATTCAGTCACCTTCCCACTTAAGGCAAAATGTGGCACAAGGCCTTTTTAATGTGAGTCCTCCAGGCCATATAGCCTGGCCAAAACTATCTGTCTAATGTTCCCCAGGCGTGACTCTACTCTTCGACGGAACCACGACTGGCTTAATACTCTCCACCCAAAGGCAGAGAGCTCAACAGTGCATAAGGCTGTCAACTGCTCAAGTTGACTGCTTCATTCTGTTAACAATGTGCTGACTGGGATTCATTTCATGACATTCTCCAATAGAGTTAAATTGAGATTCTAAACTTAAAATCTTAGAAAATGCTGAACCACACACTTCACATAAATATGGTTTCTCGCTAGTATGTATCTAAAAGCATGATTCTCAATGTGTACTATAAAAATATGAAATCCTGTACTCAACATGAAAATGATTTCTCACCTGTATGTGTACACACAAAACTATGTACAACATACTTTACATGAATATGGTTTCTCTGTAGTATGCATTCTTAGGTAATTTTTAAAATGTGTAGCAAAAGAAAATCCCCTTCATATAAATAAGGAGCCCACCTGGTAACTTTTTAAATGAGAACTTTGTGGAAATGCTTAATACACTTCACACTATATTTTTTCTTGCGCATGTGTTAACATATGAGTTTTAAAAGCTGACCACTGTGAAAATGCTGAACCACATACTTTACATGAATATCGTTTCTCACCTCTATGTGTTTTCATGTGTATTCTTAAACTTGTACTGTATGCAAATGCTGAAGTACAAACTTTACAGGAATATGGTTTTTCACCTGTATGTGTCCGCATGTGAGATTTTAAAATTGAGCTACGTGCAAATGCAGAACCACACACTTCACATGAATATGGTTTCTCACCAGTATGTTTCCGTATATGAGCTTTTAAACTTGAACTTTCTGAAAATGCAGAATCACATACTTGACATGCATATGGTTTCTCACCTGTATGTGTTCGCATGTGAGATTTTAATTTTGAATTAACTGGAAATGCTGAACCACATACTTCACATGAATATGGATTCACACCAGTATGTATTTTCATGTGAGTTTTTAAATTTGACTTAGATGAAAATCTTGAACAACACACATCACAAGAATATGGTTTTTCACCAGTATGTGTTCGCATGTGAGATTTTAATCTTGAATTATATGAAAATGCTGAACCACATACTTCACATGAATATAGTTTCTCAGCAGCATTTGTATGCATGTGAGATTTTAAATTTGAACTCACAGGGAATGGTTTCTCTCCAGTATGTGTTCGCATATGCTGTTTTAACATTGTCTGAAATGAAAATGTTGAACCACACACTTCACATGAACATGGTTTCTCACCAGTATGTGTTCGTATGTGAGTTCTTAAATTTGAATTATCTGCAAATGCTGAACCACATACTTTACATGAATATGGTTTCTCACCAGTATGTGTTCGCATGTGTCTTTGTAAATGTGAGATCCACGAAAATGCTGAACCACATATTTCACATGAATATGGCTTCTCTCCATTGTGTATATGCATGTGTCTTTTTAACTTAGAACTGTATCTAAATGACAAGCCACACTCTTCACATGAATATGATTTCTTAACTGTGTGTGTCTGCATGTGACTTTTCAACTTTGAACAAAGTGAAAATGCTGATCCACACACTTTGCATATATATGGTTTTTCTTCAATCAATGTTCGCACAGAAGTTTTGACATGCAAATCCTGTGAAAATTTGAATCCATCTTCTTTATATGTACAGGGATTTTCTCTTGAATATGTTACCATGTTTGTTTTTACAGGAGAACACTTTTCAACAGACATCTTGATAATCTGTAAAAAAAAAAAGGAAACAAAAAATATGTTAAATGTTTTTAACATTTCTTTAAATATGTTTTCTAGTACAATTCCAAAGTTCATATAGCAGAACTTAACACAAAAAAATGACCAATAAAAATAAGGCCTGGTTTAAATTAAAATAACAATGTATATCAGCCTTGTGTCAACTAAAAATAGAAATTTTACCAAAGAAAACTTATGAAACATAACAAAAGTTAATATTTGAAAGAAAAAAACTGCCCATAAGGTTTAATGCTAGGAAAAAAAAAAAAAAACGTAATAGAAAGTAATCTTTAAAAAGAAATGCATCTTGGAAGTATGAACATAAAATTGATAGAAAATATGTGATTTCTTGTTTCAAAACTACTTTTAATCTTAGGAAGAAACTATTAAAAGTAATAGAAATTAATCTTTAAAAAGAATTGCATCTTGGAAGTATGAACATAAAATTGATAGAAAATATGTGATTTCTTGTTTCAAAACTACTTTTAATCTTAGGAAGAAACCATTAAAAGTAATAGAAATTAATCTTTAAAAAGAATTGCATCTTGGAAGTATGAACATAAAATTGATAGAAAATATGTGATTTCTTGTTTCAAAACTACTTTTAATCTTAGGAAGAAACCATTAAAAGTAATAGAAATTAATCTTTAAAAAGAATTGCATCTTGGAAGTATGAACATAAAATTGATAGAAAATATGTGAGTTCTTGTTTCAAAACTACTTTTAATCTTAGGAAGAAACTATTAAACATAATAGAAATTAATCTTTAAAAAGAATTGCATCTTGGATGTATGTACATAAAAACAATAAGAGATATGTGATCTTTTGTTTCAAGACAAAATGTAATGTTGAAAAAGTAAAAATCACTTGTTCTTAAAATTCTCATAATGTTCAAGAAGAGAAATTAGTAAATATGTAAAAAATATTTTGATTTATTGTAATTTTTTTAACAGCAAAAAGGCAATTTCACCTTTTTAATATAGTTTGCAAAATTTTAATCAGAAACCAAGCCTATCATAATTAAGAGAGGCCAGTTTTCGAAAGTAAAGCCTTGTATCCTATCATACATTGCCTGTATGAAAATTCTGCAAAAATACATTTTTGGGATTTACTATTTAAAAGAATTTCATGAAGGCGGACAATCTTCTCTAAGCATGCAAATAACTGGAGTGAAATCATTGATAATAAAACTAAATTTATTGAACAATTTGCAATTTGATGTAATGAATAGGTAATGAATATGTATACACCTTGGTTCCCCTCACAGGAATGTGATTGGCTGGTGTCAGCCATAAATACAGATGAAGGCAAGGATGTCCTGAGAATGAGTGAGAGAGATCAAAAGATCTTCCACCAGTGATCTATTGGTCTACCACCATTGAGTAGGCCTACGTCTCAGGACAGTGCATACAATGATTACATCTAGTTACTAGATTGACCTACTCGATTAAATTTGCCAAAGCCACTTAACTACCTTGTATTGATATATATCACTTTTTTGGACATATCGCAATTAGACATTGGTTTCTGATGTTTTTTCTGATTATAACCTTGGACATTACTTATGAGGTCATATGATAATTTAATAATTGCTAACTGAATGGTGTATAATGCTATTAGGGCAAAATAGTAGCCATCTCTATCAACATATTTGCATGGCCTAAGTGAATGGTGTATAATGTTATTAGGGCAAAATAGTAGCCATCCCTATCAACATATTTGCATGGCCTAAGTGAATGGTGTATAATGCTATTAGGGCAAAATAGTAGCCATCTCTATCAACATATTTGCATGGCCTAAGTGAATGGTGTATAATGCTATTAGGGCAAAATATCAGCCATCTCTATCAACATATTTGCATGGCCTAAGTGAATGGTGTATAATGCTATTAGGGCAAAATAGTAGCCATCTCTATCAACATATTTGCATGGCCTAAGTGAATGGTGTATAATGCTATTAGGGCAAAATAGTAGCCATCTCTATCAACGTATTTGCATGGCCTAAGTGAATGGTGTATAATGCTATTAGGGCAAAATAGTAGCCATCTCTATCAACTTATTTGCATGGCCTAAATGAATGGTGTATAATGCTATTAGGGCAAAATAGTAGCCATCTCTATCAACATATGTGCATGGCCTAAGTGAATGGTGTATAATGCTATTAGGGCAAAATAGTAGCCATCTCTATCAACATATTTGCATGGCCTAAGTGAATGGTGTATAATGCTATTAGGGCAAAATAGTAGCCATCTCTATCAACATATTTGCATGGCCTAAGTGAATGGTGTATAATGCTATTAGGGCAAAATAGTAGCCATCTCTATCAACATATTTGCATGGCCTAAGTGAATGGTGTATAATGCTATTAGGGCAAAATAGTAGCCATCTCTATCAACATATGTGCATGGCCTAAGTGAATGGTGTATAATGCTATTAGGGCAAAATAGTAGCCATCTCTATCAACATATTTGCATGGCCTAAGTGAATGGTGTATAATGCTATTAGGGCAACATAGTAGCCATCTCTATCAACATATTTGCATGGCCTAAGTGAATGGTGTATAATGCTATTAGGGCAAAATAGTAGCCATCTCTATCAACATATTTGCATGGCCTAAGTGAATGGTGTATAATGCTATTACGGCAAAATAGTAGCCATCTCTATCAACATATGTGCATGGTCTAAGTGAATGGTGTATAATGCTATTACGGCAAAATAGTAGCCATCTCTATCAACATATGTGCATGGCCTAAGTGAATGGTGTATAATGCTATTAGGGCAAAATAGTAGCCATCTCTATCAACATATGTACATGGCCTAAGTGAATGGTGTATAATGCTATTAGGGCAAAATATCAGCCATCTCTATCAACATATGTGCATGGCCTAAGTGAATGGTGTATAATGCTATTAGGACAAAATAGTAGCCATCTCTATCAACATATGTGCATGGCCTAAGTGAATGGTGTATAATGCTATTAGGGCAAAATAGTAGCCATCTCTATCAACATATGTCCATGGCCTAAGTGAATGGTGTATAATGCTATTAGGGCAAAATATCAGCCATCTCTATCAACATATGTGCATGGCCTAAGTGAATGGTGTATAATGCTATTGAGCCAAATAGTATGCATCTCTATCAACATATGTGTAGCCTAAGTGAATGGTGTATAATGCTATTAGGGCAAAATAGTAGCCATCTCTATCAACATATGTGCATGGCCTAAGTGAATGGTGTATAATGCTATTAGGAGCAAAATATCAGCCATCTCTATCAACATATGTGCATGGCTAATTAATTAATGGTGTATAATGCTATTAGGGCAAAATAGTAGCCATCTCTATCAACATATGTGCATGGCCTAAGTGAATGGTGTATAATGCTATTAGGGCAAAATATCAGCCATCTCTATCAACATGTTTATGGCCTAAGTGAATGGTGTATAATGCTATTAGGGCAAAATAGTAGCCATCTCTATCAACATATGTGCATGGCCTAAGAAAGCAGATAGTGTATAATGCTATTAGGGCAAAATATCAGCCATCTCTATCAACATATTTGCATGGCCTAAGTGAATGGTGTATAATGCTATTAGGGCAAAATATCAGCCATCTCTATCAACATATGTGCATGGCCTAAGTGGATAGTGCATAATGCTAGTAGGACAAAATAGTAGCCATCTCTATCAACATATGTGCATGGCCTAAGTGAATGGTGTATAATGCTATTAGGGTAAAATATCAGCCATCTCTATCAACATATGTGCATGGCCTAAGTGAATGGTGTATAATCACCTTTAGGACAAAATAGTAGCCATCTCTATCAACATATGTGCATGGCCTAAGTGAATGGTGTATAATGCTATTAGGGCAAAATATCAGCCATCTCTATCAACATATGTGCATGGCCTAAGTGAATTAGTTGTATAATGCTATTAAGGCAAAATATCAGCCATCTCTATCAACATATTTGCATGGCCTAAGTAAATGGTGTATAATGCTATTAGGGCAAAATAGTAGCCAATCTCTATCAACATATTTGCATGGCCTAAGTGAATGGTGTATAATGCTATTAGGGCAAAATATCAGCCATCTCTATCAACATATGTGCATGGCCTAAGTGAATGGTGTATAATGCTATTAAGGGCAAAATAGTAGCCATCTCTATCAACATATGTGCATGGCCTAAGTGAATGGTGTATAATGCTATTAGGGCAAAATGTCAAAACCATCTCTATCAACATATGTGCATGGCCTAAGTGAATGGTGTATAATGCTATTAGGACAAAATAGTAGCCATCTCTATCAACATATGTGCATGGCCTAAGTGAATGGTGTATAATGCTATTAGGGCAAATATCAGCCATCTCTATCAACATATGTGCATGGCCTAAGTGAATGGTGTATAATGCTATTAGGATAAAATAGTAGCCATCTCTATCAACATATTTGCATGGCCTAAGTGAATGGTGTATAATGCTATTACGGCAAAATAGTAGCCATCTCTATCAACATATTTATAGCCTAAGTGAATACAGTGTATAATGCTATTAGGGCAATGTCAACTAAACTCATCAACATATGTGCATGTAGCCTAAGTGAATGGTGTATAATGCTATTAGGACAAAATAGTAGCCATCTCTATCAACATATGTGCATGGCCTAAGTGAATGGTGTATAATGCTATTAGGGCAAAATATCAGCCATCTCTATCAACATATGTGCATGGCCTAAGTGAATGGTGTATAATGCTATTAGGGCAAAATAGTAGCAATCTCTATCAACATATGTGCATGGCCTAAGTGAATGGTGTATAATGCTATTAGGACAAAATATCAGCCATCTCTATCAACATATGTGCATGGCCTAAGTGAATGAGTGTATAATGCTATTAGGACAAAATATCAGCCATCTCTATCAACATATGTGCATGGCCTAAGTGAATGGTGTATAATGCTATTAGGACAAAATAGTAGCCATCTCTATCCAACATATTTGCATGGCCTAAGTGAATGGTGTATAATGCTATTAGGGCAAAATAGTAACCATCTCTATCAAAACATATTTTGCATGGCCTAAGTGAATGGTGTATAATGCTATTAGGGCAAAATAGTAGCCATCTCTATCAACATATTTGCATGGCCTAAGTGAATGGTGTATAATGCTATTAGGACAAAATATGTAAATATCTCTATCAACATATGTGCATGGCCTAAGTGAATTAAATTTTATAATGCTATTAGGACAAAATAGTAGCCATCTCTATCAACATTTGCATGGCCTAAGTGAATGGTGTATAATGCTATTAGAGGCAAAATAGTAGCCATCTCTATCAACATATTTGCATGGCAGTGAATGGTGTATAATGCTATTTAGGGCAAAATAGTAGCCATCTCTATCAACATATTTGCATGGCTAAGTGAATGGTGTATAATGCTATTAGGATAAATATCAGCCATCTCTATCAACATATGTGTGCATGGCCTAAGTGAATGGTGTATAATGCTATTAGGACAAAATAGTAGCCATCTCTATCAACATATTTGCATGGCCTAAGTGAATGGGTGTATAATGCTATTACGGCAAAAATAGTAGCCATCTCTATCAACATATTTTGCATGGCCTAAGTGAATGGTGTATAATGCTATTAGGGCAAAATATCAGCCATCTCTATCAACATATGTGCATGGCCTAAGTGAATGGTGTATAATGCTATTAGGGCAAAATAGTAGCCATCTCTATCAACATATGTGCATGGCCTAAGTGAATGGTGTATAATGCTATTGGGGCAAAATGGTAGCCATCTCTATCAACATATTTGTAGCTAAGTAAATGGTGTATAATGCTATTAGGGCAAAATAGTAGCCATCTCTATGTATATTTGCATGGCCTAAGTGAATGGTGTATAATGCTATTAGGGCAAAATATCAGCCATCTCTATCAACATATGTGCATGGCCTAAGTGAATGGTGTATAATGCTATTAGGGCAAAATAGTAGCCATCTCTATCAACATATGTGCATGGCCTAAGTGAATGGTGTATAATGCTATTAGGGCAAAATATCAGCCATCTCTATCAACATATGTGCATGGCCTAAGTGAATGGTGTATAATGCTGCTAGGGCAAATAGTAGCCATCTCTATCAACATCTGTGCATGGCCCTACAAGTGAATGGTGTATAATGCTATTAGGACAAAATAGTAGCCATCTCTATCAACATATGTGCATGGCTAAGTGAATGGTGTATAATGCTATTAGGGCAAAATATCAGCCATCTCTATCAACATATGTGTATAGCTCAGAAGACAGATGGTGTATAATGCTATTAGGACAAAATAGTAGCCATCTCTATCAACATATTTGCATGGCCTAAGTGAATGGTGTATAATGCTATTACGGCAAAATAGTAGCCATCTCTATCAACATATTTGCATGGCCTAAGTAGATGGTGTATAATGCTATTAGGGCAAAATATCAACCATCTCTATCAACATATGTGCATGGCCTAAGTAAATGGTGTATAATGCTATTAGGACAAATAGTAGCCATCTCTCTATCAACATATTTGCATGGCCTAAGTGAATGGTGTATAATGCTATTACGGCAAAATATCAGCCATCTCTATCAACATATGTGCATGGCCTAAGTGAATGGTGTATAATGTTATTAGGACAAAATAGTAGCCATTCCCTTTATCAACATATTTGCATGGCCTAAGTGAATGGTGTATAATGCTATTACGGCAAAATAGTAGCCATCTCTATCAACATATGTGCATGGCCTAAGTGAATGGTGTATAATGCTATTAGGGCAAAATATCAGCCATCTCTATCAACATATGTGCATGGCCTAAGTGAATGGTGTATAATGCTATTAGGACAAAATAGTAGCCATCTCTATCAACATATGTGCATGGCCTAAGTGAATGGTATAATGCTATTAGGCAAAATATCAGCCATCTCTATCAACATATGTGCATGGCCTAAGTGAATGGTGTATAATGCTATTAGGACAAAATATCAGCCATCTCTATCACAACATATGTGCATGGCCCAAGTGAATGGTGTATAATGCTATTAGGACAAAATAGCAGCCATCTCTATCAACATATTTGCATGGCCTAAGTGAATGGTATAATGCTATTACGCAAATAGTAGCCATCTCTATCAACATATGTGCATGGCCTAAGTGAATGGTGTATAATGCTATTAGGGCAAAATATCAGCCATCTCTATCAACATATGTGCATGGCCTAAGTGAATGGTGTATAATGCTATTAGGACAAAATAGTAGCCATCTCTATCAACATATGTGCATGGCCTAAGTGAATGGTGTATAATGCTATTAGGCAAAATATCAGCCATCTCTATCAACATATGTGCATGGCCTAAGTGAATGGTGTATAATGCTATTAGGACAAAATAGTAGCCATCTCTATCAACATATGTGCATGGCCTAAGTAAAAGGTGGGTATAATGAAGTTATTAGGGCAAAATAGTAGCCATCTCTATCAACATATTTGCATGGCCTAAGTGAATGGTGTATAATGCTATTAGGGCAAAATATCAGCCATCTCTATCAACATATGTGTATACCTGGCAGTTATGTATAATGCTATTAGGACAAAATAGTAGCCATCTCTATCAACATATGTGCATGGCCTAAGTAAATGGTGTATAATGCTATTAGGACAAAATAGTAGCCATTTCTATCAACATATGTGCACATTTCAAGTAAATGGTGTATAATGCTATTAGGACAAAATAGTAGCTATCTCTATCAACATATTTGCATGGCCAAAGTGAATGGTGTATAATGCTATTAGGACAAAATAGTAGCCATCTCTACTGGGCATATGTGCATGGCCTGGTAAATGGTGTATAATGCTATTAGGACAAAATAGTAGCCATCTCTATCAACATATGTGCATGGCCTAAGTAAATGGTGTATAATGCTATTAGGACAAAATAGTAGCCATCTCTATCAACATATGTGCATGGCTCAAGTAAATGGTGTATAATGCTATTAGACAAAATAGTAGCCATCTCTATCAACATATGTGCATGGCCTAAGCAATGGTATAATGCTATTAGACAAAATAGTAGCCATCTCTATCAACATATGTGCATGGCCTAAGTAAATGGTGTATAATGCTATTAGGAAAAATATCAGCATTCCTATCAACATATGTGCATGGCCTATGAATGGTGTATAATGCTATTAGGACAAAATAGTAGCCATCTCTATCAACATATGTGCATGGCCTAAGTAAATGGTGTATAATGCTATTAGGGCAAAATAGGGCCATCTCTATCAACATATTTGCATGGCCTAAGTGAATGGTGTATAATGCTATTAGGCAAAATATCAGCCATCTCTATCAACATATGTACAATGTATGAATGGCAGTATAATGCTATTAGGGACAAAATAGTAGCCATCTCTATCAACATATTTGCATGGCCTAAGTGAATGGTGTATAATGCTATTAGGGCAAATATCAGCCATTCCTATCAACATATGTGCATGGCCTAAGTAAATGGTGGTGTATAATGCTATTAGGACAAAATAGTAGCCATCTCTATCAACATATTTGCATGGCCTAAGGAAATGGTGTGCAGGTCACATACGGCAAAATATCAGCCATCTCTATCAACATATGTGCATGGCCTAAGTGAATGGTGTATAATGCTATTAGGACAAAATAGTAGCCATCTCTATCAACATATTTGCATAAGCCTAAGTGAATGGTGTATAATGCTATTACGGCAAAATAGTAGCCATCTCTATCAACATATGTACATGGCTACGTGAATGGTGTATAATGCTATTAGGGCAAAATATCAGCCATCTCTATCAACATATGTGCATGGCCTAAGTGAATGGTGTATAATGCTATTAGGACAAAATAGTAGCCATCTCTATCAACATATGTGCATGGCCTAAGTGAATGGTGTATAATGCTATTAGGGCAAAATATCAGCCATCTCTATCAACATATGTGCATGGCCTAAGTGAATGGTGTATAATGCTATTAGGACAAAATATCAGCCATCTCTATCAACATATGTGCATGGCCTAAGTGAATGGTGTATAATGCTATTAGGACAAAATAGTAGCCATCTCTATCAACATATTTGCATGGCCTAAGTGAATGGTGTATAATGCTATTACGGCAAAATAGTAGCCATCTCTATCAACATATGTGCATGGCCTAAGTGAATGGTGTATAATGCTATTAGGGCAAAATATCAGCCATCTCTATCAACATATGTGCATGGCCTAAGTGAATGGTGTATAATGCTATTAGGACAAAATAGTAGCCATCTCTATCAACATATGTGCATGGCCTAAGTGAATGGTGTATAATGCTATTAGGGCAAAATATCAGCCATCTCTATCAACATATGTGCATGGCCTAAGTGAATGGTGTGGCAATGCTATTAGGACAAAATAGTAGCCATCTCTATCAACATATGTGCATGGCCTAAGTAAAAGGTGTATAATGCTATTAGGGCAAATAGTAGCCATCTCTATCAACATATTTGCATGGCCTAAGTGAATGGTGTATAATGCTATTAGGGCAAAATATCAGCCATCTCTATCAACATATGTGCATGGCCTAAGTAAATGGTGTATAATGCTAGTAGGACAAAATAGTAGCCATCTCTATCAACATATGTGCATGGCCTAAGTAAATGGTGTATAATGCTATTAGGACAAAATAGTAGCCATCTCTATCAACATATGTGCATGGCTAAGTAAATGGTGTATAATGCTATTAGGACAAAATAGTAGCCATCTCTATCAACATATTTGCATGGCCAAAGTGAATGGTGTATAATGCTATTAGGACAAAATAGTAGCCATCTCTATCAACATATGTGCATGGCCTAAGTAAATGGTGTATAATGCTATTAGGACAAAATAGTAGCCATCTCTATCAACATATGTGCATGGCCTAAGTAAATGGTGTATAATGCTATTAGGACAAAATAGTAGCCATCTCTATCAACATATGTGCATGGCCTAAGTAAATGGTGTATAATGCTATTAGGACAAAATAGTAGCCATCTCTATCAACATATGTGCATGGCCTAAGTAAATGGTGTATAATGCTATTAGGACAAAATAGTAGCCATCTCTATCAACATATGTGCATGGCCTAAGTAAATGGTGTATAATGCTATTAGGGCAAAATATCAGCCATCTCTATCAACATATGTGCATGGCCTAAGTGAATGGTGTATAATGCTATTAGGACAAAATAGTAGCCATCTCTATCAACATGCATGGCCTAAGTAAATGGTGTATAATGCTATTAGGGCAAAATAGTAGCCATCTCTATCAACATATTTGCATGGCCTAAGTGAATGGTGTATAATGCTATTAGGGCAAAATATCAGCCATCTCTATCAACATATGTGCATGGCCTAAGTGAATGGTGTATAATGCTATTAGGACAAAATAGTAGCCATCTCTATCAACATATTTGCATGGCCTAAGTGAATGGTGTATAATGCTATTAGGGCAAAATAGTAGCCATCTCTATCAACATATGTGCATGGCCTAAGTAAATGGGTGTATAATGCTATTAGGGCAAAATAGTAGCCATCTCTATCAACATATTTGCATGGCCTAAGTGAATGGTGTATAATGCTATTAGGGCAAAATAGTAGCCATCTCTATCAACATATGTGCATGGCCTAAGTAAATGGTGTATAATGCTATTAGGACAAAATAGTAGCCATCTCTATCAACATATTTGCATGGCCTAAGTGAATGGTGTATAATGCTATTAGGGCAAAATATCAGCCATCTCTATCAACATATGTGCATGGCCTAAGTGAATGGTGTATAATGCTATTAGGACAAAATAGTAGCCATCTCTATCAACATATGTGCATGGCCTAAGTGAATGGTGTATAATGCTATTAGGGCAAAATATCAGCCATCTCTATCAACATATCTGCATAGCCTAAGTAAATGGTGTATAATACTATTAGGGCAAAATAGTAGCCATCTCTATCAACATATTTGCATGGCCTAAGTGAATGGTGTATAATGCTATTAGGGCAAAATATCAGCCATCTCTATCAACATGTGTGCATGGCCTAAGTGAATGGTGTATAATGCTATTAGGGCAAAATAGTAGCCATCTCTATCAACATATGTGCATGGCCTAAGTAAATGGTGTATAATGCTATTAGGACAAAATAGTAGCCATCTCTATCAACATATGTGCATGGCCTAAGTAAATGGTGTATAATGCTATTAGGGCAAAATAGTAGCCATCTCTATCAACATATTTGCATGGCCTAAGTGAATGGTGTATAATGCTATTAGGACAAAATAGTAGCCATCTCTATCAACATATTTGCATGGCCTAAGTGAATAGTGTATAATGCTATTACGGCAAAATAGTAGCCATCTCTATCAACATATTTGCATGGCCTAAGTAAATGGTGTATAATGCTATTAGGACAAAATAGTAGCCATCTCTATCAACATATGTGTATGGCCTAAGTGAATGGTGTATAATGCTATTAGGGCAAAATAGTAGCCATCTCTATCAACATATTTGCATGGCCTAAGTGAATGGTGTATAATGCTATTACGGCAAAATAGTAGCCATCTCTATCAACATATGTGCATGGCCTAAGTGAATGGTGTATAATGCTATTACGGCAAAATAGTAGCCATCTCTATCAACATATTTGCATGGCCTAAGTGAATGGTGTATAATGCTATTAGGGCAAAATATCAGCCATCTCTATCAACATATGTGCATGGCCTAAGTAAATGGTGTATAATGCTATTAGGACAAAATAGTAGCCATCTCTATCAACATATTTGCATGGCCTAAGTGAATGGTGTATAATGCTATTACGGCAAAATATCAGCCATCTCTATCAACATATGTGCATGGCCTAAGTGAATGGTGTATAATGCTATTAGGACAAAATAGTAGCCATCTCTATCAACATATTTACCTAAGTGAATGGTGTATAATGCTATTACGGCAAAATAGTAGCCATCTCTATCAACATATGTGCATGGCTAAGTGAGATGGTGTATAATGCTATTAGGGCAAAATATCAGCCATCTCTATCAACATATGTGCATGGCCTAAGTGAATGGTGTATAATGCTATTAGGACAAAATAGTAGCCATCTCTATCAACATATGTGTGTGCATGGCCTAAGTGAATGGTGTATAATGCTATTAGGGCAAAATATCAGCCATCTCTATCAACATATGTGCATGGCCTAAGTGAATGGTGTATAATGCTATTAGGACAAAATATCAGCCATCTCTATCAACATATGTGCATGGCCTAAGTGAATGGTGTATAATGCTATTAGGACAAATAAGTAGCCATCTCTATCAACATATTTGTGGCCTAAGTGAATGGTGTATAATGCTATTACGGCAAAATAGTAGCTGTATATGTGCATGGCCTAAGTGAATGGTGTATAATGCTATTAGGGCAAATAAAGCCATC
This sequence comes from Ascarosepion bandense, assembly GCA_037127315.1. Classification (NCBI taxonomy): domain Eukaryota; kingdom Metazoa; phylum Mollusca; class Cephalopoda; order Sepiida; family Sepiidae; genus Ascarosepion; species Ascarosepion bandense. The sequence goes on along the minus strand of JBBBDQ010002687.1, from coordinate 256,284 downwards.
TCTATCAACACATATGTGCATGGCCCTAAGTGAATGGTGTATAATGCTATTAGGACAAAATAGTAGCCATCTCTATCAACATATGTGCATGGCCTAAGTGAATGGTGTATAATGCTATTAGGGCAAAATATCAGCCATCTCTATCAACATATGTGCATGGCCTAAGTGAATGAGGTGTATAATATATTAAGGATAAAATAGTAACCATCTCTATCAACATATGTGCATGGCCTAAGTAAAAGGTGTATAATGCTATTAGGGCAAAATGTGTAGCCATCTCTATCAACATATTTGCATGGCCTAAGTGAATGGTGTATAATGCTATTAGGGCAAAATATCAGCCATCTCTATCTTATATGTGCATGGCCTAAGTAAATGGTGTATAATGCTATTAGGACAAAATAGTAGCCATCTCTATCAACATATGTGCATGGCTAAGTAAGTAGTGTATAATGCTATTAGGACAAAATAGTAGCCATCTCTATCAACATATGTGCATGGCCTAAGTAAATGGTGTATAATGCTATTAGGACAAAATAGTAGCCATCTCTATCAACATATTTGCATGGCCAAAGTGAATGGTGTATAATGCTATTAGGACAAAATAGTAGCCATCTCTATCAACATATGTGCATGGCCTAAGTAAATGGTGTATAATGCTATTAGGACAAAATAGTAGCCATCTCTGTCAACATATGTGCATGGCCTAAGTAAATGGTGTATAATGCTATTAGGACAAAATAGTAGCCATCTCTATCAACATATGTGCATGGCCTAAGTAAATGGTGTATAATGCTATTAGGACAAAATAGTAGCCATCTCTATCAACATATGTGCATGGCTAAGTAAATGGTGTATAATGCTATTAGGACAAATAGTAGCCATCTCCTTAACATATGTGCATGGCCTAAGTAAATGGTGTATAAATGCTATTAGGGCAAAATATCAGCCATCTCTATCAACATATGTGCATGGCCTAAGTAGACTAGTTAATATATGCTATTAGGACAAAATAGTAGCCATCTCTATCAACATATATTGCATGGCCTAAGTAAATGGTGTATAATGCTATTAGGGCAAAGTAGTAGCCATCTCTATCAACATATTTGCATGGCCTAAGTGAATGGTGTATAATGCTATTAGGGCAAAATATCAGCCATCTCTATCAACATATGTGCATGGCCCAAGTGAATGGGTGTATAATGCTATTAGGACAAAATAGTAGCCATCTCTATCAACATATTTGCATGCCCAAGTGAATGGTGTATAATGCTATTAGGCAAAATAGTAGCCATCTCTATCAACATATGTGCATGGCCTAAGTAAATGGTGACAATGTGCTATTAGGCAAAATAGTAGCCATCTCTATCAACATATTTGCACAATCATAAGTGAATGGTGTATAATGCTATTAGGCAAAATAGTAGCCATCTCTATCAACATATGTGCATGGCCCAAGTAAATGGTGTATAATGCTATTAGGACAAAAATAGCAGCGTCATCTCTATCAACATATTTGCATGGCCTAAGTGAATGGTGTATAATGCTATTAGGGCAAAATATCAGCCATCTTATCAAACATATGTGCATGGCTCAAGTGAATGTGGTGTATAATGCTATTAGGACAAAATATAAGCTATCTCTATCAACATATGTGCATGGCCTATGAATGGGGGAATGCTATTAGGGCAAAATATCAGCCATTCCCCTATCAACATATCTGCATGGCCTAAGTAATGGTACAATACTATTAGGCAAAATAGTAGCCATCTCTATCAACATATTTGCATGGCCCACATGAATGGGGATAATGCTATTAGGGCAAAATATCAGCCATCTTCATCAACATGTGCATGGCCTAAGTGAATGGTGTATAATGCTATTAGGCAAAATAGTAGCCATCTCTATCAACATATGTGCATGGCCTAAGTAAATGGTGTATAATGCTATTAGGACAAAATAGTAGCCATCTCTATCAACATATGTGCATGGCCCAAGGTAATGGTGTATAATGCTATTAGGACAAAATAGTAGCTATCTCTATCAACACATGTGCATGGCCTAAGTAAATGGTGTATAATGCTATTAGGACAAAATAGCAGCCATCTCTATCAACATATGTGCATGGTCACAAATGGGTACAATGCTATTAGGGCAAAATATCAGCCATCTCTATCAACATATGTGCATGGCCTAAGTGAATGGTGTATAATGCTACAGGACAAAATAGTAGCCATCTCTATCAACATATGTGCATGGCCTAAGTAAATGGTATAATGCTATTAGGCAAAATAGTAGCCATCTCTATCAACATATTTGCATGGCCTAAGTGAATGGTGTATAATGCCATTAGGGCAAAATATCAGCCATCTCTATCAACATATGTGTATGGCCTAAGTGAATGGTATACGTTATTAGGACAAAAATAGCAGCCATCTCTATCAACATATTTGCATGGCCTAAGTGAATGGTGTACAATGCTATTAGGGCAAAATAGTAGCCATCTCTATCAACATATGTGCATGCAGCCTAAGTAAATGGTGTATAATGCTATTAGGGCAAAATAGTAGCCATTCCTACATCAACATATTTGCATGGCCTAAGTGAATGGTATAACAAGTTATTAGGCAAAATAGTAGCCATCTCTATCAACATATGTGCATGGTCGAAGTAAATGGTGTATAATGCTATTAGGACAAAAATAGTAGCCATTCCCATCAACATACTTGCATGGCCTAAGTGAATGGTGTATAATGCTATTAGGGGCAAAATATCAGCCATCTTCTATCAACATATGTGCATGGCCTAAGAAATGGTGTGTATAATGCTATTAGGACAAAATAGTAGCCATCTTCATCAACATATTTGTGTATGGCTCAAGTGAATGGTATAATGCTATTACGGCAAAATATCAGCCATCTCTATCAACATATATGCACTTAGCCTAAGTAGATAGTGTATAATGCTATTAGGACAAAATAGTAGCCATCTCTATCAACATATTTGCATGTTAATGATGAATAATTGTATAATGCTATTAGGGCAAAATAGTAGCCATCTCTATCAACATATTTGCATGGCCTAAGTGAATGGTGTATAATGCTATTAGGGCAAAATAGTAGCCATCTCTATCAACATATGCATGGCCTAAGTAAATGGTGTATAATACTATTAGGACAAAATAGTAGCCATCTCTATCAACATATGTGCATGGCCTAAGTGAATGGTGTATAATGCTATTAGGGCAAAATAGTAGCCATCTCTATCAACATATTTGCATGGCTAAGTAAATGGTGTATAATGCTATTAGGACAAAATAGTAGCCATCTCTATCAACATATGTGCATGGCCTAGAAAGTAAATGGTGTATAATGCTATTAGGACAAAATAGTAGCCATCTCTATCAACATATGTGCATGGCCTAAGTGAATGGTGTATAATGCTATTAGGGCAAAATAGCGCCATCTCTATCAACATATGTGCATGGCCTAAGTGAATGGTGTATAATGCTATTAGGGCAAAATAGTAGCCATCTCTATCAACATATGTGCATGGCCTAAATGAATGGTGTATAATGCTATTAGGGCAAAATATCAGCCATCTCTATCAACATATGTGCATGGCCTAAGTGAATGGTGTATAATGCTATTAGGGGACAAAATAAGTAGCCATCTCTATCAACATATGTGTGCATGGCCTAAGTAAATGGTGTATAATGCTATTAGGACAAAATAGTAGCCATCTCTATCAACATATGTGCACCAGCCCTAGTGAATGGTGTATAATGCTATTAGGGCAAAATAGTAGCCATCTCTATCAACATATTTGCATGGCCTAAGTAAATGGTGTATAATGCTATTAGGACAAAATAGTAACCATCTCTATCAACATATGTGCATAGCCCTAAGTGAATGGTATATAATGCTATTAGGGCAAAATAGTAGCCATCTCTATCAACATATTTGCATAGCTAAGTGAATGGTGTATAATGCTATTACGGCAAAATAGTAGCCATCTCTATCAACATATTTGCACATGGCCTAAGTGAATGGTGTATAATGCTATTAGGGCAAAATAGTAGCCATCTCTATCAACATATTTGCATGGCCTAAGTGAATGGTTTATAATGCTATTAGGGCAAAATAGTAGCCATCTCTATCAACATATGTGCATGGCCTAAGTGAATGGTGTATAATGCTATTACGGCAAAATGGTAGCCATCTCTATCAACATATTTGCATAGCCTAAGTGAATGGTGTATAATGCTATTACGGCAAAATAGTAGCCATCTCTATCAACATATGTGCATGGCCTAAGTGAATGGTGTATAATGCTATTAGGGCAAAATAGTAGCCATCTCTATCAACATATTTGCATGGCCTAAGTGAATGGTTTATAATGCTATTAGGGCAAAATAGTAGCCATCTCTATCAACATATGTGCATGGCCTAAGTGAATGGTGTATAATGCTATTACAGCAAAATAGTAGCCATCTCTATCAACATATTTGCATGGCCTAAGTGAATGGTGTATAATGCTATTACGGCAAAATAGTAGCCATCTCTATCAACATATATTACACCAGCTAAGTGAATGGTTTATAATGCTATTAGGGCAAAATAGTAGCCATCTCTATCAACATATTTGCATGGCCTAAGTGAATGGTTTATAATGCTATTAGGGCAAAATAGTAGCCATCTCTATCAACTTATATTTATGGCCCTAAGTGAATGGTGTATAATGCTATTACGGCAAAATAGTAGCCATCTCTATCAACATATTTGCATAGCTACAGTGAATGGTGTATAATGCTATTAGGGCAAAATAGTAGCCATCTCTATCAACATATTTGCATGGCCTAAGTGAATGGTGTATAATGCTATTACGGCAAAATAGTAGCCATCTCTATCAACATGTGTTGCATGGCCTAAGTGAATGGTGTATAATGCTATTAGGGCAAAATAGTAGCCATCTCTATCAACATATTTACATGGCCTAAGTGAATGGTTTATAATGCTATTAGGGCAGAAATAGTAGCCATCTCTATCAACATATTTGCATGGCCTAAGTGAATGGTGTGTAATGCTATTACGGCAAAATAGTAGCCATCTCTATCAACATATTTGCATAGCTAAGTGAATGGTGTATAATGCTATTAGGGCAAAATAGTAGCCATCTCTATCAACATATTTGCATGGCCTAAGTGAATGGTTTATAATGCTATTAGGGCAAAATAGTAGCCATCTCTATCAACATATTTGCATGGCCTAAGTGAATGGTGTATAATGCTATTACACCGGCCAAAATAGTAGCCATCTCTATCAACATATTTGCATGGCCTAAGTGAATGGTGTATAATGCTATTACGGCAAAATAGTAGCCATCTCTATCAACATATGTGCATGGCCTAAGTGAATGGTGTATAATGCTATTAGGGCAAAATAGTAGCCATCTCTATCAACATATTTGCATGGCTAAGTGAATGGTTTATAATGCTATTAGGGCAAAATAGTAGCCATCTCTATCAACATATTTGCATGGCCTAAGTGAATGGTGTATAATGCTATTAAGGGCAAAATAGTAGCCATCTCTATCAACATATGTGCATGGCCTAAGTAAATGGTGTATAATGCTATTAGGGCAAAGTAGTAACATCTCTATCAACATATGTGCATGGCCTAAGTAAATGGTGTATAATGCTATTAGGGCAAAATAGTAGCCATCTCTATCAACATATGTGCATGGCCTAAGTAAATGGTGTATAATGCTATTAGCACAAAATAGTAGCCATCTCTATCAACATATGTGCATGGCCTAAGTAAATGGTGTATAATGCTATTAGGACAAAATAGTAGCCATCTCTATCAACATATGTGCATGGCCTAAGTGAATGGTGTATAATGCTATTAGGACAAAATAGTAGCCATCTCTATCAACATATGTGCATGGCCTAAGTAAATGGTGTATAATGCTATTAGGACAAAATAGTAGCCATCTCTATCAACATATGTGCATGGCCTAAGTGAATGGTGTATAATGCTATTAGGACAAAATAGTAGCCATCTCTATCAACATATGTGCATGGCCTAAATAAATGGTGTATAATGCTATTAGGACAAAATAGTAGCCATCTCTATCAACATATGTGCATGGCCTAAGTGAATGGTGTATAATGCTATTAGGACAAAATAGTAGCCATCTCTATCAACATATGTGCATGGCCTAAGTAAATGGTGTATAATGCTATTAGGACAAAATAGTAGCCATCTCTATCAACATATGTGCATGGCCTAAGTGAATGGTGTATAATGCTATTAGGGCAAAATATCAGCCATCTCTATCAACATATGTGCATGGCCTAAGTAAATGGTGTATAATGCTATTAGGACATAAAATAGTAGCCACTCTATCAACATATGTGCATGGCCTAAGTGAATGGTGTATAATGCTATTAGGACAAAATAGTAGCCATCTCTATCAACATATGTGCATGGCCTAAGTAAATGGTGTATAATGCTATTAGGACAAAATAGTAGCCATCTCTATCAACATATGTGCATAGCCTAAGTAAATGGTGTATAATGCTATTAGGACAAAATAGTAGCCATCTCTATCAACATATGTGTATGGCCTAAGTGAATGGTGTATAATGCTATTAGGGCAAAATAGTAGCCATCTCTATCAACATATGTGCATGGCCTAAGTAAATGGTGTATAATGCTATTAGGGCAAAATAGTAGCCATCTCTATCAACATATTGCATGGCCTAAGTAAATGGTGTATAATGCTATTAGGGCAAAATAGTAGCCATCTCTATCAACATATTTGCATGGCCTAAGTGAATGGTGTATAATGCTATTACGGCAAAATAGTAGCCATCTCTATCAACATATGTGCATGGCCCTAAGTGAATGGTGTATAATGCTATTACGGCAAAATAGTAGCCATCTCTATCAACATATTTGCATGGCCTAAGTGAATGGTGTATAATGCTATTAGGGCAAAATAGTAGCCATCTCTATCAACATATTTGCATGGCCTAAGTGAATGGTGTATAATGCTATTAGGGCAAAATAGTAGCCATCTCTATCAACATATTTGCATGGCCTAAGTGAATGGTGTATAATGCTATTACGGCAAAATAGTAGCCATCTCTATCAACATATGTGCATGGCCTAAGTAAATGGTGTATAATGCTATTAGGACAAAATAGTAGCCATCTCTATCAACATATGTGCATGGCCTAAGTAAATGGTGTATAATGCTATTAGGACAAAATAGTAGCCATCTCTATCAACATATGTGCATGGCCTAAGTAAATGGTGTATAATGCTATTAGGATAAAATAGTAGCCATCTCTATCAACATATGTGCATGGCCTAAGTGAATGGTGTATAATGCTATTAGGACAAAATAGTAGCCATCTCTATCAACATATGTGCATGGCCTAAGTAAATGGTGTATAATGCTATTAGGACAAAATAGTAGCCATCTCTATCAACATATGTGCATGGCCTAAGTGAATGGTGTATAATGCTATTAGGGCAAAATATCAGCCATCTCTATCAACATATGTGCATGGCCTAAATGAAGTAATTGTATAATGCTATTAGGACAAAATAGTAGCCATCTCTATCAACATATGTGCATGGCCTAAGTGAATGGTGTATAATGCTATTAGGACAAAATAGTAGCCATCTCTCTATCAACATATGTGCATGGCCTAAGTAAATGGTGTATAATGCTATTAGGACAAAATAGTAGCCATCTCTATCAACATATGTGCATGGCCTAAGTAAATGGTGTATAATGCTATTAGGACAAAATAGTAGCCATCTCTATCAACATATGTGTATAGCCTAAGTGAATGGTGTATAATGCTATTAGGGCAAAATAGTAGCCATCTCTATCAACATATGTGCATGGCCTAAGTAAATGGTGTATAATGCTATTAGGGCAAAATAGTAGCCATCTCTATCAACATATGTGCATGGCCTAAGTAAATGGTGTATAATGCTATTAGGGCAAAATAAGTAGCCATCTCTATCAACATATTTGCATGGCCTAAGTGAATGGTGTATAATGCTATTACGGCAAAATAGTAGCCATCTCTATCAACATATGTGTGCATGGCCTAAGTGAATGGTGTATAATGCTATTACGGCAAAATAGTAGCCATCTCTATCAACATATTTGCATGGCCCTAAGTGAATGGTGTATAATGCTATTAGGGCAAAATAGTAGCCATCTCTATCAACATATTTGCATGGCCTAAGTGAATGGTGTATAATGCTATTAGGGCAAAATAGTAGCCATCTCTATCAACATATTTGCATGGCCTAAGTGAATGGTGTATAATGCTATTACGGCAAAATAGTAGCCATCTCTATCAACATATGTGCATGGCCTAAGTAAATGGTGTATAATGCTATTAGGACAAAATAGTAGCCATCTCTATCAACATATGTGCATGGCCTAAGTAAATGGTGTATAATGCTATTAGGACAAAATAGTAGCCATCTCTATCAACATATGTGCATGGCCTAAGTAAATGGTGTATAATGCTATTAGGACAAAATAGTAGCCATCTCTATCAACATATGTGCATGGCCTAAATAAATGGTGTATAATGCTATTAGGACAAAATAGTAGCCATCTCTATCAACATATGTGCATGGCCTAAGTAAATGGTGTATAATGCTATTAGGACAAAATAGTAGCCATCTCTATCAACATATGTGCATGGCCTAAGTAAATGGTGTATAATGCTATTAGGACAAAATAGTAGCCATCTCTATCAACATATGTGCATGGCCTAAGTAAATGGTGTATAAAGCTATTAGGACAAAATAGTAGCCATCTCTATCAACATATGTGCATGGCCTAAGTAAATGGTGTATAATGCTATTAGGACAAAATAGTAGCCATCTCTATCAACATATGTGCATGGCCTAAGTAAATGGTGTATAATGCTATTAGGGCAAAATAGTAGCCATCTCTATCAACATATGTGCATGGCCTAAGTAAATGGTGTATAATGCTATTAGGACAAAATAGTAGCCATCTCTATCAACATATGTGCATGGCCTAAGTAAATGGTGTATAATGCTATTAGGACAAAATAGTAGCCATCTCTATCAACATATGTGCATGGCCTAAGTAAATGGTGTATAATGCTATTAGGACAAAATAGTAGCCATCTCTATCAACATATGTGCATGGCCTAAGTAAATGGTGTATAATGCTATTAGGGCAAAATAGTAGCCATCTCTATCAACATATGTGCATGGCCTAAGTAAATGGTGTATAATGCTATTAGGGCAAAATAGTAGCCATCTCTATCAACATATGTGCATGGCCTAAGTAAATGGTGTATAATGCTATTAGGGCAAAATAGTAGCCATCTCTATCAACATATGTGCATGGCCTAAGTAAATGGTGTATAATGCTATTAGGACAAAATAGTAGCCATCTCTATCAACATATGTGCATGGCCTAAGTAAATGGTGTATAATGCTATTAGGGCAAAATAGTAGCCATCTCTATCAACATATGTGCATGGCCTAAGTAAATGGTGTATAATGCTATTAGGACAAAATAGTAGCCATCTCTATCAACATATGTGCATGGCCTAAGTAAATGGTGTATAATGCTATTAGGACAAAATAGTAGCCATCTCTATCAACATATGTATGGCCTAAGTGAATGAATGTGTATAATGCTATTAGGGCAAAATGATAGCCATCTCTATCAACATATGTGCATGGCCTAAGTAAATAGTGTATAATGCTATTAGGACAAAATAGTAGCCATCTCTATCAACATATGTGCATGGCCTAAGTGAATGAATTGTATAATGCTATTACGGCAAAATAGTAGCCATCTCTATCAACGTATTTGCATGGCCGAAGTGAATGGTGTATAATGCTATTACGGCAAAATAGTAGCCATCTCTATCAACATATTTGCATGGCGAGAGTGAATGGTGTATAATGCTATTACGGCAAAATAGTAGCCATCTCTATCAACGTATTTGCATGGCAGAAGTGAATGGTGTATAATGCTATTACGGCAAAATAGTAGCCATCTCTATCAACATATTTGCATGGCCTAAGTGAATGGTGTATAATGCTATTACGGCAAAATAGTAGCCATCTCTATCAACGTATTTGCATGGCCGAATGAATGGTGTATAATGCTATTACGGCAAAATAGTAGCCATCTCTATCAACATATTTGCATGGCCTAAGTGAATGGTGTATATTACGGCAAAATAGTAGCCATCTCTATCAACTTGTTTGCATGGCCTAAGTGAATGGTGTATAATGCTATTACGGCAAAATAGTAGCCATCTCTATCAACATATTTGCATGGCCGAAGTGAATGGTGTATATAATGCTATTACGGCAAAATAGTAGCCATCTCTATCAACATATTTGCATGGCCGAAGTGAATGGTGTATAATGCTATTACGGCAAAATAGTAGCCATCTCTATCAACATATTTGCATGGCCTAAGTGAATGGTGTATAATGCTATTACGGCAAAATAGTAGCCATCTCTATCAACGTATTTGCATGGCCGAAAGTGAATGGTGTATAATGCTATTACGGCAAAATAGTAGCCATCTCTATCAACATATTTGCATGGCCGAAGTGAATGGTGTATAATGCTATTACGGCAAAATAGTAGCCATCTCTATCAACATATTTGCATGGCCTAAGTGAATGGTGTATAATGCTATTACGGCAAAATAGTAGCCATCTCTATCAACGTATTTGCATGGCCGAAGTGAATGGTGTATAATGCTATTACGGCAAAATAGTAGCCATCTCTATCAACATATTTGCATGGCCTAAGTGAATGGTGTATAATGCTATTACGGCAAAATAGTAGCCATCTCTATCAACATATTTGCATGGCCTAAGTGAATGGTGTATAATGCTATTACGGCAAAATAGTAGCCATCTCTATCAACATATTTGCATGGCCGAAGTGAATGGTGTATAATGCTATTACGGCAAAATAGTAGCCATCTCTATCAACATATTTGCATGGCCTAAGTGAATGGTGTATAATGTTATTACGGCAAAATAGTAGCCATCTCTATCAACATATTTGCATGGCCTAAGTGAATGGTGTATAATGCTATTACGGCAAAATAGTAGCCATCTCTATCAACATATTTGCATGGCCTAAGTGAATGGTGTATAATGCTATTACGGCAAAATAGTAGCCATCTCTATCAACATATTTGCATGGCCTAAGTGAATGGTGTATAATGCTATTACGGCAAAATAGTAGCCATCTCTATCAACATATTTGCATGGCCTAAGTGAATGGTGTATAATGCTATTACGGCAAAATAGTAGCCATCTCTATCAACATATTTGCATGGCCTAAGTGAATGGTGTATAATGCTATTACGGCAATAGTAGCCATCTCTATCAACATATTTGCATGGCCTAAGTGAATGGTGTATAATGCTATTACGGCAAAATAGTAGCCATCTCTATCAACATATTTGCATGGCCTAAGTGAATGGTGTATAATGCTATTACGGCAAAATAGTAGCCATCTCTATCAACATATTTGCATGGCCTAAGTGAATGGTGTATAATGCTATTACGGCAAAATAGTAGCCATCTCTATCAACATATTTGCGCAACCTAAGTGAATGGTGTATAATGCTATTACGGCCAAAAATGGCCATCTCTATCAGCATACACTGGCCGAAGTGAATGGTGTATAATGCTATTACGGCAAAATAGTAGCCATCTCTATCAACGTATTTGCATGGCCTAAGTGAATGGTGTATAATGCTATTACGGCAAAATAGTAGCCATCTCTATCAACATATGTGCATGGCCTAAGTGAATGGTGTATAATGCTATTACGGCAAAATAGTAGCCATCTCTATCAACATATTTGCATGGCCTAAGTGAATGGTGTATAATGCTATTACGGCAAAATAGTAGCCATCTCTATCAACATATTTGCATGGCCTAAGTGAATGGTGTATAATGCTATTACGGCAAAATAGTAGCCATCTCTATCAACATATTTGCATGGCCTAAGTGAATGGTGTATAATGCTATTACGGCAAAATAGGAAGAAAAGGTCAAACTGATTCAATGGTGAACAGACATATTATTGGAAAATAAAACGAAAAAAAAAAGAGTGTTATGGTGAAACACACCTATTCCTCAGATAATGGACTGTCCCTCCTATATTAATAAGAGTTAACTCGAGAAGTTCTTGGGAAGTTCATAGGAGTTCTTCTAAGAACTCCTATGAACTTCCCAAGAACTTCTAAGTTCTAGAGAGTTCTTTAGAGTTCTGCAACTAGGCAGTTGATATTAGTCGGCAGTTAGCCGAATACTGAGAAGTTAGCTTACAGTGGAAGATTACCAAGTTCCTAACATTTTGGGTGCATTAAATCGCTTAGCAACCAATATCAGTCAGTTAAGTGCCATACGTGAAACACACTTGGGTGATCATGTCTCGAAAGAAACATGACTAACTGGGCAGATGATTATCCTGCAGTAGGTTGCCATTGCTTTCTGCGGTAGACTGGTTGCCGCCCAAGGCTACAGAACCCAATATGTCCTGTTATTTAACACATAACTGGAGGGAAGGGACGGATTAATACCTTTTCCAAGGGTATTTGTGCGTAAGTGAATGGATAGAATACGACTGTAATTCGAACTTGACTTCCCGATTTCTTGAACTGAGCCGATATCCACTGCACCACAACGCACATCCTTATATATATATTGTCATCTGCAGACAGTTCTGTTTCGGCATACCACAGCTCATCAGTATGGTTAGACTATGATTGCGTTTTTACCCAGGATTGAAACCCGACTGAAATGGTGTCAGTCGGCGACTCTACCCCTGGGCTATGTGCGTTCCGTAGCAACCAATGCAGCACGATTATAACCTTCAGTGCGAAAACTACTCCACAACGAAGAGTCAAAGTGATTACATGATGAATGGATATAATATTGAAAAAACAAAGTTTCAAAAGGACAAAATATTGAACAAATAAAGTATTGAATAGACAAAGTGCCAAACAGAAAAAAAAGAGTCAAACTGCTTCAATGATGAATGGATATAATATTGAAAAAACAAAGTTTCCAAAGGACAAAATATTGAACAAATAAAGTATTGAATAGACAAAGTGCCAAACAGGAAAAAAAGGGTCAAAGTGATTAAATGATGAATGGATATAATATTGAAAAAACAAAGTTTCCAAAGGACAAAATATTGAACAAATAAAGTATTGAATAGACAAAGTGCCAAACAGGAAAAAAAGGGTCAAAGTGATTAAATGATGAATGGATATAATATTGAAAAAACAAAGTTTCAAAAGGACAAAATATTGAACAAATAAAGTATTGAATAGACAAAGTGCCAAACAGGAAAAAAAGGGTCAAAGTGATTCAATGATGAATAGACATAATATTGAAAAAACAAAGTTTCCAAAAAACAAAATATTGAACAAATAAAGTATTGAATAGACAAGTGCCAAACAGGAAAAATGGATCAAACTAATTCAATGATGAATAGACATAATATTGAAAAATCAAAGTTTCCAAAGAACAAAATATTGAACAAATAAAGTATTGAATAGACAAAGTGCCAAACAGGAAAAAAAGGGTCAAAGTGATTCAATGATGAATAGACATAATATTGAAAAAACAAAGTTTCCAAAGGACAAAATATTGAACAAATAAAGTATTGAATAGACAAAGTGCCAAACAGGAAAAAAGGGTCAAACTGATTCAATGATGAATAGACATAATATTGAAAAATCAAAGTTTCCAAAGGACAAAATATTGAACAAATAAAGTATTGAATAGACAAAGTGCCAAACAGGAAAAAAGGGTAAAACTGATTCAATGATGAATAGACATAATATTGAAAAATCAAAGTTTCCAAAGGACAAAATATTGAACAAATAAAGTATTGAATAGACAAAGTGCCAAACAGGAAAAAAGGGTAAAACTGATTCAATGATGAATAGACATAATATTGAAAATCAAAGTTTCCAAAGGACAAAATATTGAACAAATAAAGTATTGAATAGACAAAGTGCCAAACAGGAAAAAAGGGTCAAACTGATTCAATGGTGAACAGACATAATATTGAAAAATCAAAGTTTCCAAAGGACAAAATATTGAACAAATAAAGTATTGAATAGACAAAGTGCCAAACAGGAAAAAAGGGTCAAACTGATTCAATGATGAATAGACATAATATTGAAAAATCAAAGTTTCCAAAGAACAAAATATTGAACAAATAAAGTATAGAATAGACAAAGTGCCAAACAGGAAAAAAGGGTCAAACTGATTCAATGATGAATAGACATAATATTGAAAAATCAAAGTTTCCAAAGAACAAAATATTGAACAAATAAAGTATTGAATAGACAAAGTGCCAAACAGGAAAAAAGGGTCAAACTGATTCAATGATGAATAGACATAATATTGAAAAATCAAAGTTTCCAAAGGACAAAATATTGAACAAATAAAGTATTGAATAGACAAAGTGCCAAACAGGAAAAAAAGGGTCAAACTGATTCAATGATGAATAGACATAATATTGAAAAATCAAAGTTTCCAAAGAACAAAATATTGAACAAATAAAGTATTGAATAGACAAAGTGCCAAACAGGAGAAAAGGGTCAAACTGAATAAATGATGAATAGACATAATATTGAAAAATCAAAGTTTCCAAAGGACAAAATATTGAACAAATAAAGTATTGAATAGAGAAAGTGCCAAACAGGAAAAAAAGGGTCAAACTGATTCAATGGTGAACAGACATAATATTGAAAAATCAAAGTTTCCAAAGGACAAAATATTGACCAAATAAAGTATTGAATAGACAAAGTGCCAAACAGGAAAAAAAGGGTCAAACTGATTCAATGGTGAACAGACATAATATTGAAAAGTCAAAGTTTCCAAAGGACAAAATATTGAACAAATAAAGTATTGAATAGACAAAGTGCCAAACAGGAAAAAAGGGTCAAACTGATTCAATGATGAATAGACATAATATTGAAAAATCAAAGTTTCCAAAAAACAAAATATTGAACAAATAAAGTATTGAATAGACAAAGTGCCAAACAGGAAAAATGGATCAAACTGATTCAATGATGAATAGACATAATATTGAAAAATCAAAGTTTCCAAAGAACAAAATATTGAACAAATAAAGTATTGAATAGACAAAGTGCCAAACAGGAAAAAAAGGGTCAAACTGATTCAATGATGAATAGACATAATATTGAAAAATCAAAGTTTCCAAAGGACAAAATATTGAACAAATAAAGTATTGAATAGACAAAGTGCCAAACAGAAAAAAAAGAGTCAAACTGCTTCAATGATGAATGGATATAATATTGAAAAAACAAAGTTTCAAAAGGACAAAATATTGAACAAATAAAGTATTGAATAGACAAAGTGCCAAACAGGAAAAAAAGGGTCAAACTGATTCAATGATGAATAGACATAATATTGAAAAATCAAAGTTTCCAAAGAACAAAATATTGAACAAATAAAGTATTGAATAGACAAAGTGCCAAACAGGAAAAAAAAGGGTCAAACTGATTCAATGATGAATAGACATAATATTGAAAAATCAAAGTTTCCAAAGGACAAAATATTGAACAAATAAAGTATTGAATAGACAAAGTGCCAAACAGGAAAAAAAGGGTCAAACTGATTCAATGATGAATAGACATAATATTGAAAAATCAAAGTTTCCAAAGAACAAAATATTGAACAAATAAAGTCTTGAATAGACAAAGTGCCAAACAGGAAAAAAGGGTCAAACTGATTGAATGATGAACAGACATAATATTGAAAAATCAAAGTTTCCAAAGGACAAAATATTGAACAAATAAAGTATTGAATAGACAAAGTGCCAAACAGGAAAAAAGGGTCAAAGTGATTCAATGGTGAACAGACATAATATTGAAAAATCAAAGTTTCCAAAGAACAAAATATTGAACAAATAAAGTATTGAATAGACAAAGTGCCAAACAGGAAAAAAGGGTCAAACTGATTCAATGATGAATAGACATAATATTGAAAAATCAAAGTTTCCAAAGAACAAAATATTGAACAAATAAAGTATTGAATAGACAAAGTGCCAAACAAGAAAAAAGGGTCAAACTGATTCAATGATGAATAGACATAATATTGAAAAATCAAAGTTTCCAAAGGACAAAATATTGAACAAATAAGGTATTGAATAGACCATGGTGCCAAATAGACAAAAAATGAGTCAAACTGATTCAATGGTTAACAGACATATTATTGAAAAATCAAAGTTTCCAAAGGACAAAATATTGAACAAATAAAGTATTGAATAGACAAAGTGCCAAACAGGAAAAAAGGATCAAACTGATTGAATGATGAACAGACATAATATTGAAAAATCAAAGTTTCCAAAACCAAAATATTGAACAAATAAAGTATTGAATAGACAAAGTGCCAAACAGGAAAAAAGGGTCAAACTGAGTCAATGATGAATAGACATAATATTGAAAAATCAAAGTTTTCAAAGGACAAAATATTGAACAAATAAAGTATTGAATAGACAAAGTGCCAAACAGAAAAAAAAGGGTCAAACTGATTCAATGATGAATAGACATAATATTGAAAATCAATGTTTCCAAAAGACAAAATATTGAACAAATAAAGTATTGAATAGACAAAGTGCCAAACAGGAAAAAAGGGTAAAACTGATTCAATGGTGAACAGACATATTGAAAAAACAAAGTTTCTAAAGGACAAAATATTGAACAAATAAAGTATTGAATAGACAAAGTGCCAAACATGAAAAAAAGGTCAAACTGATTCAATGGTGAACAGACATATTATTGAAAAAACAAAGTTTCCAAAGAACAAAATATTGAACAAATAAAGTATTGAATAGACAAAGTGCCAAACAAAAAAAAAAGAGTCAAACTGCTTCAATGATGAATGGATACAATATTGAAAAAACAGAGTTTCCAAAGGACAAAATATTGAACAAATAAAGTATTGAATAGACAAAGTGCCAATCAGGAAAAAAAGTGTCAAAATGATTCAATGGTGAACAGACATAATATTGAAAAATCAGTTTCCAAAGGACAAAATATTGAACAAATAAAGTATTGAATAGACAAAGTGCCAAACAGGAAAAACGGGTAAAACTGATTCAATGATGAATAGACATAATATTGAAAAATCAAAGTTTCCAAAGGACAAAATATTGAACAAATAAAGTATTGAATAGACAAAGTGCCAAACAGGAAAAAAACGGTCAAACTGATTCAATGATGAATAGACATAATATTGAAAAATCAAAGTTTCCAAAGGACAAAATATTGAACAAATAAAGTATTGAATAGACAAAGTGCCAAACAGGAGAAAAGGGTAAAACTGATTCAATGATGAATAGACATAATATTGAAAAATCAAAGTTTCCAAAGGACAAAATATTGAACAAATGAAGTATTGAATAGACAAGAAGTACTAAACAAGGAGAAAATTAAAACTGATTCAATGATGAATAGACATAATATTGAAAAATCAAAGTTTCCAAAGGACAAAATATTGAACAAATAAAGTAGTGAATAGACAAAGTGCCAAACAGGAAAAAAGGGTCAAACTGATTCAATGATGAATAGACATAATATTGAAAAATCAAAGTTTCCAAAGGACAAAATATTGAACAAATAAAGTGAATAGACAAAGTGCCAAACAGGAAAAAGGGTCAAACTGATTTCACTGATGAATAGACATAATATTGAAAAATCAAAGTTTCAAAGGACAAAATATTGAACAAATAAAGTATTGAATAGACAAAGTGCCAAACGAGGAGAGAAAGAAATTAAAACTGGGATTCAATGATGAATAGACATATTGAAAAATCAAAGTTTCCAAAGGACAAAATATTGAACAAGTAAAATTATTGAATAGACAAAGAGTGCCAAACAGGAGAAAAGGAATTAAAAAACTGGATTCAATGATGAATAGACATAATATTGAAAAATCAAAGTTCCCAAAGGACAAAATATTGAACAAATAAAGTATTGAATAGACAAAGTGCCAAACAGAGGAAAAAAGTGTCAAACTGATTCAATGATGAATAGACATAATGATATTGAAAAATCAAAGTTTTCAAAGGATAAAATATTGAACAAATAAAGTATTGAATGAATAAAGTGCCAAACAGGAAAAAAAGGGATTAGAAACTGGTCAATGATGAATAGACATAATATTGAAAAATCAAAGTTTCCAGAGGACAAAGAACAAATAAAATTGAATGAACAAGTGCCAAACAGGAAAAAAGGGTCAAACTGATTCAATGATGAATAGACATAATATTGAGAAAAATCAAAGTTCCAAAGGACAAAATATTGAACAAAATAAAGTATTGAATAGACAAAGTGCCAAACAGGAAAAAAGGGTCAAACTGATTCAATGATGAATAGACATATTGAAAAATCAAAAAGTTTCAAAAGATTAATATTGAACAAATAAAGTATTGAATAGACAAAAGGAAATTCTCAAACTGGAGAAAAAGAGGTAAAACTGATTCCAATGATGAATAGACATAATATTGAAAAATAAAGTTTCAAGGAGACCAAGAAATATTGAACAAATAAAGTATTGAATAGACAAAGTGAAAAAACGGGAGAAAAGGTAAAACTGATTCAATGATGAATAGACATAATATTGAAAATCAAAAGTTTCAAGGACAAAATATTGAACAAATAAAGTATTGAATAGACAAAGTGCCAAACAGGAGAAAAGGGTAAAACTGATTCAATGATGAATAAACATAATATTAGAATCAAGTTTCAAAAGGACAAATATTGAACAAATAAAGTATTGAATAGACAAAGTGCCAAACGGAGAAAAGGGTCAAACTGATTCAATGATAAAATAGACATAATATTGAAAAATCAAAGTTTCAAAGGACAAAATATTGAACAAATAAAGTATTGAATAGACAAAGTGCAAACAGGAAAAAGGAATTAAAACGATTCAATGATCGATAGACATAATATTGAAAAATCAAAGTTTCCAAAAGGACAAAATATTGAACAAATAAAGTATTAGATAGATAAAGTGCCAAACAGGAAAAAAGGGTCAAACTGATTTAATGATGAATAGACATAATATTGAAAAATCAAAGTTTCCAAAGGACAAAATATTGAACAAATAAAATTATTGAATAGACAAAGTGCCAAACAGGAAAAAAAGAGTCAAACTGATTCAATGATGAATAGACATAATATTGAAAAATCAAAGTTTCCAGACAAAATATTGAACAAATAAAGTAATGAATAGACAAAGTGCCAAACAGGAAAAAGGGTCAAACTGATTCAATGATGAATAGACATAATATTGAAAAATCAAAGTTTCCAAAGGACAAAATATTGAACAAATAAAGTATTGGAAGCAAGTGCCAAACAGGAGAAAAGGGTAAAACTGATTCAATGATGAATAGACATAATATTGAAAAAATCAAAGTTTCCAAAGGACAAAATATTGAACAAATAAAATTATTGAATAGACAAAGTGCCAAACGGAAAAAAAAGTATCAAACTGATTCAATGATGAATAGACATAATATTGAAAAATCAAAGTTTCCAAAGGACAAAATGAACAAATAAAAGTATTGAATAGACAAAGTGTAAACAAGGAAAAAAAAGAGTCAAACTGATTCAATGATGAATAGACATAATATTGAAAAATCAAAAGGATTTCAAGGACAAAATATTGAACAATGAAGTATTGAATGAATAAAGTGCCAAACAGGAAAAAAGGGTCAAACAGTTCAATGATGAATAGACATAATATTGAAAAATCAAAGTTTCCAAAGGACAAAATATTGAACAAATAAAGTATTGAATAGACAAAGTGCCAAACAGGAGAAAAGTGAAACTGATTCAATGATGAATAGACAAACATTGAAGGATAAAGTTTCCAAAGGACAAATATTGAACAAAATAAAGTATTGAATAGACAAAGTGCCAAACGGGAAAAAAAGTGTCAAACTGATTCAATGATGAATAGACATAATATTGAAAAATCAAGAACTACAAGGACAAAAAAATGTTGAACAAAATAAAGTATTGAATAGACAAAGTGCAAACGGGAAAAAAAAGGGTCAAACTGATTCAATGATGAATAGACATAATATTGAAAAATCAAAGGATTTCAAAGGACAAAATATTGAACAAATAAAGTATTGAATAGACAAAGTGCCAAACGGGAAAAAAGGGTCAAACTGATTCAATGATGAAATAGACATAATATTGAAAAATCAAAGTTTCCAAAGGACAAAATATTGAACAAATAAAATATTGAATAGACAAAGTGCCAAACAGGAAAAAAAGGTCAAGCTGATTTAATGATGAATAGACATAATAATGAAAAATCAAAGTTTCCAAAGGACAAAATGATGAACAAATAAAGTAGTGAATGAACAAAGTGCACCAAAACGGAAAAAAAGGTCAAACTGATTCAATGATGAATAGACATAATATTGAAAAATCAGTTTCCAAAGGACTATGCAGAAATATTGAACAAAATAAAGTATTGAATAGACAAAGTGCCAAACAGGGAGAAAGGGTAAAACTGATTCAATGATGAATAGACATAATATTGAAAAATCAAAGTTTCCAAAGGACAAATGATGAACAAATAAAGCATTGAATAGACAAAGTGCCAAACAGAGGAAGAGGTAAAACTGATTCAATGATGAATAGACATAATATTGAAAAATCAAAGTTTCCAAAGGACAAAATGATGAACAAATAAAGTATTGAATAGACAAAGTGCCAAACAGGAGAAAAGGGTAAAACTGATTCAATGATGAATCAACATGTATTGAAAAATCAAAGTTTCCAAAGGACAAAATGTTGAACAAATAAAGTATTGAATAGACAAAGTGCCAAACGAGAAGAAAAGGTCAAGCTGATTCAATGATGAATAGACATAATGATGAAAAAATCAAAGTTTCAAAAGGACAAAATATTGAACAAATAAAGTGAATGAACAAAGTGCCAAGCAGAAAAAAGTCAAACTGATTCAATGATGAATAGACATAATATTGAAAAAACAAACTTTCCAAAGGATAAAATATTGAACAAATAAGGTATTGAATAGACAAAGTGCCAAATAGACAAAAAAAGAGTCAAACTGCTTCAATGATGAATGGATATAATATTGAAAAAACAAAGTTTCCAAAGGACAAAATGTTGAACAATTACAATATTGAATAGACAAAGTGCCAAATAGACAAAAAAAAGTGTCAAACTGATTAAATGATGAATGGATATAATGTTGAAAAAACAAAGTTTCAAAAGAAAAAAATATTGAGCACAGTAAAAAAGAACATATTGTCTTAATTTTTAAAATTTGGTTCAAGCAATTAAGCTATTCTAAACCTTTTATTGCTTAGTTTTGGCATCATTTAATAAATGATAGGCTTAAAGTGATTAAATCTTCATAATCATTTGTTTGTGGTCAGATTTTTGGTGGTGGTTGTTTATTTCACTAGTTTTTACCAGACCGATTCTTCTTCTAAGTTCACAATTCAGTTCTACTAAATTCAATTATTTTTATTCGCTGAAACATGAATTTTTCAGGCGAGCGCATCCCTGTTAAAAAGAAATGCATTAAATGTTGTTAGTCATTTAACACAAAAAAGAAATCATTCCTGTTTGGTTTTTTGCTAAATATTCACCCAATACAAGGCCCAAGAACCACTCAACATAGAATGTTATTAAAAAAAGTAGTAGGTCAGAGTGTTGAAAGACAAAATGATGAATGAACAAAATGTCGAGTGGAAAAAAACAGTTGGACTAAATGACAAATGGACATAATGTCAAAACAATAAAGTTTCAAACAGCAAGATGTTGATTTTTTATTTGAGTTTTATTTAACGACATATCAACCTCTGTCAGGTTATTTAATGCCACAAAGATGGGGTTTTAAGGTATTTTTTTTAATGTTCTGTTATAGTGATGGGGTTGATTTAGTCAGATTTTTATGAAAATTTTTTATTTTTAATCTTTTTTATTTTAGAAAACTGAAAATGTCTTCTAGTTTTGTATTCAAAAATGTTTTGTTGCTAATATTTTTCTTTTAAAAATGTATATTTTTCTATAAAAGTGTATTTTTATACTTTCATAGTATTTTGAACCCAGTTTGGGGGTTAACTATTTGCCCATAGCTCGTACCCCAACAGGTGCTACCACTCCAGATCAGGGTGGACCTGGTCACAACAGCAATTAAGATCTCCTCACAACCTCCCAATCTGAGGCCTTGTTGCCGGATGCAGTTTACTGTCATACCCAGGACCCAAAATGTTGAACAACGTAAAAAACAAACATATCATCATGATTTGACAAACTCAATGCAAATAATCAATTAAGCAGTTCTAAACAGTCTACTGCTTAGCTTTGACATCATTTAATAAATAACAACCTTAGAGGTGATTAATGTGATAGGTACCGACTTGGCGGCTTGACTACAGCCACTTCCCCACCAACGAGATGTGGCCTCCCTTTGTCTGTTCTATAAATACTTTCATGGCTTCTGCTCCAACGAACTTAAGTCACTGGTGCCTCCGCAACAGGTGTTTACTCGTGCAACCAGATTGGCAACTGGGTCCCACCCATTCACAGTTAGATTAACCAAATGCAGACGACAATTCTACTCCTGCAGCTTCTTCTCTCGCACTTCCCGCCTGTGGAACTCGCTTCCATATTCTTGCTTTCCTGATGGCTACAACCTCCAGGAATTTAAATGCAATGTCAATACTCATCTATTAACTACTTGACTAGTTCTTTCACCACCCCGTATATCCTTTCCTTTCTCTCCACCTTTGCAACTGTCATCACACCTGTATTCCCATCCTTCTCTTGCTCCTTTCTAATTGGTTCGTCTTCCTCTTCACTCTCTTCTACTTAATCTTTTTACTCTTATGTAGCCCCCTGCACATCAGTGGCATTACCGCCTTGCTTGGGATGATACGATTAAAAAAAAATCATCAGTTAGCGATACTATTTCTTCTTCTCAGGCCTTACTAGTGGTGTTTCACAAGTTTTTTTGTGATGCATGTGGACAGTGGTAGCCTATCTTCATACTGAGAGTACGGGTTTGACAATTCTCAATATCAGATTTCCTGCAGTGCCATGATATGCATAGATGGGCGTCCCTGCAACACTGAGGCCACACTATGCTGCAGTCTGCACCAATTTCCTTTCTACCCATGTTGCCATTTGTAACCATCTGCTACCACTACTCCTTGCCATAATAACCAAAGAAAAGATTTAATGATCCCAATATTTTAGAAAGCATTTTGAATTTTTTTTTATGTTTATAAACATTTTTGTAAATACAGACATGGATACACGTTATTATCAGAAAATAAGAGCAATTTAAAGCCAAAGCACCTAAAATTCAATAAATTAGATTACAGAGAATATTTCCCTAAATTTTCAAGATTATAGGGTAGTTAAAAATTATATAAAAAGGTGTTCATGTTATCTTCCTCAATTGATTTTTACAGATATGGCCCCTGTAGAAAAAAAATTAGATAAAGTTCCAGTTGTCAGTCTGTCAATAAAGCTGTCAGAACTTAATCAAAAGACCCACTTCTGCCTTAAAAACTGCATATTTGTAATATTTTAAACTTACATAATATTTGTTTTGAATCAGCTAAATTAAACTTTAAATCTTGTAATATTCCTCAAACTTTAATTTTAATTTTAGAAAAGAATATTTTATTTTTTTAATTTTTTTTTAATCAAGAGAATTACATTGTGTTGACAGATAGCTAAAAATGGTGTTAAAATCAGTGATTTCTAGCAATTTAAAAGACAAAAAACTAACTCCTTCCAGTCATTTTACATTAGTTTTGCTTTTGAGGCCTCAAATTGTTTTGTGTATTGGAAATATTAACCCTCTAGGGCCATTCGTATCATATTTGATACAGTATTTCCCTATAAGGAAACATTTGGTATTTCCCTATAAGGAAACATTTGGTATTCATTGACTGAGCAGTCAGTACTGCTTTCATTTGAAATTTATAAAATATTTCTCTTAAAAAATTTTTCAGGAAAATATTTCTTTCAATGCTTGTTTTCATACTGTATCAAATATGATA
Organism: Ascarosepion bandense; assembly: GCA_037127315.1. Lineage (NCBI taxonomy): Eukaryota > Metazoa > Mollusca > Cephalopoda > Sepiida > Sepiidae > Ascarosepion > Ascarosepion bandense. The sequence goes on along the minus strand of JBBBDQ010002687.1, from coordinate 232,099 downwards.
CAGATGGCCCTAGAGGGTTAAATCTAATTTTGGAACCTCCACAGAAATGTGATACCTAAAGTTTAATATGAATTTTTCAAAATTATTTTAATATTAAAAAATTTAGTAATATTAATATTATCATATTAAATTTAATTTTGGTATATTCACAGAAATGTGATACCTAAAGGTTTATATGAATTTTTCAAAATGAAAAATCATTCTTGAAGCTTTTATTTTTATTTTATTTCAAGATAATTCATTTCAATTTTTCTAATCTAAACTTATTTATAAATGGAACTTTCTCTGTGTGTCTGTGTGTGTGTGTGTGTGTCTTTACACAGTTGTACTATAAGCATCTGCAAGTGTTCTTAGCTAGGTTTTCTGTCAAGGTACCCCTGTGGTACAGTGGATATCGACTCGGAACGAGAATCCGGGGAGCCGAGTTCGAATTCCATTTGAATCCACTGTATTCACTTCCGCGCAAATACCCTTGGGAAAGGTATTAATCCGTCTCTTCCTTCCAGTTATGGGTTAAATAGCAGGACAGATTGGGTTCTATAGCCTTGGTCGGCAACCAGTCTACTGCAGAAAGCAATGGCAACCTACTGCGGGATAATCTTCTGCCCAGTCAGTCATGTCTCTTTCAAGACAGGATCACCCAAAGCGTGTATCACGTATGGCACTTAACCAACTGACTACTTTGCTTAGAAGGCTGGACATGAGAGAGCAGAGAGATATGGAGTGCAATAGTCAGTCGTGTCTCTTTCGAGACATGATCGCCCAAGCGTGTATCACGTACGGCACTTAACTGACTGACCCCTGATAAATATCGAAAATCGATAATCGAAAAAATCGGGTTATAGAAAGAGTGGTCCGATTTTAATCAAATTTGATATACTCATAGACAAAGATATAAGAAATGATATTCAGAAGTTTCAAGGTTGCAGTTCTTATAATAGTGCAGAAAATCGATAATATATATATATATATATAAAAGGCAAGATGTTTGTGTGTGTGTGTGTATCTGTTTATCTGTCTGTATGTCCTTTATACAAATCCAAAATTTTTATCCAATTCTCACCAAAATTCACACAAATATTCTTTAGGCTGAGTCTGAGCTCCAGGACCATGGATTAGTTTTAAAGCTTTCATTACACCCAAGCAACGCCAGGCTATACTGCTAGTATATATATATATCATGGACTCTCCCATCGATTTCAATGTATGAGGGTCTAACCTTAGTAAGACATCCACACAGAGATTTGTTTATAGTGGTGAAGGCATTGTGTAGTACCATCCACACTTTTGGGAACTGCTGATAACAAACAATCGGTGCAGAAATCTGCCACAGATCGCATGAACAGCAGACCTCAATTATTTAACCCATAATTGGAGGGAACGGACGGATTAATACCTTTCCCAAGGGTACTAGTGCGCAAGTGAATGCAGTGTGCTCGACTGAAATTGGAACTTGGCTCAAATCAACAATTAGTTATTGAAGAAACTTCCCTTTTTTTATCTAAATGTCCATAAAAAAAAAGAACTATATCTCGCACTTTTTCTCTCCCGTAACTCTCACGAAGTCATGTAATTAACTGCAGAATGACGTTCTACGTAGGCGACAAATTTCTGTCGATTTTTGGTCGATTTTCTTCCTTTACTGAACTTCCGGCGATGTACTTCCTGTCATGAAAGCAATAAGCGTAAAAATACAATAGCGCATTACTTTCATGAGTTCAGCATATACATTTGCACAGAGATAATGCTATTTTGGATAAATTTGAAGGGGAAATGCCGTCGGGAGTTAAAACGAACATTTACCGAAAGAACCACAAACTTAAGAAAAACAAAGTTTTCTCATAAAAATATGTATGTCGTTATTAAGAGGAAAGACCAAAATATTTTAGTGAATTTTTTAATCTTTTCCACGTACATTCGAAATTTTGGTTAAAAATCTTGTTTCTTTTTGCTTTGCATCAACAAAAGGCACGAATGATTAGTATTGTAAAACCCTGATATAAGAGAGTTGTCGGGACCGGATAAAAGTTCTGTTATATCCGAGTTTTGTCTATTTTATTTTTATATACATTCAATTACAAGAGGCTCTAATTTTGGACCAGAGATAATCGCTCTTATATCCGGGTTTCTCTTATATTGGGAATTTTAGTGTCTTTTTTGGTGAAAAACGCATAGATTAGGAAATTCTTGGAAAAATAATACTTGGATTTTTAATTAAATTTTCAGGACTTATGAATTAAATTATTTTTTTTTAAATTTATTTATTTATTTTTATTTTTTTTTATTTTTATTTTTTTATCTTACTTTGCTGACAAAGCCAGCATTTGGTAAAAGAATCAAAGAAAAACGGTTGTTAGGTTAGGTAGGTTAGGACTTCTAGGCCTCGCGGCCTCTCGTGTGTCCCTTCTTAAATCCCCTCTCCCAGCATTGTGGCATGGCCGATATGGAGAGAAAATAAATTATTTCCATCTCTAATCAAACACATATTTTAATTTTAATAGTGTCTTATCCTTTTCAATAAGGCTTTTACATTCCGTAAGAGTTTTTGCCAATTTTGTGTGATGGTAGTTCATTCCAATACTTTGTGACTGTTACAAAAAAAGTTTTGTCTAATATTACTTCTACTGTGCTGGGTTATTATTTTTAATTCGTTGTTATGTGTTCTAGAATAGTCAGACATAGTGAATAAATTCTTATTAGTGTGATCAGTGGAATGGAATATCTTGAAAACATTTATCAAGTCCCCCCCTCAGTCTTCTATATTTCAGTGATGGTAATTTCAATTTTCCTAACCTATCCTCATATTTAATAAATTTTAACGACGTCAACAATTTTGTTGCTCTTCTTTGAACCCTTTCAATTGCTACTGACTGTCTTTTTAGTAGAGGACTCCAGATTTGGTTGCCGTATGTGGTCTAACTAAGCTCTTGTACAATTTTGATAAAGTTGGACAGTTTAACCCAGAAAAGCACCGTTTAATTAAACCTAGCATTTTGTTTGCTTTATTTATGGCCTTATTTATATGCATATCAAAATTTAATTTTGTGTCAAAAATGACACCAAGGTCTTTCTCTTCAGTACAAGTAATGTATGTGTATTTGTTCCATGAGTTATACTGGAGCTGAAATTTGGATTCTTTAACCCTATATGCATAACTTTACATTTGCTTGCATTAAAATACAAATTCCATTTTTCAGACCAGCTTATAAGATTATCAATATCATTTTGAATCACCTGTTGGTTTTTTGTTGTATCATATATTTTTGTATCGTCTGCAAATATTTTACACACACTTTTAACCACTTCTGGCAAATCATTTATAAATATTGTGAAAAGGATAGGTCCCAGTATGCTACCTTGTGGGATTCCACTTAATACTCAGACTGTTTAAAGCATTTATTATTTATTTTAACCCTTTGAGTTCTAAAAAACTATTCAGAGATCTCTTCTTTCCCTATTTAGTGGTCACCATTGAACATTTGAAACGATTCTTTTTTAAACAAACGATCAAGCAAACAAGTCTTTTTTTTTTTGTCTCTCTCATTATTCTTTATGGCTAAACACAGTTATATTTCTAAACATCTTTTTACAAAACATAGCAAAAAACACACACGACACTACTACAACTATATACCAACACTTCTGGATACATTTTTGAATTAAAATGCACTTCAACAACACCACCAAAGAAGTTAGCTTCTGCATCATATGATCGGACTTTGCCAAAATCATAGATTAACTTTCTGACTGATTTTTGTACGGCTGTGGTGCCCATAGTATTTTGATTGATTTTTTTTTAAATTGCATTATTTTCACATTTATTTTTTGTGCTTCAAAATATTTTTGTAGAGGAAAAAATCAGAGCATTCAGCAGACCACACACCGTTATTACAATTGACATTGTTGATGTTGACCCTTTGACTTTTTTCTAAAGTTAACCTCTCGTGTTCATGACATAAAAAAATTATTCAATATTAAATAAAAAAAAAAAAAAAAAAAACGATTGATAGTCATTCTAAGAATCGTCCGTTCTTTGTTTACAAATAAAATGACAAAAAAAAATCACAAAATGTTCCTTTATTTGTGCAATTTCGTAAATCAAAAAAGAGAAAAGAAATCGTTATACTTACATTTTTCTGCATTTTTTTGTTTGTTGTTGTTTTTTTGTTTTTTTTTCGTCTGATGTTTCTTCTTTATGGCAATTTATTATGACGGAGAAAAGAACTACAGGATTCGTAAAAAATCAAAATATTTAAGCAGTAAATTTCCTTGAAAACGAAGTCTTTCCATTACTGAACCTCAATGTCAAGGGAGATAATTCGGGAGAAAAAAAATCTCGTTTATTTCAGTTGATGGCGGTAACGCCACTGATGTGCAGGGGGCCACGTAATAGTGAAAAGATTGGAAAAGAGAAAGCCGGAAACCACATCCTAAACGGAACAATGGATGAGCCTTTTCACCTGTTCAATAGACGTGGGTGGAGTGTGAACCGGGCGATAGATCTATCTACTCCAATTGAAAAAGAAAATTGGAAAAGAGAGAGCCGGAAACCACATCCTAAACAGGGAACAATGGATGAGCCTCTTCACCTGTTCAATAGACGTAGGTTGAGTGTGAACCGGGCGATAGTTTAGTCTATCTACTGAATTTGGTATGGATTTGTTTAGTTTATTCCACCATAAGAAATCTATATAAACATATGAAACAATGAAGATGTAGTATTAAAATATTTTTTTTATATAAACATTGACAATTCTGCATCTTAAAAATGGGTAATGTTTTTTAGTTTGTAGTGAACAAAACAAGTTCTAGATTTAAACTTCAAATGCTAAGCACTGACTCATTGGTTTTTTTTAGAAAGAAACGAATTTACTCGAATTTACAAAACCTTGCTTAGCACACTCACAAAAGCGAATCCAAAACAAAACTCGTAAAATTTTGCACCTCGATGCGAAATGTTTTTTAACCAATAGAAAACTAGGAAACATCTAAAAATAAAAATTAAAATAATCTTTCAATTATCAGAAACAAATTATTTTGTGGACTCTTTTCGCAAGCCGATGCAAAGTTTGTTTGTCATCCAGTGGAAAGGCCAGAATCACATCCGGGGGTGAATTCCCAAAGAACCTCTTCGGGCCCCACAAACGGAATAAAAGTCGACTGTCGCCAGAGAGAAGAATGAGCGTAATTAACACATCTCTCGACAAACGTCAAGCAATCATCATTATTATTATTATCTCTATCTTTCTCCCTCACCTCCTTATTCTCACGGTTCACCTGTCTGCCTTTTCTTATTCTTAATAACCAGACGGAACCCTTTAAGACTGAGCAAAGTGTTTTATTACATGTGGTACACACACTGAAGCATACATAAGTTTTTCCTGTACATTTAAAATATTCATCCATTGTTTTATTACACCTGACGTGTATCTGACGAATAAAATCAAACATCAATCATCATATTGTTCTCACCTGCCTATTTCTAAAGTTCTTAGAATTTCTAGAGTTTGTGGTGATACAGAGCAAAAGTGATGGACCGGATGTTTGCACTTTCATGACCAAAAAGCAAATGACCAAAAGTCGTCCCTGCACCGCCAGCTCCACGCAGATGTTCCAGTTGAAAACTAAAAATTACTTAAATATTAAATTTCCAGTTCGCGAGCCTACGCGAATTTTATTTATCGGCCACTGGGAAGCCCAGAATCAAATACAAGTGTGAAATCCCAAATGATCTGCTGTGATCCAAAAAGAAGATATAAAAAGCAGATACAGAAAGCATCGCCAGGCAGACCGTCTCAAGAGACGAGAGTAATTAGTATCTCCCTTGACCAAGTCAAGTGGCTTACTGTCTTCATTGCCTCCCTTACCTTTTTCCTTCTCCCCTGTCTCAAAACTACTTACTGGCCTAAGGAGTGAAAACATCAAAGACATTACTTACTTCTGACACTCCCAAATTCCTAAGCATTAATTCTCTTTCAGCATTTTATTGCCATGAACATTTTAACATCCGTTGGACCTATACTTCAAGTATTACTTCAATTGTAAAAACATTAATTGATATGTCTATATAAAATGTTATTTTTCAATTCAATTTGCTTTCTTGATTTATAATCATTTTATGACTTATAGCGGGTTATCTACAACAAGGCCAAATTCCATTAATCTTCAACAATATACCACAACCCTTCACTAGAATGGACTCCTAAAGAAAAGAAAGGATACCCCACTATAAGTTCTTAGAATCCAGTTCTTAGAATTTCTAGAGTTCTTAGAATCCAGTTCTTAGAATTTCTAGAGTTCTTAGAATCCAGTTCTTAGAATTTCTAGAGTTCTTAGAATCTAGTTCTTAGAATTTCTAGAGTTCTTAGAAGCCAGTTCTTTCAAATATATTATACATAACAATTCTACTTACTTCAGAGATATAGATGATATCCTATTTAATATCCTATTAAACTTAGTAACTAAACTCAATAAGGTAGAACCTACCATCGAATTCACATATGAACTTAAAACTGTGGTGTGCCAATGGTCTACCCACCACATATTATTTATATTTGCGATTAGAATTTAGACAAGACTCCAGAAATGAAATAACAACACCAATTGTAACCAGAATGGACATGTATTAACAAATATACAAGGTTAGAGAAAGCATACATTTAACTGCGTACAAATGTATAGAAGGAGAAATAGTTTTCTTCCATAGACTGTAAAGAAAGTCAAATGTTCTTTGAAGGGTTGATTGAAATAAAGTTTATTCAGAAAGGAAGAATTATTGATAGAATGTTCTGTATGATGGAGGTTAGCACATGTTCCTGAAACGGCCTTCTGCCGTTGGGTTCCCAATGAAGTTATATGTGGAAATATGTGTGTATATGTACATACATGTATCAGTCAGTTAAGTGCCATACGTGATACACGCTTGGGCGATCATGTCTCAATAGAGACATGACTGACTGGGTAGAAGATTATCCCGCAGTAGGTTGCCATTGCTTTCTGTGGTAGACTGGTTGCCGACCAAGGCTATAGAACCCAATCTGTCCTGCTATTTAACCCATAACTGGAAGGAAGAGATGGATTAATACCTTTCCCAAGGGTATTTGCGCGTAAGTGAATACAATGGATTCAACTGGAATTCGAACTCAGCTCCCCGGTTTCTCATTCCGAGCCGATATCCACTGTACCACAACGCACATCCTTAAAGAGAGAGAGTTGTGTGTGCATGTGTGTGTGTGTGTGTCAGTTAAGTGCCATGCATGATACACACTTGGGCGATCATATCTCAAAAGAGTCATGACTGACTGGGTAGAAGATTATCCCGCAGTAGGTTGCCATTGCTTTCTGCGGTAGACTGGTTGCCGAAGAACCCAATCTGTCCTGTTATTTAACCCATAACTGGAAGGAAGAGATGGATTAATACCTTTCCCAAGGGTATTTGCGCGTAAGTGAATACAATGGATTCAACTTGAATTCGAACTCAGCTCCCCGGTTTCTCGTTCCAAGCCAATATCCACTGTACCAGAATGCACATCCTCACATATGTATATGTGAGAAATAAGTGTGTATATGTACATACATGTATATGCGAGAAATATGTGTGTATATGTACATACATGTATATGCGAGAAATATGTGTGTATATGTACATATATTTCTCGCATATACATGTATGTACATATACACACATATTTCTCGCATATACATGTGTGTGTATATGTACATACATGTATATGCGAGAAATATGTGTGTATATGTACATACATGTATATGCGAGAAATATGTGTGTATATGTACATACATGTATATGCGAGAAATATGTGTGTATATGTACATACATGTATATGCGAGAAATATGTGTGTATATGTACATACATGTATATGTGAGAAATAATTCTGCACCGCCGACTGTTACCTGCAATCGGGTGCGGGTGTGTATGTGTAAGTGAGAATTATACACATGACCCCGCTACTTCGATAGCTCGGGCTCTCACTGAAGATGCATGTCTCCACGATTGCTGGTCGCAATTGGGGGCCTAACTGAACTTACAACATGGATGCGCTGCTTATATAGTCCAGCTAGAGTGCGTAGAAAAACTGGATTTACACGTGCAAAAACATGATCGGCTGAGATTAACCAATCACTGTTTGACAACGTGACATCTTTTGCAAATGTAAGCAAGCATGTAAGTGTGAGTGATTGTGGTACACTATAATACTCCCGCAGATTGGAGAAAATTGTAATTATTTTCTTTAATATGTTCATTAATGTTGATAAAAGACTGCTGATTGGTTTGATGATGATGATGTATGCTGTTGAATGTCGGATGTGAGTGAATCTGGTAGAAACTGGTTAGCAGATATGCTAAAAACGTAGTAGCAGTCATGCAAAAAAAAAGTTGCTGAAGGACACGGATGTGGCTCAATCCGTAAAGATGTGTATAGAAATTACTCTCGGTTGCAGAAATCACACATGGCAGTTTATTGTGTTAATTACAGGAAAAGTAGACTGTAGCATCCGTGAATAAACGCACATGGTGATGAAAAGTGAGAGAAATTTTTGCTGTCTTCATGCTGTGATGAGGGTCGACTTTTCCGCATGTTTTTTTTTTTTAGACATGGATGTTGACTGAATGTTGAATTTTTTTTTTTTTTTTAATCATATCACCTGAGCAAGGTGGTAACGCCACTGATGTGCAGGGGGCTACGTAAGAGTGAAAAGATTGGAAAAGAGAAAGCCGGAAACCACAACCTAAACAGGAAACAAGGAATGAGCCTCTTCACCTGTTCAATAGGCGTGGGTGGAGTGTGAACCGGGTGATAGTTTAGTCTATCTACTCCAATTGAGTTGAAAGGCTTGATGCGATGTTTAGCTGGTTGTAGGGTATTTAGGCTTACTATGCCGTCGGGTGGTATCATGTTGAATAGCACAACAGCTTCTATCAGTGTCGGCCATATTGAATGACGAATAAATGCATGTGGTAGACATTGACGAAAAAAAATTTTGCACCAAGCTGGTATGCTGATTTGGGAATGTTTTTCAAAACATTCTATCGGGTTACTGGCAAAGATTTGGTGCTCAGTGTTGTGGCTACCAAATAAATGTAGAAATACTGGCAAGATGTTGGTGTTTTCTTTTTAACATAAAGGAAACAATGAGAAAATTAAAACTGTATTGTTTGGATGTGGCCTGTCTGCAATGACGTAGTTAAGATGCAGGTCGTCACCAATAGTATTCCGAGAAAGAATATACGAAGATGCCAGCGATTGAAAATTTGGTTCTGCAAAATTGAGTTGATCGCTAGTGAAAAGAACTTGGTAGGTACCTTATTCCAATGAGTCGAATTTTCTTTAGAAATGCTGGAAATGTTGTCTCCAATACTAATAAATCAGACTTTTGTAGTCGTTCATGAAGGTTTTGCTTTGAAAAACGTTTTTCGGACGATTGTCCTCATCTTTCTTGCCATTTGTACAACGTTTGAGCCATTGTATGCTCCGGCCTTCTTCAGGCGCTAGGAATTTCGAACCAAACCCTTTATTACAATCATCCTAATTTGGAAGTCATGAGTTATCTCCCTCTAACCCCACAAGTTACTGGTAGCCTTGATCTTGTAGCATAGGGAGCTGATCAATTTTTCTTTGATTCGGCCTTGTGTTAGACTCAACCAAACTCCCTACAGCTTACAAGTTTTATGCAGAATTATCAGAAGGTTATTTTCGTTATCATCAGAAGGTTTTCATCAGAAGGTTGGCTGTTGGCAGGTTGGACTATGTGGAATTGTATGGAGTAGCGTAAGAAGAATAAAATATACATTTTGCATTTTAAAATAGAAATGTATTAAAAGGAAAGAATAACACAAGTTGTAGAAGTTAATGTTCAATTAGAAACATTATTAAGAGGTTCAGGGTAGAGTTCATACAAAATTGACCCCTCCCCCTGGTTAAGTGAGACTCTTCCCTAGTTAATGTGAGTAATTAGTGTTCCTGGCTTGCTCCTTTGTTAACATCTGTGTGAAGATTCCCAACCTCCCCAGTTTAGTTTTTTTATTAAGCTATTTGTTTTAATCTTAACTGCAACATCTTTTTATTTTCCCTACTCTACAATTTTATTTGAGTTTCCCTCACCTTTTATCACTAAACGTCTTGATTTTGTCAATTGGCAGAAAAGAGCGGTTACTATTTTTTATGTGGGGGGGGGGGGGGTGTTTGTTTTCCATTAGTATATTTTAATTTTCAGTTTGATTGTTTTGTTTTATTTTACTTTCATGATTGGGTTCATAATTGAAATAATAAAATAATTGCGACAATTTACCAATCGCACTTAGTATATGTGTGTGTGTGTATATATATATATATATATACTAGCAGTATAGCCCAGCGTTGCTTGGGTGTAATGAAAGCTTGAAACTTCAAGCAAAAATGGAAGCAAAAATCAATATAAAAGGGTTGAAAACTTGATTTTGATCAGACCCAATAAGATATCAGGGTATCGATTTCAAATATCGGCAGGAGTCAAATAAGTCATCCAAGGATAAACTAATCTAAGTAAATCCATGAAAATTTATTGTACCCATCAGGAGTAAAATTGGAAAAAATGAGCTATATTGATGGCTGAATATCAATTTTGATCAGATTCGATTGAATATCAAGGTTACTGATTTCCGATATCGAGGAGAATGAGTCATCGGGGTGGTGAAATTGGAAATAATAAGTAGCCCATGACCTGTCTGCAAGCCTAAAGAATATTTGTGTGAAGTTTGGTGAGAATCAGATAAAAATTGTGGATTTGTATAAAGAACATACAGAAAGATAGGTAGACAGACACACACAAACATGTTGACTTTTTTATATATCAATGTGGGTTGGACAATTCCTAGTAATATATTTCAATTTTTATTATTGGATTTATCCCCTTACTCATTATTTTATGTCCTATACGTTTTTATGAAGAAAGAGAAAAAAAAGACAAATTGTAAAATTTTTATCTCATAGGTGTTTTAGAAAAATCTTTGCAAATGTGAGTTATTGGAGCTCATGTTGGATGAATAAATTCTTGTATTAATTGAGTAAATTTTAATGAATGAATGGGTTGCACATCAGATTAGCTAGGTTAAACATAGCCTTATTTCTCTTCCTCTTTGGCCTTGTGCCAAAATTTTATTTCTGATACAAGAAGTATAGCCTTTTCTTGATTGTCTTTTTGAATATGGACTGCTTTCCATTGTGTTCATGTCTACATTTGCTGTATCTCCGTTTTACCAATTTGTAAACTTTTGGGGGCAACCTCTTCTTTAGAGGTACAAGTGTATTCTGAAAACAATACCAATACATGTGAAAAAATGGATTGGAATATTAACCCTCTAAGGCCATTCGTATCATATTTGATACAGTATTTCCCTATAAGGAAACATTTGGTATTTCCCTATAAGGAAACATTTGGTATTCATTGACTGAGCAGTCAGTACTGCTTTCATTTGAAATTTATAAAATATTTCTCTTAAAAAATTTTTCAGGAAAATATTTCTTTCAAGGCTTGTTTTCATACTGTATCAAATATGATACGAATGGCCCTAGAGGGTTAACAGAACTTGCATTTCAAAACTACCATACAAACTCTACAAGAACCATATACCTGTGAAGTGTGTGGTTCAGTATTTACAGTTTTTTAGCATTCAAAACACAGCCTGATAAACACATGTAAGAAGTTATTTTCCATGTGAAGAGGGTGGTTCATCATTTTCAGACCTTGCAATACTGAAAAGAGATATAGGGTCAAATAAGAAGCATTATTCATGTGAAGTGTGTGGCTCAGCATTTTTGAACAACTCAACTTTAAAATATCAAGTGCACACACATTCTGGTAAGAAACCATATTCATGTCAAGTGTGTGGTTCATCAATGTACAAAGGGTAGTTCACATGCAAACATGTACTGGTGAGAAGATTTATTGATGTGAAGTATTTGGTTCAGCCTTTTCAGTGAGATACAGTTTAAAAGGGAAATGCAAATGCATACTAGTGTGAAACCATTTGCATATAAATTATATGGATGCAGATTGTTTCAGAAATCAGATTTCCACAGATACACTACCAGCCATAATTATTAGGCTACCCCAGTTTTTTCAAAGAAATAATGTATTTCATACTATTTTTAGTGGATAATTCTAAATGAAGATAGAATGATTCTTTTGTTATTATTACTTTGAAAAATTTTACAAGGCAAGGAAGCAAAGATAAACTTGTCCGAAACACCCTAAATTTTCTTCACTCTTTCATTGATGAAACTGCAATATAGGTAATTATTAAATATTTATAAGTTCATTTGATGCACATGTTATAGTACAGTATTAACAAAAGAACTATTCTATTTTCATTTACAATTATTCAACTGGCAATAAATACTAAAAATATTATGAAATATATCATTTTTTTAAAACACTGGGGTTGCCTAATAATTATGGCTGGTTGTGTACATGTTACTAGCGGAAAAGAAATATTCTTGCAAAGTGTGGTTCAAAGTTTTCACAGGGTTTAATTTTACAAACTACTACACAAATCCTCTTTTCATCAAGCATGTGGCACAAAATTTCCACAGATTTTGAATTAAAAAAAAAAAGCACATGCAAAAATGTACTGAAATATTTTGTTTCACTATTTGCAATGAGAACAGTTTTAAAAATTCACACACAAATACATACTGAAGAGAAGTTGTATACATGTGAAATGTGTAGTTCAGTGTTTTTACAAAGATCAAGTTTAAAAACTCATATTAGGTTGCATGCAGGCAAGAAACATTATTCTTGTGAAAATTGTGGCTCCAAATTGTATAAAATGTAGCTTTAAAATATATATGCATCTACAGACTGGAGAGAAGCCATATTCTTGTGAAATGTGTGGCTCAAAATTTGCATATATTTCAACTTTAAAAAAATATCCAAACACATACTGTGGAGAAACTATATTCATGTGAAGTGTGTGGTTTAGCATTTTCAGGGAAATCAAACTTAAAGAGACTCTTACAGATACATTATTTGGCTGTAGATTGGACACAGTCTTGTGGGATTACAGTGGTCAAAAATTTAATGAAAACTTTGTCAATTAAAATCCAACTATAAAATATCTTGCTGCATGTGCATTGTATTGAAAACAGATGAAACTTAAAATCTCATTGAAATAATTATTTGTTTGTTTTTTGTTTTCTTTCTGGTGATTGAGTGGATTGCTTTAATATTTGCATAAATTTGAAAAAATATTTTCATCATCATAATAAAAAAAATTGGATACTATAAGACTAAAATGTAATTTTTCATAATGATTTTTTTGACCATATACATTTCATATTTATTTCATATAATGCTTTTTTACCATATACACTGAAGATCAGATGACTTGCATTAGATGTCTGACTTTAGACTGCTTCTTACGAAAAACTTCTTGGTCTAAAACTTTAATTTGAATGACAGCATTGTTGTGCATGTTTTGTTTAGACAATAAAAAAAACTTATATTTTTATTTGTTTCAATTGATATTACAATGCAGATAGGTACACCAATCCCATATGGGACAGAAGAAATTACCAAGTGTAGCTAAAAGAACAAATACTAAAACTTGTCAATTAAGACATATAAAATAGATTCTGCTGCTGCTGATGATGATGATGAGTAGGAGGAGGACTACCCTCTACATACTGTACTAAAACACAACCCAGGAATTAGTCATTCAAAAACAGATTAAACCACCCTTGTAGACTGTAAATTAGATTGTTGTATTTTTATTATAAAAAACCGGACGAATGTATTGCCTACACATTCCTACACATGTATAATTATGACTCAGTCAAAATAACTTCTCCATTACAGGTGATACAAATTTTCAGTTCTACTTCAGTAACAGAAGAAATTGTGAATTATGACTAATACTTCTTTGGAATAAGGACCATGACAGGTGGTATTGTCTGGCTTTAAGAAATTCTCTCAGCTATTAACTTCAGAAGATGGAAAGTGTGAAACTCAATTCCGGAAGTTGCCTTCCAAAAGCTAAGCAAAGTAGTAAGAACCAGGAAAAAAAAAAAAGAAAGAAAAAAGCCTATGGTCATGGTATAATGCTCTGGGGAATATTTCTTCTATCGTACTTTGGACCCTTGGTATATACAAAAGATTGTTTAAACACTGCAAATGTGCATTTTGGTGCAGTGAATATCAGCTCAGAATAAAAAAATTGATGAGCCTAGTTTGAATTCCATTTGAATTTAATGCACTCCTTACGTACAAGTAACCTTAGAAAAGGTATTAATCCATTGCTTCTCCCTCCAACTATGCGTTAAATAGCAGGACAGATTGGATTCTATAGATTTGGTTGGTAACCATTCTACCACAGAAAGTGGCAGCAACCTAATGCGAGAAAATCTGTCCCGTCATTGAAGTCCCTTTCAAGACATGATCGCCCAAGCATGTATCATGTATGGCACTTAACTGACATGTCTTAATCTATGACTATAGTTGCCTCTATCTTCTGCTGACCATTTTATTAGGACAATGCACCATGTCACAAATCTATATAAATAAAAAACAAAATGTGTGTGTGTGTGTTTTGTCTGTCTGTATGTCCTTTATGCAAATCCACAATTTTTATCTGATTCTCACCAAACTTCACACAAATAATCTTTAGGCCAGGTCATTGGCTACTTATTTTTTCCGATTTCTCCCCAATATCAGAGATTGATACCCCGATATCCGATCATATCTGATCAAGATCAGGATTTCAGCCCTTTTATCTTGGTTCTTGCTGCAGAATTTGCTTTAACTTGGCAAAATTATAGTTTTTAGTCAAAAACATTAGTAGACCTAATCAGTCCTTTTCCTCGATATCGGAAATCAATATCCCCTATATTCTATCAAATCTGATCAAAAACTTATATTCAGCCATCAGTATGGCTCATTTTCTCCAATTTTATTCACGATGGGTACGATAAGTTTTCATGGACTTACTTAGGCTAGTTTATTCTTAGATGACTCATTTGACTCCTATATTGGAAATCAATAACCTGATATCGTATTGGGTCTAATCAAAATCAAGTTTTCAACCTGTTTATTTTGGTTTTTACTTTGGGTTTTGCTCTAGATAGGTATAATTGTAGTTCTTAGTTTCAGCCATGATACCATTCACTCAGAGGACTTATCTAGCCTTCATAATTTATTTGCAACGGAAAACTTATTTGATATTGATACCGGAAATCAAAATTGGACTTACATACATTCATTTTTATTTCAATCTACTGTTTCACTTTGACTGGAAACAACTATTGCTTTTTAGTCTTTTGTGCCAACATCCAAAGAGTCTGAGCTCCAGTACCATGAATTAGTTTTAAATTTTTTATTACACCCAAGCAACGCCCGGCTATACTGCTAGTCAAAAATAAAAGTGAGGTGTTTGCAAGTCAAAAGTTGTTCCAAAGTATTGCAAGAAGTGTCTCCCTAATAAAGTGACCAGCCAGTGTATATTGGGTTAATGCTTGTTCTTATTAAAGTTACATATTAAAATAAATTCATAAAGGATTATATTCTACTAGATATCGTAATTTAGTAAGTGTAACTTAGTTATGGCACAAGGCTGAATGTGTAGGTAAGCCAAGTGAGGACTGGACTCACTACTTAGTCATAAATGATATAGCAAAACTAAACTGAAAACCATTACACCCCATTGATATCATCTAATGCTTTACTGAATGTAGTTGAATTGTGGCAGATGACTGAAAGTATAGAACACCTAGTCAGGATTGAACTCACTACTCAGTTGTGTCTAAACTTTCGGCAGTATAGCCTACAGTCAAATTCTGTTGCTACAATTTTATAAATTGAAATTGCTTTTCACCACCAGAAAAACCATTTAGATTCCAAGTTTATGCACAAAATAGACGCATTGAATATATATCAGTCAGGCACAAGGCCGAAAGTGCAGAGGGTCTAGCTGACTGTTGCTCCTGTGTAATGCAAGCCTTCTCAATAAAACCATTTTTCTCCTGAATTATCTCCCTTGAGTTTCGCTCTTCATAAAGAAACATTTTTTGCTTGTAACAATAATTTCGTTTTCAAGAAGATTTTACTCCGAAAGTTTTCCTTTCTTTCATCTTCTGTAATTCTTCATTTTGTCCTAAAGAAGAAAAATTGGACGATAACAATCGGAAAGAAGTAAATATAACGTTTTCTCTTTTGATTTACAAATTTGATGAACGACAAACAATCATTTTGTCAGCAACAAAGTAAAAAAACCGACAATAAATCTTTCAGTATTTAATTTTATTTTTAGTCTAAAAGATTATTTAAAATTCGGGGATTCGTTTGAAAGCAAACAATAATTTCATAATATTTTCATTATTTTTATCATAATCTTTTAATTTATAGGTACAGTCACTCATTTACTGAAAAACAGCATAAGATTATGTTAAAAAAGACTCAAACTTAATAAAAACGAATTTTTATCGTCTTAAATGTTTAAAAGTTTATATTATTATTAAGAGGAAAGATCAGTGTATTTTTTCATTATTCTTAAAGAATCCCTAACACATTTGAAATTTTTGTTAAAAATCTTGTTTGTCTTTCGTCACCGAGGCCCTGATTTTAACGAGATTTACTCATTTTCTTGCCAATTAAAAATACATTAATTTGGAAATGCATGCAAAAATCAAATAATGGTCGGATTTTGATGAAACTTGCAGGACTTATTCACTATTGAAATCACTATTTTTATAAAAACTTATATATGTTTTTTTGCATTACTCACACCCCTCCAATTAATTTCCTGAAATGGCTAGAGAGAAATTAACGAGAAGTCGGAAATTTTTTTATTAATTAAAAATGCAGGATTCATTTAATAAATTTTGTTCATTTTGTAAAATTAGCTCCTTTTAAATAGTGAAAACAAAATTGCAATAAAAAACTATGCCATTTTTTATTTAGATAAACTTTTAATTGCTTAACAATCAGTCGGTACCCCCACTTCTTTGTTTTCAATAACTAACTTTTAAATTGAATTTTTAAAAGTAAAAAAGTTGTTTTGAAACTTTTATTTTAGTTTTAATTGAAAGCTAAATGATTAAATTGACTATTTTCCAGTAAACAAAATACTCTGGTGGTGTATTCCAAACAGAAATTTAAGTATCCAAATCCGCCCAAATTACAAGAGTAAAGAATTTCGGCAAGATCAAAGTAAGTAATTTTTAATTATTTTTTAAGATTTTTTAATCCTTTCTAATATTTTAGAAATTTTGTCAGAAAATTTTCTTTTCATTTGAGTGAGCGGCTAAATAAAGTTTGCGACAGTTTTAGAATGGGAAACGTAATGATGACATCCCCACCACCGGGTGACAAACATTAATTTGGAAATTCTCGCAAATATCAAATAATTGTCAAATTTTAATTAAATTTTCAGTACTCATTCACAGATGAATTAAATTATTTTTTAAATATCTTGGTGAAAAAATTTGTTTTAACTGTTACCCCCCCACCTCTACGTAAATCCATGAAATTTTAATAAATTTTAATTAGCTGCAAAAATAATTTTTATTAGTTAAATGCAGGACTCATTGGAGGATATAAATCATAAGTACACAACTCAAACCGAAAATCTGCTCTGAAGAGTAAAATAAAAAATGCAATAAAACTCTGATATAATTTAATTTAATAAGTTTTTAATGGTTGGAATAAATAATAATTATTAAGGACATTATAGTCTGAAGGAAAAAAATCTTCAATTACTAATAAAATTTTAAAAGAATTGTTTTCGTTTCTTTCATTATTATTATAATAATTTTTAAATAATTCATTAAGTGTTACAAATATTTAAAAAATCTTTTCTGGAATCATTGCTTTAATTTATTATTTGTTAATTATTATTCTCCAGAAATATTTTCAAAAAAGTAAAAAAAAATTTTTTGTGTTAATATGTTTATTTTGATTAAGTATGATGTTCCATAGGAGTCATAACATGTTTCCATAAAAATTAAATTAGATATTTTTACCATGCCTTAAACTTAATGATAAATGATTAATAATATGAAAAATACATAATAAAAATATTAATAAATAGCATAATATAACTTAGTTCAGTTATGTTAATTTCAATTTTTTTTTTTAAATTAAAATTATTTTAAA
The DNA here is from genome assembly GCA_037127315.1 of Ascarosepion bandense. NCBI lineage: Eukaryota > Metazoa > Mollusca > Cephalopoda > Sepiida > Sepiidae > Ascarosepion > Ascarosepion bandense. The sequence continues at coordinate 213,954 of JBBBDQ010002687.1, read as the reverse complement.
AGAAATTCAAATTTTTATTTGTTCAGAAAGCATATTCAAATATCTGGCTAAAAATCTAAACTAAAATTCTATAAAATATTATATAATTGCTGAAAATATTAAGTTAAATTTTTAATTTTACTAGTTAGTTTAAAAAAAAAAAAGAAATTAAACTCTGAAAATTTTCTCGGTACCTCCACTAAATCGATAACAAAACAGCATAGTATGAATAAAAAAGGTCCCAAATTTAATAAATCAAACTTTTTCCATCAAAATGTGTATATTTTTATTAAGAGGAAAGACCAAAGTAATTTTTAATTATTTTTAAAAAGTTTTTAATCCCTTCTAACATTTTCGAAATTTTGCTCGAAAATTTTGTTTTGTTTACGTCACCGGTTTATGCAAAGATCAACATTGATTTTTATGACACTTTTTTTCCCGTTGAAAACACATTAATTTGGAAATTCTTGCAAAAATCAAATAATTGTCCGATTTTAGTGAAATTTTTAGAACTTATTCACGAATGAATGAAATTATTTTTAAATCCTTTTTATTTAAAAAATTTTTTGTAAAAACATTTTTTTTTTATGTTACCCCCCATTTAATTAATTTCATGAAATTTCTCACAGAACTTTCTCGTTTCTTAGAAATGTTTTAGTAGTTAAAAGTAAGTCTTTGGAGAGTGTAAATTACCTACATGTTTTTTTTCAAGTTAGCTGAAAATTTTCTTTGAATTGAAAAATAATGAACTCAATAAAACTATAACATTACTTATGTAGAAAAACTTTTAATTGCTTTTGTGAATAAGTAATATTAAGGACATTATTGTCTGAAGAAATAAAATTTTTCTGATGAATAATAAATTTTTAAAAGAATTTAAAAAATTTTTTTAACTTTTTAATTATAATAATTTATAATAGTTTAAAATCATTTAAAATTCTGTATTGGGACGTTTCTTGGAAACAATGTAATGATTATATGGAAACAAAATTTACAAGTCCAAAATGACCAAGATTAAAAAACGTAGTTACGCTATTTTATTTTTAAAATAAATTTTTAATTTTTATTTTTTTATTTAATATGTTCTTCTTTTTTCATGTATGGTAGACTGAAGTTGCCATTATTCTTAAAAGGTCACGTGATCTGAGAGTTTTGTCCCTTTATCCTAATAAAGGGGATAACATGCGGCCTTTTCAAAACATTGTTTCTTCGCTGCATTTCAACAGGTCGTATTCTCCGAAAATTTAATCTTTAAACTAAGTTTTTCTTTTTTCATTTACGAGTTCACTAAACAGTTATATTTACATAAGTGTGGTTCATACTCAAATTGAATATCTTTTTATAAAAATCTGTAAGAAACCAAAAATTTTCTGCTGTTTGTAATTTTTTAACTTTTTTTTAGTTATGTATTCAGAAACTTGCAGGACTTATTCACAAATGATTGAAATCACTATTTTTATAAAATCTTCTATATATTTTTTTACATTACTCACACCCCTCCAATTAATTTCCTCAAATGGTTAGAAAGAAACTAACGAGAGGTCGGAAATTTTTTTTATTAATTAATTTAAATGCAGGATTCATTTAATAAACTTTGTTCTTTTTGTAAAATTAGCTCCTTTTAAGAAAGTCTGCTTTGAATAGTGAAAACAAAATTGCAATAAAAAACTTTGCCATTTTTTATTTAGATAAACTTTTAATTGCTTTTAAACAATCAGTCGGTAATCCCACTTCTTTCTTTTCAAGAACTAACGTTTAAATTGAATTTTTAAAAGTAAAAAAGTTGTTTTGAAACTTTTATTTTAGTTTTAATTGAAAGCTAAATGATTAAATTGACTATTTTCCAGTAAGCAAAATACTCTGGTGTATTCCAAACAGAAATTTAAGTATCCAAATCTGCCCAACAGTGTGAAATTATAAGAGGAAAGAATTTCGGCAAGATCAAAGTAAGTAATGTTTAATTATTTTTAAAAAATTTTCAATCCCTGCTAACATTTTCAAAATTTTGATAGAAAATGTTGTTTTTATTTGATTAGCGGCTAAAAAAAAGTTTACCACTGTTTTACAATGGGTAACGTAACGATGACACAACCCACTTTTTTCCCTGTGACAAACACATTAATTTGGAAATTCTCGCAAAAATCAAATAATAGTCAGATTTGAAAGAAACTTTCAGTATTCATTCACAAATGAATGAAATTATTTTTGAAATTATTATTTTTTTAAATATCTTGGTGAAAATGTTTTTTTACCTCTGTTACCCCCCACTCTACGTAAATCCATGAAATTTTAATAAATTTTAATTGGCTGTAAAAACTTTTTTTATTAGCTAAACGCAGGACTCATTGGGGCATATAAATCATCAATGTTTTTTATTTTAAAGTGGACAACCTGGCCGAAAATCTCGCCCGAAGAGTAAGATAAAAATGCAAGAAAACTCTGATATAATTTAATTTGATAAACTTTTGAGGTGATTTGCCAAGGGGGCAAAGTTTGTTGCTCTTTAGAAGACTAACAGCATCCATTCTGATGGTAGACAGAAAAGTTCTTCTATGTTGGTTAAAAGAGAGCAGTTGCATTTTGGGAGCATTAAAATTTTATGAGCCATTTCCTACCCAATTTAATCTGATTGTAAGTTCTTTTGAACGGTAGAAACCAGGTTTACTTTGTCAGCCTTGGTACATTTTTTATGAAGAAAGGCTGTTGAAGTTTGTCCGTTCAAAACAACCTTCATTTCATGATTTGACAGAAAAAATTGGATTAAATCAAACAATCATCCTGTTATACCATAGCTGTAGATTTTTCACAGAAGGCCAGCATTCCAAACTCCATCACATGCTCTTTAGATTTCAAGAACTACATCTCAAGCTTCACTGTTTTTATCAAGAGTGTGGTGTATATATATATATAAATCCAAAAAGCGTGATCCTATTAATATTAATTACATTAATATTAAAATTGATCAAGGTGGAGGGCTCAATGCAAATATTACATTCTAATTCAGTCAGTCAGTTAAGTGCCATATGTGATACATGCTTCGGCGATCATGTCTCGAAAGAGACATGACTGACTGGACAGAAGATTATCCCGCAGTAGGTTGCCATTGCTTTCTGCGGTAGACTGGTTGCCGACCAAGGCTATAGAACCCAGTCTGTCCTGCTATTTAACCCATAACTGGAAGGAAGAGACAGATTAATACCTTTCCCAAGGGTATTTGCATGAAAATGAATACAATGGATTCAACTGGAATTCGGACTTGGCTCCCCGGATTACAGAGCCAAATAAAACAAAAATTTCAATATTTAAATCCGTTATTTACAATGTTAGGTATCTGTTTTAAAATAGTTTTCTGTGATTAGATGAGATATTAATGTAACTGGGGAAACTTTTTTTCCTTCAGATAAGGCGAGTGGGAGTCATCATTTAGGTTAAGAGTAATATCTAAGTAGTTAACTATTTTAAGGTTGGAAGAAACTTCAACTTTAAAACCAAGAAAATTTACGACTCTAATGATCTTTTTATGGATTCTATTCATTATAGGTCCATTGCTATTGGGGATAACCATAAGGCCATCATCACAATATAATCTAACTTGTTTATGGTCCAATAATATACTTAATATGTCTAAAATACAGATTTGTATGAGATCAGCAACCTAGGCTGATCTTGGGAAGGGGTAAGTTTTATAATATGAGACAGAGATATCTGTCGGCTTTCCCCTTCTTACTTCCTTAAATTCAAAAATTATTAATTCCACCCCATTTGATTTTCCTGTGTATGGTTGATTTTTTTGTGGGGTGGGGGTTCTACCGGTAAAAAATCTTTGAACACATTTGAATCTGAATAAATTAAGTTTTAGTTTCAACCGTTGCTGAAGAAGCAAAGAATTCCTCATAGAAATGGCTGTCTTGCTAGATTTAAATATCAAAATTTTGTTTTATATATATATATACATATATATATATATATATATATATATATATATATATATGGTCGTTAGCATATTAGCGGTAGACCTGGTGAAGTGGAAGAGAAGTCATACAAAAGGTTGCGAGATGTGAGATACCCAACTATTTCAAACAGTAAGAGGCTCAGCCAATAATTAGAGGGGTAAGAGGGCTCCCCCAGAGTTCTTAAAAACAGGAACTGTAGAAGAAGACTTTCACCAAGCATGAAACAGTGAAACAATTTATTTGCATTTTAGTGTGTCATGTTGAAAACAAATTGACAAAAACAAACTAAATATATGCTTCTTTTTTTTCTACAGATTATCAATATATCCCTGGAAAAGAATTCTTGTGCAAGCGTATTCTGAAAACAATACTTACACAGATGTGAAAGAGATACATTATAATTTTTACAGAATTTGCATTTCAAACCTACAATTTTAACCCAAACTGTAGAAAAAACATACCTGTAAAGTTTGTAGTTCTGCATTTTCATTTTTTCAGTATTAAAAAAACATTGGCTGATTCACATGTGTAAGAAATCATTTCCTTGTAAAGAGTGTGTTTCATCATTTTCAAAAGTTGCAACACTGAAAAGAGATATGGGTTCAAAGAAGGGTGAGAAACATTATTCATGTGAAGTGTGTGGATCAGCATTTTCAAACAGCTCAGCTTTAAAAGACCATGTGCGTACACACACTGGTGAGAGGCCATATTCATGTCAAGTATGTGGTAAAAAATTTCTGAGTTGTTCAAATTTAAAAAATCACCAGCGAACACATACAGGCGAGAAACCTCATTCATGTGAAATATGTGGATCAGCATTTTTAATAAGATCAACCTTACTATCTCACATGCGGACACATACTGGTGAAAAGCCTCATTCATGTGACGTATGTGGTTCAGCCTTTTCAGTGAGATGCAATTTGACAAGGCACATGCGAATACATACTGGTGAGAAACCATTTGCATGCAAATTATGTGACTTTCGATGTACCCGGAGTGCATATTTACATGATCACATGCAAATGCATACTGGCGAAAAGAAATATTTTTGTGAAGTCTGTGGATCAACATTTTCACGTCTTGCAAACTTAACATCTCACAAGCGGACACATACTGGTGACAAACCCTATCCATGTCAAGTATGCGGCATGAAATTTTCACGAAATTTGACTTTAAAACGTCACATGCGAATACATACTGGTGAGAAGCCATATTTATGTGAACTTTGTGGCTCGAGCTTTTCACTGAAAAAGACTTTAAAAAATCACATGCAAAAACATACTGGTGAGAAGCCATATTCTTGTGAAATTTGTGGCTCAAGGTTTCCACTTATAGGAACTTTAAAAAAACACATGCAAATTCATACTGGAGTAAAACCATATTCTTGTGAAGTGTGTGGATCAGCATTTTTAAGCAACTCAGGTTTAACATGTCACATGCGGACACATACTGGTGAGAAACCATATTCATGTGAAGTGTGTGGTTCAGCATTTTCATGGAAAAACAGCTTTAAAAAACACTTGCAAATACATTCAATTCCTGTAGGCCAGACATAATCTTGTGGGTTTATAATGTTCGGAAATTTAAAAAAACTTTGGTTTTAGAAAAAATAAAGTAATAATAAAACATCCTGCTGTTGGTGTATTGTATTTATGTATATACATCTGGTCAAATAGCTGAAACTTAAAATGTCATAAACTTAATATGCACATATCCTTGGCAAAAGTATGAATCCAGTCCTTCTCCCCCTACTATGTGTGAAATAGTAAGACTTGTATCAGGAGACAGTTCTAAAAAAAAAAAATCTTACAATCAAAAGGTATTTTTTGTCTTTAAATAAACTGTAAAGGTTGATATGATATAAGCACGAAATAAATCTTCACATTGCTTACTGTCTCACTGATTTTTTTCACTGTTTGAATTTGCTGATCACAAATTATATCATAATTGGTAATCATGAAACTAATATTTGTTTTTACCCAATAACAGGTAAAATCAAATAATTTGCATTAGATATTTAATTGAAACTGTTACTAACCTGAATTCATCATCTATCAAAAAAAAAGTTTCTTAAGACAATAGTGTCCGTAAATAATGATATAGTTTTTTGCATTCTTTTAATTTTAGAATTCACTGCAGACTTTTAGTAATTTTGGGTTTTTTTTTTATAAAAAATGAAAAAACATGGATGAGTATCACAAATCATAAGGAGGTGTGAAAATTCCAGGCCGGTTCATGACATTCACTTATATTCTTAGACCCTTGGGAAAAGTATGAATTCTCCCTCTTCTGTATGTTAAATAGTAGGAATTGCATTGGTAATCATAATTATTCCCAAATATAAGAAATCAAAGAGCTGATTTCAAATTCTAATTAGTTTCAATAGATTCACTTACATGCAAATATTCTTGGGAAATTTATGAGTCAATCACTTTCCCCCAGGTATGGGGTAAATAGTAAGACGTGTATCAGTAATCATTCTGACAATGCAAATGTATTTTCTGTCTTTAAATAACCTGTAAAGGGTTGATAAGACATAAACACAAAATCAATCATCACATTGTTTCTTCATCTTTCCTGGCTGTTTTTTGGACACATTCTGTGGGCAGATCGGTTTTTGTCGTTAGTCTTTCTGGTCCTTGGTGCCAGCAGCAAATTACCACACCAAACTTGAGTTTTTGCTTACTTGATGAGAAATCGGGAATGTGTTATTATTTAATAATATGAGTTTCAGGGGGTTGGGCAGATATACCTGACTGTCATCGGTGTGATTTTGGTTTTAGAAGAAATGGCTGTGCATAGCTTCTATTACTGTTTTTAGGTGTGCCTGTTCTGGGAACGTGTCAGCAAGTTGACAGCTTATATCAATCTCAAACATCTTGTGCTCATCAATCTTGCATACGTGCGCAATAACGTGTTGCCCTCATGGTCTGGGGGATGATGTTTCTAACACTTGAAGACATCGCAAGCATGGTGTTATGGACAATAAAGACTAGGAATCTTATGATATAAATTTCATTCTCATCAGGATTCTGTTGGATTCTTTTTGCATCAGTTCAGGTGGAAGATCAGAACTGGTAGAAAGCATTTGTTATCAGCCAATTTCAACTAAAATGGATAAATACAGTGAGCCTGGTTCATTTAAACGAGGGTAGTCTTGATTTTCTTTTTTAGTTTCCTTTTTTTTTTGACTTAATGAGGCAGTTTACAGTTGGACCACTCTCCCTGGTTATGCTAGACTTCTGTTTATTTAGTGAATGTGTTTAATTGTTATTCCTGGCCTGCTCCCTCATTATGATCCATATCAAGATTCCCAACCTCCCCAATTTCATTTTTTTATTCTTCTATTCGTTATTATATTTACTGCAAAATCTTTTGATTTTTCCAAATCTACAATTTTATTTTGAGTTTCCCTCACCTTTCATCCGTAAACGTCTTGGTTTTCCACATCATGTGGCAGTTTAATGTTAGACCATTTCCCCTGGTTAAACTAGATTCTTATTTATTGTCTATATTTCTGTGATGAGTTGACAGCTTATATCAATCTCAAACATCTCATGTCCATCTTGCATACATGTGTGATAATGTGTTGCCCCCTTTGTCAGGGGAAGAAATGAATGATGTCTCTGACACTTTGAGACATGGCAAGCATGGTGTTATGGACAAGCACAGCGGGAATCTTATGAAATGAACGTTATTCTCATCAGAATTCTGTCAGTTTCTTTTGGCATCGGTTCTGGTTGGAAATCAGAAGTGGTAGAAATAATTTTCTATCAGCTGATTTCAGCAAAAGTGGGTAAATGCAGTGAGTCTGGTTTGTTCAAGCGAGGGTAGTTTTGATTTTCTTTTTCGTTATTTGTCTATAGTTCTGAGATGAGGTAGTATTTACATTTTTTCTCATTGTTCTCCTCATCATTATTGCCATGTTTATGATGTTTCGGCTGTTGTAGACTGGCGTTCCTCAGGTGCTAGAAAATGCAAACTAATCCCTTTGTTTTGATCACTGGGTTTCATTCTCATTCTGTGTGCGATGCAACTTCTGGATGACATATAGTTATCTTCATTTAACTCTCTTCTCTAGGCTATTTGTTTTTTTTTTTCTTCAGTCTTCTTTTTAATATAATGGGACAATTTCCTGTTGGACTTCTCCCCTTGGTTAAGCTAGACTCTTGTGTATAATTGCTGTTCCTGGCCTACTCTCTCATTATGATCCATGTCAAGATTCTCACTACCATATTTTTATTTTTAGTTTGAATGTTTTGTTGTATTTTGTTTTCATTATTGGGTTCATTATTGTGAAACTTTTATATCATGAGTGTTTTCGGATGATCTTTGTGAATATTCAGCATTGCGGTTCATGTTGGATGAGTGGTGATGAATAAATTATTGTGCTTATTGAGTAAATTATCATCATAATTTACTCAATCAGCACAATAATCGCATTTACTAGGTTTAGGATAGTCAATGACTACCAGATTCACCCCACTTTCCCTTTAGCCTTGTGCCAAAATTGTAATTCTAATTTTTCTTTTCGAGTGAGAAAGTGGGTTGCTTTGAAAAAATATTTTCATGATGACATTTAATCACAAAATTTGATAATCTTATGCAGAAATATAAATTTCATCTAATGATTTTTTTTTGTATCATATACGCTGGAGATCAGCTAATTTGCAATATATATTTGATTTTAAATTATGATGACCTGACACACGTTTAGTATTTGTCTATATTCCTGAGATGAGGTAGTATCTATAACTCATGACTACCTATTAGGACCACCATAAAAAAGGGCCAAAAGTTACCTCTCCTGGACCATTCAAGGGAGTCTGTTTTTCAGCTAATAAGTGCATGCTGGGAGACAGGAAGAAGGGACTTCCGGTAGAAGCGAGCAACATCGCATGCAGAACTTTGCCATGCTCTCCATAAAAACATTCTTATTCAACATCCACAACTGTTCGCTGTACTCATGTTTCCACAATCATAAATTCCCTGTTTATTTCCAATACTCAGCGAGTGTGTCATTTTTCCATTACTGTTTTATTTTGTCATGTTAAAAACATTTATACTCCAGTGATCATAATAAAGGGTTCAGACCGAAATCCCTAGCATCTGAAGAAGGCCAGAGTGTACAATGTGTGCAACGTCGTATAAATGGCAACAAAGATGAGGACAATAGTCTGAATAATGTAAATAGTGACACACCTTTATATACAACTTTGACCTGAGTAAGACCAATATTATACATGTTTTGTTTAGACAATAAAAAAAAAACATCTTTATATTTTTATTTGTTTCAATTGATGATATTAAAAATGCAGATAGGTACACCTTTCACAAATGGAGACCTAAAAAATTGCCAAGTGTTGCTCACAGAACAAATGCCAAAATCTTGCCAATAGTACCTATAAAATAGATTCTGGTGATGATGGCTACACAGTTATGAAACATGTACCATGGTCATTCAAAAAAGAGATCTCCGTTTTCTTGCATTGAACCACGCAAGTAGACTTGCACACTGACCCCCACCATGCTTGCATGCAAACCATTGAAATGTTTTGTACCTCACTTCAATGTAGATTTCTTCTTTGTGACCCCTAACACATCCCTCATGTACAAGTTAGAGCATTTTCCTTTTCCCTTTCTAATTTGAGAAGAAAATACATCACTTTTTTTAGACCTCCAGGAAAAAAGTTCTGCCTTTTTAAATATTATAATAATTTTCATGCCCAAAACTTTCTATCACTTGGGACCCCAAAAAACAGGAAATTAAACCTTTTCTCATATCCTTCCCCATCAAAAGCATTTCATGTAAGAGAATGTCAAAACAAATTAACTTAAAAATAGTTATCCCCAAAGAAACGTAACACATCAGGTTTAAAATGTATTTTCACAATGGAAAACATTCTTGAAGCCTTTATTTTAGATTTAAATTATACCTAATAGATTAAATCTAATATTTCCTTTAAGGAAAATGCTTTGATGCATTTCAAAATTAATTTAAATTGACTGGAAGGAGATTTTGTTTTGATGTGACAACTGACTCCGGCCACTAACTGTTAATGGCTTCGACACTAGCTGGTTTTCAAGTCAAATATTACAACGGTGTTCTTCCTCGCCCACATTGTGAATTTTGATCTCAAGGGAGTTACGCTGAAATCTTGCTAGCTGTCTCTTTACCAAGTTGAAACAGACCGGACGTGCACACACATTTGGGTTAATGAAAACGGCACCAAAAATGAATTGAATGATGCCTGAATAAGATGCGAAAAAGTCTTTACATACTAACAAAAAGAAATGAAAAGAAATAGAATATAACAATTATCAATCCCTTATCTCTACAACAGAGGGGAAGTTTTGTCTGTCTTCTTAACATCAATTTGAGCTTTTGGTTGGTAATGTCTGTTCACTCCAATTGGAGTTTTCAAGTTTGTGACGATTCAAAATGTCTTATTCGAGCTTTCCACTGAAGTTTTACAGAAACTGCCAAAGGTTGGTCTTTGTGTGTGGTGGGTAGCAGCAGTGGTAATTCGTCTTCTCTGTCTTAGCTCAGCACAGCAACTGGTCTCTGGCTCCCACTAGGGCACTGTTTTTATGCTTGTCCCAAATTCTCTTGGGGTAGGCATTGCAGACACAGAGTGTTCATACAAATCAAATCTTTAGCCAATGAAATCACTCCTGCCTTTGCATTTTGAGCCAGAGTTACTTCCTTCCCTTGGTTTAATCAATGAAGCAGCAATATTTCTGGTGACTTCATTTTTTTTCATTCAACTGATTACAGCATTTATTTTTCAGGTTTTAAATCTGTTCACAGAAAAATTGACAATTTCAGGATTCAACCTTTTGGCCTCATGAAAGTTTTGTAACAATCTCGAAACAATGTTTTGGCTAAGGCTTACTTCCCACTTTTACCAGCTGTAAGGCTAAGTGCTTTCAATGGTACTTTTCTTAGTCACATTGTTTCCACTTTGTCAAATAATGGCCGGCTGATGCAATGACCTCATCTGATCTGCTGCCTACACCTGCAAATGTTTTTTAAAAACACAGCTAGTTTTCAATATTTCATTTTGCAATATTTTCTCTCTTCACAATTCATTAACTGTTCATATTGCAACTGAACCAATAATTTTATTTCTATTAGGCTTATTTTTCTCTCTGCTCATATTGGAACAAATAATCTGCACAATTAATAATACAACTAATAATAATTTCTTTTGATCTAAAATAGTGTTATGTTTTTCTGCATGCAAAAATAGTGTTACATTGAAATCATTAAAATCACGGATTTATTACTATTTTTAGCCATCTGCCAGTGCAATGTAATTCTTTTTATTAAAAAAATCTTTCAAAAATAGACTTTTCTGAAACATTATTCAAGGAATATTAGCAGATCATTCAATTGATATGATCTGAAAGAAATGTTATTTATGTTTAAAATATTGCAAAAATGCTAAGAAATAGGGAATTATCCAATTCAAACAATATTTTCTGTACTCCTTGATTAATAAATTATTGACTAAGTCATACCCAACACTTAACTTATGGTACTCAACTGACTGATACCCAACAATGTGCGGGCACATTGTTTTCAGTCTTCATTAGATATCATAGCCAATTGCCTTAAAAATGTGTTCTGGATTAAAGTCAGTCAAGTGCCATACGTAATACACGCTTTGGGCGATCATGTCTCTTTCGAGACATGACTGACTGGGCAGAAGATTATCCCGCAGTAGGTTGCCATCACTTTCTGCAGTAGACTTGATGCCAGCCAAGACTATAGAACCCAATCTGTCCTCTTATTTGACTCATTGTTAGAGGGAAACGCAATGTATTATATTATTACATAGTAATTAGTGGGGGATCAGTTTATTACTTCATAACTACAGAAAACCGATCCCCCACTTTATGACCAGGAGAAGCCTTAATCCTGATCCCAACTATTATATTCAGTCAGTCAGTTAAGTGCTATATGTAATACACGCTTTGGGCGATCATGTCTCGAAAGAAACATGACTGACTGGGCAGAAGATTATCTCTCAATAGGTTGCCATTGCTTTTTGTGGTAGGCTGGTTGCCAGCCAAGACTATAGAACCCAATCTGTCCTGTTATTTAACCCATAGCTGGAAGGAGTAGACGGATTAATACCTTTCCCAAGGGTATTTGCACATAAGTGAATGCAACGAATTCAACTGGTATTTGAACTTGGCTCTCTGATTTCTCGTTCCGAGCTGATATCCACTGCAGCACAATGCACACCCTGCAGCACAACGCACATGTATATAAAGTCAGTCAGTTATGTGCCATATGTGATACACGCTTGGTCGATCATGTCTCTTTCAAGACATGACTGACTGGGCAGAAGATTATCCCGCAGTAGGTTGCCATTGCTTTCTGCGGTAGACTGGTTGCCAACCAAGGCTATAGAACCCAATCAGTCCTGTTATTTAACCCATAACTGGAAGGAATAGACGGATTAATACCTTTCCCAAGGGTATTTCTGTATAAGTGAATGCAATAGGAAGCTCAAAAATCAACCAACTGTTACTTATGGTTTAAAAAATGTATTTTAAAAATGAAAAATTTTTCTTAAAGCTTTTATTTTAGTTTTAATTTCAAGCTAATAGATTAAATTTAATATTTTCAAAAAACGAAATACCTAGATCAAAACTAAACTGACCGGGAAGAGATATTTTTTTTTCTTTTCTTTTTTTTTTTTTTGCTAAAATATTTGGTTAGTGCCAATTTTAACCATCGTTCATTGCAATGTAATTCTCTTTCTTAAATATCTTCGAAAAATAAAATATACTTTTCTGAAACATTATTGGAGGAATATTAGCTGATTGAAAGTTGAATTAATCCGATTTAAAAGAAATATTACTTGCATTTAGTTAAAAAATATACAGTTTTAAAACATTACCCAGCTGTCAATCATTCAAATAACAATCTCCTTTTCCTCTCCTGTGGTGACTGATTTTACCACTCTTCTTGTAACTGACGACAATCTGATTTCATGTGAAACCTCTGATGACATTTGTAAGAGAGCAGTGTTGACTTCTTGTCTGTGTTAACCATTCTTCTGCTAACCAATTCCATCATATAGTCTTTGACTCTTCTATGCATCTATTACGGCAGATTATTCCACTTTAAAATATTTCTCAAGGCCTCCACAAAATTCTTGGCCAATTGATCTTTAACCACTGTGTCATCTCTCTGTTTGGTATCTTAATATACCATCTTTGTATATTTTAAAAGACAACCAGACTCACCAATGACCTGACAGTTATCTTCTGCAAACATTAGCCAGAGTTGATCCACCATATTGCACTCCATATCTCCCTGCTCTCCCATGTCCAGCCTTCTAAGCAAAGTAGTCAGTCGGTTAAGTGCCATACGTGATACACGCTTTGGGTGATCCTGTCTTGAAAGAGACATGACTGACTGGGCAGAAGATTATCCCGTACTAGGTTGCCATTGCTTTCTGCAGTAGACTGGTTGCCAGCCAAGGCTATAGAACTCAATCTGTCCTGTTATTTGACTCACAGCTAGAGGGAGGCGCGATGTATTATATTTATTTGTAGTAATTAGTGGGGGATCAGTTTATTACTTCATAACAGTAGAAAACCGATCCCCCATTTTATGACCAATAGCCTTAATCATGATCCCAAATATTATATTCAGACAGTCAGTTAAGAGCCATATGTGATACACGCTTTGGGTGATCATGTCTCGAAAGAGACATGACTGACTGGGCAGAAGATTATTCTGCTGTAGGTTGCCATTGCTTTCTGCGGTAGACTGGTTGTCAACCAAGGCTATAGAACCTAATCTGTCCTGCTATTTAGCCCATAACTGGCTGGAATTAATATCTTTCCCAAGGGTATTTGTGCGTAAGTGAATGCCAGGAATTCAAACTCAGCTCCCCAATTTGTCGTTCAGAGTCGATATCCACTGCACCACAACGCACATCTGAATTTCAGAAATTAATGACTAGAATAAAAAGCAAACACGTTCTTTTTGCGCTAAAATCTCATTTGAATAAAAGGGTTAAGCAAATAAAATCAATTTAAATTTTGGTTTTTTAAAAGACAATTAAAAATCAGTAAAGTTAGAATCAGTCAGCTAAGTGCCATACGTGATACATGCTTTGGGCGATCATGTCTCAAAAGAGACATGACTGACTGGGCAGATTATCCTGCACTAGGTTGCCATTGTTTTCTGCGGTAGACTCGTTGTTGACCAAGGCTATAGAACCTAATCTGTCCTGCTATTTAACCTATAACTGGAAGGAAGAGACGGATTAATACCTTTTCAAAGGGTATTTGTGCATAAGTGGATGTAAGGAATTCAACTGAAATTCGAACTCAGCTCCCCGATTTATCATTCCGAGTTGATATCTACGCACATCCTAAGTATTAAGAAACAGAAAAACAAAAAGGCCTATTGTTACGGTGTAATGCTACTGGGAAATATTTTCTCTGGTGTATATTAGGAGCCTTGGTGGGTATAGAAGATTGTTTAACCACTTCAAACCTACCTTGTTATTATGGGTGACGACATGCTTTCTTGTATATAGCTTCACCCATTTTCTAGTGATCATTTCATTAGGTCAATGCACCATGTCAAAAATCAAAAATCAAAATGAGATGTTTGAAAATCATTAGCGGTTCCAAAATATTGTGACAAATTAACAAAGTGACCAATGAGTGTATATCTTTACTTTTACTTTCTTATAGAATTTGGACATTTCATATAAAAACTTGGACGGCTGAATTTCCTACACATGTACTAATTTGACGTAATCAGGACTACTGCTTTGTTACAGGTAGGGCAACTTTTGAATTTCTACTTCGGTAGCAGGCGAAATTGTGGACTTTTGATGACAGATTTTTCTGTGGAATAAGTGCCAAAACAGCTGGTATGACTTGTATGGCTTTAAACAAATTCTCTCAGAAACTAATTTTGTAGGATGGAAAGTGTGACATCCAATTCCGAAAACACATTGCGATAGCAGAAGTTGCCTTTCTAAAGCAAAGTAGTAAGAAACAGATAAAATAGGCCCACGATTACGGTGTAATACTATGGGGAATATTTTCTCTGCCATACATTGGGACCCTTGGTAGGTATAAACTATACGTCTATTGAACAGGTGAAGAGGCTCATCCCTTGTTCCCTGTTTAAGATGTGGTTTCCGGCTTTCTCTTTTCCAATCTTTTCACTCTTTCCTTTTTCTTTATTTTTTTCAATTGGAGTAGATAGATCTAACTATCGCCTGGTTCACACTCCACCCACATCTTTGGAACAGGTGAAGAGGCTCATCCCTTGTTCCCTGTTTAAGATGTAGTTTCCGGCTCTCTCTTTTCCAATTTTTTCACTCTTAAGTAGCCCCCTACACATCAGTTGCGTTACTGCCTTGCTCAGGGTGATATGATTAAAAAAAAAAATTGTTTAAACACTTCAAACCTACCTTGTTATTATGGGTGACGACATGCTTTCTTGTATATAGCTTCACCCATTTTCTAGTGATCATTTCATTAGGACAATGCACCATGTCACAAATCAAAAATAAAAATGAGATGTTCGAAAATCAAAAGTGGTTCCAAAATATTGTGAGAAAAGTATTCTTAAAGTGACCAATGAGTGTATATTGGCTTAATGTTTGTTTTTGTTACAGTTACACATTGAAATTTATTCAGAAAGGATTATATTCTACTGGATATCGTAATTTACTAAATGTAGCTCATAGGATACAAATCCTATATCATCTAACAACTCAAATGATAAAAGTAAAATTGCACACTTGCAAAAATGGGTCAAAATGAATAAAAACATTTTGGAAAGGCAAATTTCACAAGTCAGTGGGAAAAGTAAGATTCTGGATTTTGATTGGATAGGAAATAGAAAATTGATCTATGACCCCGGTCAATTTTTCTTAACACCTAGAAAATGGGTATGTGGTTTTGATCCAGTTACATGATAAATTTCACTACTTAAACCACATCTCTTGACCGGTCAAGTCAGTCCAACATAGGAGCGAATCTGAAGAACCTCAACGCAATGTAAGGAATAAATTTCAAGAAGCCAGCTCGGACGTTGTATGACTATAGCTGCACTCATTTTCTGGTGATCATTTCATTAGGACAATGCACCATGTCACATCAAAAATAAAAATGAGATGTTTGAAAATCAAACACGCTTGGGTGATCATGTCTCAAAAGAGACATGACTTACTGGGCAGAAGATTATCCCGCACTAGGTTGCCATTTCTTTCTGCAGTAGACTTGTTGCCAGCCAAGGCTATAGAACCCAATCTGTCCTGTTATTTGACTCCTAGCTAGAGGGAGACCCGATGTATTATATTATTATGTAATAATTAGTGGGGGATCAGTTTATTACTTCATAACAATAGAAAACCGATCCCCCACTTTATGCCCAGTAGAAAACTTAATCATGTTTCTAACTATTATATTCAGTCAGTCAGTTAAGTGCCATACGTGATACACTCTTTGGGTGATCATGTCTTGAAAGAGACATGACTGACTGGGCAGAAGATTATCCCGCACTAGGTTGCCATTTCTTTCTGCGGTAGACTTGTTGCCAGCCAAGGCTATAGAACCCACTCTGTCCTGTTATTTAACCCATAACTGGAAGGAAGAGACGGATTAATACCTTTCCCAAGGGTATTTGCACGTAAGTGAATGCAATGAATTCAATAGTGGTTCCAAAATACTGTGAGAAAACCCATGTTTTCTTTACTTTATTTTTAAAATTTCTTTTTTAATATAATCATATCGCCCCAAGTAAGGCATTTTTCTGACACTGTTTTGCAGGGGGTTACATAGGAGGAAAGTTATGAAAAAGTGTGGCAGGTTATAGGGGGTATCAGGAAGTGGGTAAGAGAAGAATGAGAATACTTTCAGAGTGAAGTGGACAGAGAAAGAAGCATGAGAGAGAGAGAGTGGATGAGATGACTATTGATTTTACATTTAAATTCTTGGAGATTGTAGCTATCGGGGAAGCAAGTAAATGGAAGGGAATTCCACAGGTGGAAAGTGTGAGAAAAGAAGCTGATGGAGTAGAATTTGTGTTTACATTTTATTGGTTTCACAGTAAAAGAGTGGGACCTAGTTGCTAATCTTGTGGCTTGAGTAAATTCATATATTATTATAGAATTTGAATGTTGAGTTTTTTTAATATAAAACTTGGACAACTGAATTTCCTACACATGCACTAATATAACTCGGTCAGGACTACCATTCTGTTACAGGGGTTGAAAATTTGAATTTCTACTTCAGTAGCAGGAGAAATTGTGGAATTTTATGACCTATACTTCTTTGGAGTAAGTGCTATGGCTGCTATGAGTAGTTTGGCTTTAAGTAAATTTTCTCAGCAATTTACTTCAGAGGACGGAAAGTGCAATACCTAATTTCAAAGGTACATTGGGAAAGCAGAAAATGCCATCAAACAGCTAAGCAAAGTATTAAGAAACAGAAAAAAAGAGTCATGTTTATGGTGTCATGTGCTGGGGAATATTTTCCCTGCCATACCATAAGATCCTTTGTACTAAGATTGTTTAAAAATTTCAAACCTATCTTGGTATTATGGTTGACAGCATGCCTCATTCTATGACCACAGTTGCACCCATCTTCTGGTGACCATTTCATTTTGACAGCAAACTATAATAAATAAAAGTGGGGTGTTTGAAAGTCAAAAGTGGTTCCAAAACATTACAAGAATTTTTTTTATATTCATTTCACCCCAAGCAAGGCAGAAATCCCACTGGTGCACAAAGGGTTACAGTGAGAGAAAAAAAATCGGTAAGACATAGATAGGAATCAAGTTGATAAAAGATGGAAATTGACATTGCATTTAAGCTTTTGGAAATTGTAGCTATCAAGGAAGCAAGCAAATGGAAGGATGTTCCTCAAACAGGAAGTGTGAGAAAAGAAACTGTTTGAGTAGAAGAGACAGTTACATTAACTACTTCACTGATAAGAAGACAGGACCTTGGTGCCAGTCTAGTAGCATGAGTAAATAGATGTGGTCAAAGTACCAGGGGAAAAAAAAAGATTGTCAAAGCAGTTTCTATGAAAATACTTGTAGAAAAGACACAGGAAAGTCACATCATGCTGGTGAGAAAGTGACTATAGATAGGCTGCCAGGTCAGGATCAATTATATTGCAGATCATTATTTGGATTTTGAATATCTCTTATAAAGTGAGTGTATATCAGGTTAATGTTGTTTTTTTTTATTAGAGGTATGCATTGAAATGAATTCAGAAAGGAATGTATTTGACAGGATATCATAATTTACTAATTGTAGCTTAGTTTTGGCACGAGGTCAGAACTATGGGAAGCCCAGTGAGAATTGAACTTGCTCCTCGGTGGTAATAAATCTAACAAGACAAGCCTGCTTAGTTGTGGCACAAGGCCAAAAGTATTGAGCACCTAATGAGGATTGAATTCTCTATGCATTGTCAAGATAAAATTGATAATTGGTGAGGTGTTCTAATAATTTTCTAAGTGTAGCTTAATTGTTGCACATTACTGAAAGTATGGAACATCCAGGGACGATCAAACTCACTACTCAGTTTTGCACAAAGTTTTGACTGGATATAGTTCTCAAATAGATTGTGTTGCAACAATCTTACAAATTGAAAATTCTTTTCACAAAAAAAAATAATTTGTAATTCTGTCTTTGCCTGGACTGGTGCATTAAATGTACATCAGTCAGGCACAAGACCAAAAGTGTGCAGGGCCCAATGTAACGAGTTTGCTAACATTTACTCTTATGGTGATTTTCTAAGTGCAACTTAGATGTGTCACAAGGCTGAAAGTATAGAGCACCTAGTGAAAATCAAACTCACTACTCATTGTAATGATTCGAGTGAAACAAGCCTGTTAACCATTACACAACCTCCAGGTGCCCACATTTGCTCCTATGTAATGGAAATTTCTTTTCTTCATTCAGTCAGTTAAGTGCCATATTTGATACATGCTTGGACGATCATGTCTCGAAAGAGACATGACTGACTCGGCAGAAGATTACCCCGTAGTAGGTTGCCATTACTTTCTGCAGTAGACTGGTTGCCAGCCAAAGCTATAAA
The DNA here is from genome assembly GCA_037127315.1 of Ascarosepion bandense. Lineage (NCBI taxonomy): Eukaryota > Metazoa > Mollusca > Cephalopoda > Sepiida > Sepiidae > Ascarosepion > Ascarosepion bandense. Next base: position 194,920 of record JBBBDQ010002687.1, on the reverse strand, counting down.
ACCCAATCCGTCCTGTTATTTAACCCATAACTGGAGGGAAGAAACAGATTATTAGCTTTCCCAAGGGTATTTGCACACAAGTGAATGCAAGGAATTCAACTGGAATTCGAACTTGTCTCCCCGATTTCGCGTTCCGAGCCGCTATCCATTGCACCAGAGCGCATTAAAAAATTCTCCTGGATTATCTCCTTTGCATTTCATAAAACATTTTCTGCTTTTTTTTTTTTTTTAATCATATCACCCCAAGCAAGGTGAAAACACCACTGATGCGCAGGGGGCTACGTAAGAGTGAAAAGATTGTAAAAGAGAAACCAGAAACCACAACCTAAACAGGAAACAAGGAATGAGCCTCTTCACCCGTTCAATAGGCGTGGGTGGAGTGTGAACTGGGCAATAGTTTAGACTATCTACTCCAATTTAAAAAAAAAAGGTGACAGGATTGGAGAAGAGAAAAACCAAAAACCACAACCTGAACAGGAAACAAGGGATAAGCCTCTTTACCTGTTGAATAGACGTGGGTGGAGTGTGAACTGGGTGATAGTTTAGACTATCTACTCCAATTGAAAAAAAAAAATAATAAAAAAAAAAGAGTGAAAAGATTGGAGAAGAGAAAACAATAATAGAATTATAGTTAGTAACAAAACAATAGCTTTGTTTTCAAGAAAATATAACTTCGAAAGTTTTATCTCAATTAAAAAAAAAATGAACGAAAACAAACGTAAAGAAGTGTATAACATAACATTTTCTCTTTTAATTTACAATTTTTTCTCTTAATAAGATATACATTTTTTTAATGATAAAACTTTGTTTTTATTTAGTTTTGGGGTCTTTTTTAACATCATGCTATGCTGTTTTTTTCGGTGAAGTGGAGGCACCTAAAAAGATATTCACAAAAAAATTTGCATAAATTCTTTCTCACATTTCTGTGGTAATTCACACAATCATTGGAAGAAAAAATTACTATTTATCGTAAGGCAATTTATCAATTGCATTGTTTTATCTTGCGAATTTCATGCTTTTTTAGGTTCCAGTCAACTTTCTAAGCTTTTCCCAAACTAGTAACCTGATTGACTAGTTTATTCTAGAAAATATTATTTTTGCATGAGACACGATTCTCCAACCATCGTGTTTTTGAGCTTATGATGACGTGATCACAGAAATAAATATAGGTTAGGACTTCTAGGCCTCGCGGCCTCTCATGTGTCCCTTCTTAAATCCCCTCTCCCCTCTCCTAGCGTTGTGGCATGGCCGAGATGGAGAGAAAATAAATTATTTCCATCTCTAATCAAACACATATTTTAATTTTAATAGTGTCTTATCCTTTTCAATAAGGCTTTTAAATTCCGTAAGAGTTTTTGCCAATTTTATGTGATGGTAGTTCATTCCAATACTTTGTGACTGTTACAAAAAAAGTTTTGTCTAATATTACTTCTACTGTGCTGGGTTATTATTTTTAATTCGTTGTTACGTGTTCTAGAATAGTCAGACATAGTGAATAAATTCTTATTAGTGTGATCAGTGGAATGGAATATCTTGAAAACATTTATCAAGTCCCCCCCTCAGTCTTCTATATTTCAGTGATGGTAATTTCAATTTTCCTAACCTATCCTCATATTTAATAAATTTTAACGACGTCAACAATTTTGTTGCTCTTCTTTGAACCCTTTCAATAGCTACTGACTGTCTTTTTAGTAGAGGACTCCAGATTTGGTTGCCGTATTCTAAATGTGGTCTAACTAAGCTCTTGTACAATTTTGATAAAGTTGGACAGTTTAACCCAGAAAAGCACCGTTTAATTAAACCTAGCATTTTGTTTGCTTTATTTATGGCCTTATTTATATGCATATCAAAATTTAATTTTGTGTCAAAAATTACACCAAGGTCTTTCTCTTCAGTACAAGTATCTAATGTATGAAATATATAAAATACTACAGCGGTTTTTGCTTCTCAAACTCAATCAGTGAGTGCCAATTTGCTAACCTAATTCACGTCACTCTGAAACTCACAACCCAGCAACATGCGGGAATCACTTGTAAAATTCAACTTAGACACACATTTATTCTTCTTAACCATCTTCTTATACATCTGAGGATGTGCGTTGTGGTACAGTGGATATCGGCTCGGAACGAGAAGCCGGGGAGCCGAGTTCGAATTCCAGTTGAATTCATTGTATTTACTTATGCGCAAATACCCTTGGGAAAGGTATTAATCCGTCTCTTCCTTCCAATTATGGGTTAAATAGCAGGACAGATTGGGTTCTATAGCCTTGGTTGACAACCAGTCTACCGCAGAAAGCAATGGCAAACTACTGCGAGATAATCTTCTGCCCAGTCAGTCATGTCTCTTTCGAGACATGATTGCCCAAGTGTGTATCACGTATGGAACTTAACTGACTAACTGAATATAATAGTTGGGATCTTAAGGCTTCTGCTGGTCATAAAGTGGGGGATCGGTTTTCTATTGTTATGAAGTAATAAACTGATCCCCCATTAATTATTACATAATAATATAATTCATCGCGTCTATCTCTAGCTATGAGTCAAATAACGGGACAGATTGGGTTCTATAGCCTTGGTCGGCAACCAGTCTACCGCAGAAAGCAATGGCAACCTACTGCGGGATAATCTTCTGCCCAGTCAGTCATATCCCTTTTGAGACATGATTGCCCAAGCGTGTATCACGTATGGCACATAACTGATTGACTGACCCATCTGTTGGCAGTTAAACTTTGTGTTTTATTACTGCAATCAGAATCATCCATCCATCACTCACTCTTATTTGCCAAGCTGTAATCAATTATATTTTTCGACAAACTTTTCATCATATTTGGAATATTCACTGAACCTTTCAATCCTAATTTCTGCCAATCATACATTCTTGAACATTCACACAAAAATCTTTTAATTACTATTCTGCATTATGTAATCGAATTTCACATTTCAGCAGAACATTTAAATATTGTCTAAGCGAGACAACTCTACTTTTGTCCTTAACATTTTTTTTACTTTGTCTCACATTGTGAACTTATTAAATTTACATTTTAATTCTCTCAAACACTGATCTGATTCAATCTTCATCCACTTTTGATTTATATATTTATTGAAAATACACGTAATTATTGTCGTCATAATAATTTGTTTGGTTATTTCAATCGAATTTAATTTTAAATATGAAAATGTGTGTGTGAAGTTACGGTTTGTGACTACACCACAATAGTCTGAGATTTAAAAAATTTCAATGAATAATGAATTTTTACAATAATTGTTTTCATTTTTTATTTTTTAATTATAATAATTTATGAAGGTTAAAAAATCTTTAAAAAAAAAGTTTCCAATCATCACCCCAATCATTCAAACAAAGTGACCAGCAAGTAGTGAATGTATAATTGTTTGATTTAGAGTTACACATTGAAATGAATTTTGAAAGGGTTATAGATTTAAATGTAGCTTAGTTGTGGCACAAGGCAGGAAGTATGGGTCGCCCAATGAGGACTGAACTCACTACTTGGTCATAAAAATGATAAATGATATGTGCAAGACAAAAAAGCGTAAACCATTTATAATTCAATTGAGGTGCTCTAACGGTTAAATTAAATTCTGTTGCAATAATTTTACAATTGGATTCCAAGCTTATTTTTATTTTTTTTTTAATCACATCACCCCAAGCAAGGCGGTAAGGCCACTGGTGTGCAGGGGGCTACGTAAGAGTGAATAGATTGGAAAAAAGAGAAAGCCGGAAACCACATCCTAAACAGGGAACAAGGGATGAGCCTCTACACCTGTTCAATAGTGTGGAGTGTGAACCGGGCGATAATTCAGTCTATCTACTCCAATTTTATGCACAGAATGTAAGCACCGATATATCAGTTAGGCACAAGGCCAAAAGTGCAGAGGACCTAGCTGATAGTTGAGCTGCTCCTGTGTGATTTTTAACAGTCAATTAATTTAAGGGCCATAAGCTGGCTTGGGTGGTCATTTCTCGAAAGAGACATGACTGACTGGACAGAAGATTATCCCGCAGTAAGTCTGTGCTAGACTGATTGCCAGCCAAAACTATAGAACCCAATCTGTTATTTAACCCATAACTGGAGGGAAGAAACGGATTTTACCTTTCCCAAAGTTATTTTTTTGACCGTAAGCAAATACAAAGAATTCAACTACCATTTCTTCTCCCGAATTACCTCCCTTGAGTTTCGCTCTTCATAAAACATTTTTCTATTTAACTGTATCTTCGTTTTCAAGATTTGACTCCTAAAGTTTTTTGAGTTTTTGACTTTTTTCAAGTTCTGTAGTTCCTCATTTTGGACCAAAGAAGAAAAATTGACGAAAACAAACGGAAAGGAGTAAATATATCGTTTTCTCTTTTGATTTTTACTAGTTTGATGAACGACAATTTTTTTTTGTCAACAATGTATAGACGATTCTGATAAAAACTGATAGCTAATCTTCAGCTTTTTAATCGAAAAAAAATTATTTAGAACTTGATTATTGAAGACAGACGATAATTTTATGATATTTTCATTCATTTATTATTTTATCATTTTATAAAATCTGCCTGACAGTAAAAACGTGTCAAAGTCGTTTTCAATCTTTGATATTTCGCTTATTTTTTGTTTTTTTAAAAACTAATTATGAAGACTGAAGAGGAACAAAACTTTTTAAATGTCCCGAAACTTAAAAAAAAACACAAAGATTTACCGTCACAATGTTATTAAGAAGAAAGATCAAAGATTTTTTTTTTTTTTGTAGACATGAAGAAGACTGCCACCTTTAAATTTGTTGTTTTTCACTTACTTTTTTACACTGCAGTCTTATCGATTCACCCTAAACTATCCCTTTGACAAAAACAAATTTGGAAAAATTTCAATATTTAAACAATTTCAGGGGGCTCATGTTTTCATAAACGTTAAATCGAACCTCCATTTTGGAACCACTCACCGGTACGACATTATACGACCACCTAAATTGGTTGATATTATCATTTTTTTTTCTTTTTACTTTTTTCAAGTCAATCTTATTCTTATCGATTAAACTCTAAACCTTCCGATTGAGAAAAACAATTTGGAAAATTTCAATATTTAAACATTTTTTTTTTTGGTGGAGGGGGGGGGGGCTCACTTTTTCATACAACCTTATTGTAAAAATCGATCCTGTGCAATTAACTTTTTTGCTTGCGCAAGAATTGAAGAAAACTTGAAAAAGACAAAAACAAGAGCAACAACTCGTCCCAAAAAACAACAAACAAAGCGACCCCAACATTAGTGGTTCCAAAATGGAGGATCGACTTACTATAACATTGTATGAGAAACTGAGTCCCCCCCCCACCTAGAATTGTTTAAATATTGAAATTTTTTCATTTTTTTTTTTTTTGATAATTTGAAACCTTATGTAATAATCGATAAGACTGCACTGAAAAAAGTAAAAATAAATGAAAAACAACAAATTTAAAGGTGGTTGTAGTCTCCTTCAGGTCCGCTGAATTTTTTAATTTTTTAAAACTTTTTTAAAATTATCATTTTCTTTTTTATATCCTTGGTAAAATGTTTTTTTTTTACATCTATTACCCACCTCCATCTAAATTCAAGAAATTTTAAGAAATTAAATTTTGTTGTGAAAATTGCTTTTATTAGGACTTCTTGAGGAATATAAATCATCTATTAATTTTTTTTTTTTTAAATTTTGCCTTTGTTTAAAAAAATTTGCTCTCAATAATAAAATAAAAAACGCAATGTAACTATGACATTATTTGATTTGATGAGCTTTTACTTGCTTGAATAAATAACAAATTAAGGACATTGTCGTCAAAAGAAAAACTTTTTTAAAAATTGTTTACATTGTTTTTTTTTTAACTATAATAATTTATAAATTTTCAAAAATAAACCATAGTTGTCATAAGGTAGTGGAGGAACCTGTACCTCAATTACCTAAGGTTTGAAAAAAGTTGAAAATGTCTTCATTTTTGTAGCTTTTTTTTGTTGAAAGCTAAATTCTTTTTTAATTCCTAGTTTTCTCATATTTTTTAAAATTAATTGTGAATCACAATTAATTTTACAAAATATGAAGACACAAGAAATTAAGAAAAAATTTAAATTTTGAAGGATGTTTTGCAAAGTCTGTTGAAATTGAAATGTACACGTGAAACATGGAAATGAAATGGAAGAATTATTGTATATAACTGAAAAATATGATTTTTCTTTTCCTTTAGCTTTAAATTAAAGAAAGCTAGAAGAAAATACCCTTACTTATTATATAGTTGTGGAAGTACTTTCGTTCACACATTGTAAATAGGTACCTCACTAATTGTGAATTTCACAGTTACTTTTTTAACAAAATGAGAAAACTAAGAATTTAAAATATAAAACTTACTTTAAATTTTGAAGAGAGGATTTGCAAACCTTGTTGAATGTTGAATCATACACAGGAAACACTAAAGTAAAAACTGAAAAAATTGTACATACTCAAAAATGTTTATATAAGTTTTTTTTTTCCCCTGTAAGGGGTGCAAACTTTGAAACATGTAGCCTTTTAATGATATGGTTCTTACAAGATTCTATACTTATGAAAGAAGTAATGTTTCAGTAAAATTATTTTTAAAATCTTAATGATACATGATTTGTATTAAGCTTTTCAATTTATGATTTTTAAATATAGTCTTTGCTTAATAAATTAATAAACGAGGACACCAAGTGACTGAAAGTGGTTTAAAAGACCTGTGAAACTTAAATTATCATAATTAGCAAAGAAAAAATGAAAACAATTGTTAAAAAATTAATTCATTGAATTTTTATTTCTTTTCTTCATAATCTGATATCCTTAATATATATTATTTATAAAATCAATTAAAAATTTATCTAAATTAAAAGTGGCATAATTTTAATACATTTTTGATTTTACTATTTGGAGCAGATTTTCGGAAAAATGGTCTTGTAAAAAAAAAAAAAAAAAAAAGATATTATTGACTTTCTTGAAAGAGTCTTGCATTTTACTACAAAAAGAAATTAGGATCCATAATGAATTTCTAAAACTTTCATGCAATTAAGTAGAGGTGGGTAACAGATGTAAAAAATGTATATTTTTACTACGATTTTCTGAAAATAACAGTTGCATAAATAACTTCATGCATTTATGAATAAATCCTGAAAGTTTCATTAAACTCAGACAATTAGTTGATTTTTGCAAGATTTTCAAAATTAATGTCTTTCAACAGCAAAAAAGACTTGTGTAATAGTATGTTTGCCATAGTAAACCTGAAGTAAACTGCTGATGGAAAAAAGAACATGTTTTTTAACTGAAATTTTGAACGTGTTAGAAAGGATTAAAATTTTTTTTAAATAATGACAACAAACTTTAATCTTTCCACTTAATAATAACATAAATGTTTTGATAATAAAACTTTGTTTTTATCAAGTTAACATCATGCTATGCTGTCTTTTGGGCAAATGAGTGGAGGTACCTAAGTTATATTGATTGGAATTTAAATTTTTAGATTTTTAACAAATTTTTCAGACATTTTTGAGTGATCAACACATTTGTCAGCAAAAGTTGAGTCTCAGTTTTACATATCTTGCAAAAATAAAATAGACATCTATGACACATTATTTTTGGAAAATTAGCAAATTTAATGCTAAATTAATCAATTAATTAAATTAATTAATTAATTAAACAAGTAGTACTTATTCACAGCATGAAATTTAGACTAAAACTATTTTTTAATCATGCAGTGTTAATCTTTCTGACCTTTCCCTATATGATTTGACAAAAGTGTCTGTGGTGATCAAAATTGTCCAAATTTTGTTCGTTTAAAAGGAAGGAACTGTGAAACCCATGACTTTTTAATACACACATAGAAATTGTGATACAAAAAATTCAAATACAGTAAAATTAATTAAAAATTATTTTTAAAATACAAAGGCTCGACAATTTGTATTAAAATTTTCAATTAGTAAATATAGTCTTCACTTAATAACCTAATGTCTACAAAGCTATGAAATATTTTTAAAACTTTGTAAATTATTATAATTTTGAGAAATGAAATCAATTTTTGAAAAATTTCATTATTAATCAAAAAAATCTTTTCCTTCAGACTATATAATGTCCTTACTAAATATTATTTACAAAAGCAATTAAAAGCTGATTTAATTAAATAATATAGTTTTATTGCATTTTTTATTTTACTATTGAGAGCAGATTTTCAGAAGAGAGGCCAAATAGTTGAAAAAAATATTAGGTGATTTACATTCCCCAATGAGTCCTATGTTTAACTAATAAAACCAATTTTGCCTACAAAATTTAATTTCTTGAAATTTCATAAATTTACATGGAAAAAAAAAGTTATAAGATTTTTTTTATAATTAATAATTTTAAATCATTTGTGAATAAATCCTGAAAGTTTCACTGAAGTTCAACAATTTAATTTTTGCAAGAATTTCCAAATTAATGTGTTTTTTGCAGGAAAAAAACTGAGTTAAATAATATTAAATGTAATATTATTTAACTCGTTTTTTTTCATCTTATTGTGAATCTTGTAACCAATTTGGTTACCTGCTAACGGAAATCAAAATGAGATTTTTTACCAAAATTTCAAACATTTTAGAAAGAATTAAAAAATCTTAAAAAACAATTAAATACTTTGATCTTTCTTAATAATACCATAACCTTTTTGATGGAAAAAGTTTGTTTTTGTTAAATTTGGGGCCTTTATTCTTCATACTATGCTGTTTTTTTCAGTGATTTAGTAGAGATACCTAAACTTTCACAGATGAATGAAATTATTTTTAAAATTGTTATTTTTAAACAATCTTGGTGAAAATTTTCTTTTTTTAACATTACTTACCCTCTCCCACCCGCATAATTTCATGAAATTTTTAAAAATTCAATACTAATGCAAAATTTTTGTTTTATCAGTTAAATTCAAGACTCTTTGGGGAATATAAACCATGAATTACACATTTACCCAAAATCTGCTCTAAATAGTAAAATAAAAATGCAATAAAACTGTGATATTATGCTTACCTAAGCTTAATTAACTCCACTCATTTTCAGTACCTGAGTTTTAAAATGAATTTTTAAAAATAAAAATGTTTTCTTAAAGCTTTAATTTTGGTTTAATTAAAATCTAAATGATTGAATTTACTTCCACTAGAAATTATTATATTCGTTGGAATCTAAAATTTTGAGATTTTTAAAGTTTTTTTTCAATTTTTGAAAAAAAGGTCTAAATATTAATAAAAGAAAAAAGGTCTAAATATTAATAAAAGCCAAGTTATCTTTGTTAGATAAACAGATTTTTATTATTAAACAAACAGTATAGCCCAGTGTTGCTTGGGTGTAATGAAAGCTTTAAAACTAATCCATGGTCCTGGAGCTCAAACTCTTTTGGATGTTGGCACAAAAGACTAAGAAGCAATAGTTGTTTCCAGTCAAAGCAAAACCGTAGACTGAAAGAAAAATGAATGGATGTAAGTCAAATTTTGATTTCCTGGTATCGATATCAAATAAGTTTTTTTTCATTGTAAACTGAATTTTGAAGGCTAAATAAGTCCTCTGAGTAAATGGTATCATGACTGAGACTAAGAACTACAATTATACCTGCTTAGAGCAAAACCCGAAGCAAAAACTAAAATAAAAGGGCTGAAAACCTGATTTTGATCTGACCCAATAGGATATCAGGGTCAAATAAGTCATCCAAGAATAAACTAACTTAAGTAAGTCCATGAAAACTTATCATACCCATCGGGAGTAAAATTGGAGAAAATGAGCCATATTAATGGCTGAATATCGGTTTTTTGATCAGATTCGATAGAATATCAGTAGTATCAATTTCTGATATCGGAGAAAATGAGTCATCTGAGAAGATCTACTAATGTTTTAGACTAAAAACTATAATTTTACCAAGTTAGAGCAAATTCTGCAGCAAGAACCACGAAAAAAGGGCTGGAATCCTGATCTTGATCAGACCTGATCAGATATCGGGGTATCGATTTCTTATATCATTGGAAAAAATAAGTATCCCATGACCTAAAGAATATGTTGTGAATCGGATAAAAATTGTGGATTTGTATACAAGACAGGCAGACACACACAAACAAACATCTTGCCTTTTATATATATATATATATATATATAGATTATATTTTTTTAATCCTTAATTATTTTTTTTTCCACACACCCACATATTGGGAAGATTAATTTTTTTTGACGCTCACTGTCTTTAAATTTCTGTAGCAGTTAAGTGCTATTGTTATTAAGTAGATCCTATATTTACTTTATTTTTACAATTTAGCTACCCTTCTCTCTAATATTTTTAAAAGAAAATTAAAGTTTTTTGTATAAACATGCAGAGTTTTTTTGTAAATACAGACATCCATAAACATTATCAGAAAATGAGAGAGGTAAATTAAATCTAAAATTTATTGGTTATTTTCTGCCAATTCTTTAGCAAGTGTCTTTGTAAATAAAACTATGAATAAAAAAGTACCTAAAATTCAGTAAACTATTAGATTACATAGAATATTTTTAAGTATACTGGGTAATTAAAAAAATTATATAAAAATGTGTTCACATTATGTTCATCAAGCAGTTGTTACTGTTATGTTCTCATTAGAAAAAAACTTAAGAAAATCAAGTATTGGTTTACTTGTCCACAATATTGTTGTGTTTAAAAATGCTCTTCTGTGATATTTAAATCTTACTCAAAGAATTTTTAAAATCTATTTTATAAAAAGGGAATCCTGTGTCAAAAGATTTACTAATGTGGTTGAATTTTGGCAATTTTAACTTTTTTAAAAATGCAAATCATTTCAATCAATTAAAATTTAGTTTCAAATACAGCAGAGTATTTTACTTATTAGAAATATTAAATTTAATTTATTGAAATTAAAACTGTAAGAATTACTTTTTTTCTTAAAATTTATTTAAAATCTTTTGTATCACTTGTCTTTGGAGTTGTCATAATCGCAGTAGCTTTGTAATGTTAACACTTGTAATATTAAACTTGACATTTTTCAATTCTTAAAACATATCTTCATTTAACAGATCAGTTCCATTTTCAATTGAGAGTTTCTCATTTTGCTTATTGGAAATATTAAATTTAATCTTTTGAAATTAAAACTAAAATGAAAACTGCAAGAAAGACTTTCACTTATTCTAAAAAATGCATTTAAAACCTTATGTATCTTTGGAGGTCCCGTCTTAAATCATAGTGAAAATAATGTTTATTTATACACAGTAAACCATGAGCTGTCATAATCACTGAAGCTTTTTAAAGTTTACACATAAATATGGTATTGACAGTTTTCAATTCTTAAAACATATCTTCATTTGAAAGAATTTCAATGAAAATTTTGAGCATAAATTTGTTTTTTTATGTAAATAAATATTTTTTTTTAAATGTGACAGAAAATGTTTTTTGAGTTTTTTCTTCTTTTCTTCTTTTCTTTTTTTGGTAAAGCAATGTTCATGATGAAGTGTAGGAAGGTATGGTTCTGTTTCCGGTGATTCACACTAACATATTTTCAATTTTTCTAACATTAGTCTCAGTGGGGTCGAACTTGCTGTTCTCTCACATGGTTTGGACTTCTGTATTCCACCTTCTGAGATTAATAAGGAACAGATCTACTCTGAATTTGAGTTATTATACTCTCAAATTATTCATCATGTTCCTAGATCTTCTGAAAAGTGTTCTGAGGTTAAAGCTAGGTTGTTTGAGTTTGCTACTGAATACTCTGCGCTAGGTTGTGAGAAAGATTTTCTTGACTGACGTAGTGTTCATTTCTGAATGATAAAGGCTTTACGGCTGCAGGAAGACATTTATATCCCCAAGCCAGATAAGGGTTCTGGTGTTGTAATTTTAAAAATGCATATTATTTTGGATGATCCTTTTAAGTTCACAATGATCGGTCTTGCCGATACATTTGATAACACCGGTAAAATAGAAGCCAAAATTCAATGTTGGCTGTTGTCTTTGTACAAAGACAATTTGATTTCCAAAGACATCTATAGCAGAATCAGGCCTGTAGGCTCGCAATGCCCCAGGATGTACGGCCTTCCAAAGGTTCATAAGGAAGGAGTCCCACTTAGACCAATTTTATCTATGGTGGGCTCCGTGCAGCATGAGTTAGCTAAGTGGTTGGCTGAGCTCTTTCAACCTGTGTCTGATGCATTGTCCACGTACAATGTCTCTGACTCTTTTAGTTTTTCTAGTTTTGTCAGAAACTTAGAATTTTCCTCCAGAGACAAATTTATGGTCTCCTACGACATAGTCGGTTTGTACACAAATGATTCGTTCACTGAAACTATAAACATTTGTGCAGATATGTTGTATAGAGGAAATTTAGGCTTCACAGTCATTCCCGAGGTGTTATTCTTGGAATGTTTGTGGGTTAGCAACTGAGGGGATCGGATTTAGTTTTGATGGGACAATGTATGCTCAGACTGATGGGGTTGTGATGGGTAGTCCTTTGGGTCATGTTCTTGCAAATATTTTTGTGGGATACTATGAGCGTTTGTTATTTGAGAAGGTGGATGAGCCCTTGATATATCAACATTATGTCGATGACACCTTCTCTTTATTTAATAACGCCACTGATGCTGAATGTTTTCTAGTTCAGTTGAATCTCTTACATCCCTCTCTCCAGTTTACTATGGAAATAGAGAAGGATGGTTGTCTCCCATTTTTGGATGTCTGTGTTCAGCGTCGGGACGAGGTTTTCATAACATTGGTCTTTCGTAAACCTACTTTTACTGGTTTGTACACCAGTTGGAACTCATTTGTTCCTAAGTCCCATAAAATAGGTCTAATTGAAACTTTGGTTCACCGTGCCTTTAACATTTGTTCTCCAAAATGTTTGAGCAGCAAATTAATTCACTTGCAAGATATTTTCGAGGGTAACGGGTACCCAACTAATGTAGTGAAACGGGTGATCGATCAAAAGGTCAAACATTTTAAAGAACCAAAAGTTGAAGGACCTAGTCGCTGTCCTTTGTATTTGAAATTACTTGGCTTGGACGAAAGTGTCAAACTGTAACCAATAAGATTTTGGCATGTGTTTCGTCCGGTTATTTTTCGGTGCAGTTATGTGTTGTATTTCAGACAAGACCTGTGTTTCCATCCTTCAGTAAAGAAAAGTTGTCCTATTTTCGGAAAAGTTCTGTTGTTTATAGATTTAAGTGCCGTGACAATGCAGCATATATAGGATGAACCAATCTTAGGTTGGAGACGTGGGTAGTGCAACACGTCCCCACAAATATACGTGGTTGGATAACCAGGGAAAAATGCTCATTAGAACAGTTGCCATGAAAATCCTTGTAGAAAAGACAAAGAGAAGCTCCATCACATCAGTGAGAAAGTGACTGAAGGTGGGCTGCCAAGTCAGAATCCAGATATGGCAACAATATTCAATGCACAGACTAGTAATAGATTTATAAATGTGCAAGATGGATTGTGATGAGAAAAACTTCCTGGCTTGACACAATGAACCAACCCTCCTAGCAGTGGATGCAGCTATACTTTCAATGTAGTCATTCTATTTGAGGGAGTGAGGCCAAAGAGGCAAAGTGTGTTGCTCTCTAGGAGACTAACATCATCTATTCTGATGGTAGGCAGGAAAGTTTTTCTATGTTGGTTAAAAGTAGGTACCTCCACTAAATCACTAAAAAAACAGCATAGTATGAATAAAAAAAGGCCCCAAACTTAAAAGAAACAAACTTTTTCCATCAAAATGTTTATATTATTACTAAGAGTAAAGATCAAAGTAATTTTTAATTATTTCTAACATGTTTGAAGTTTTGGCAGAAAATCTTGTTTTGATTTGAGTTAGCAGGTAACCAAAGCATTACAACTGTTTACAATGGAAAACGTAATTTTTTCAGTGACAAACACATTAATTTGGAAATTCTAACAAAAATTAAATAACTGTCAGATTTTAATGAAACTTTCAGTACTCATTTCACAAATGAATGAAATTATTTTTGAAATTATTATTTTTTTAAAATCTCGGTAAAAATATTTTTTACCACCTCCCACCTACGTAAATCCTTGAAATTTTAATGAATTTTATTTTGTTGTTTTTACTTTTACTATGGTTTTATAAGTTAAACACAGGACTCATTGGGGAATATAAATCATATAAATTTTTTTAAAATTTTATCTTTGTATCCAAAAATCTGTTCCAAAGACTAAAATAAAAGATGCAATAAAACTCTGATATTATTTAATTTGATAAGCTTTTAATTGCTTGAATAAATGATAAAAATTAAGGACATTATAGTCTGAAAAAAAAGAAATTTTTGATTACTTACAAAATTTGAAAAGAATTGTTTGCATTTTTTTAAAAATTATAATGATTTATAGTTTCAAAAATATTTTTACAATACTTCAAAGATTTTTAAGTTAATAATTGATTATATTGCCTATCGAAAATTAAAAAGTTTAATACAAATTGTTTGGCCTTCATATTTTTAAAATAATTTCAATTTTTTTGTGTATGGTAATTTCTGTGTGCAAATTAAAAGGTCAGTTTCATCCCTTACTCGAAAAAAAAAATTGTACAATTTTGTCATTTATGAATGCCATACACTTATCTCTTATCTAGAACCTGTCAACACATTCTTGATATATGGCAGACAGATCAAAAAAGTTCAAATTTGTGATTAAGGAATACTTTTATTCTAAATGTCATGCTATAAATAAGTAATACTTGTGTAAATCAGATTAATTTAACATAAAATTTGCTAATTTTCCAAAAATAATGTGTCGCAGATGTATATTTTATTTTTGCGAGATCTTTAAAACTGTGAATTAACTTTTGTTTACAAATGTGTCGATCATTCAAAAATGGAAAAATTCAAAAATTGAAAAAAAATCTCAAACTTTTATATTTTAATCAATATAATTTCTGTTTGAAATACACCAGAGTATTTTGCATACTGGAAACAGTAAATTTAATCATTTAGCTCTCGATTAAAACTAAAATAAAAATTTCAAGAAAGCTTTTTCATTTTAAAAAATTCAGTTTAAAAGTTAGATATAAAAAATGACTGAACTCTACTGGAGGTACCTAATTAAAAGAGAGTAACTTCAATTAGAGGCATAAAAATTTACAAGCCATTTCCTACCCCATTTAATCACAGATTGTAGGTTCTTTTGAAGGGCAGTAGCCAAGTTTACTTTGTCAACCTTGGCTGATTTCTTATTGAGACTGGAGTAAATGGTAGTGTTATCTGCATAGATGTCTACTGGACTGGTGATGTTATCTGTATAGATGTCTACTTGGGAACTTATTTCACTGGGAACATCATTGATGAAGATCAGAAACAGCATAAGACCTTGAGTAACATCCACTTTTGTATGAAAGGTGCGTGAAGTTTGTTCAAAACAACCTTCATTTCATGATTTGATAGAAACAATTGTCCAGAAATATCACAGATCTGGAGCTTGCACAGAAAGTCAGCATACTAAATTCTATCAAATGCTTTTAAAATATCAAAAGCAACAGTTTGAGCTTCACTATTCTTATCAAGAACCTGGTATATGTTTAGTCACATCAGCAGTAGACCTGGTAAAGCAGAAACAAATATTGTTTGTCATAGAGAAGGTTATGAGGTGCCCAATTATTTCAGCTATTGACAGAAAGAGATAAGAAACTAATAAGGTGATAATTAGAGGAGTCAGAGAGCTCCCCAGAGTTCTTAAAAACAGAAAGTACAGAAGATGACTTCCAACAGGCAGGAAGTGGTGAAGCAATTTATTTATTTGTATTTTAGAGTGTCACATTGAAAACAAATTGACAAAAACAAACCAATAAGTTGGCTTTTTTTTTTTTTTTTGCAGATTATCAATATATCCCTGGAAAGAAGTTCTTGCAGAAAGACACAGAGATGCAAATGTATTCTGAAATCAATACTTATATATATGTGAAGGAGATACATTGGAATTTTCACAGAATTCGCATTTCAAACCTACAATTCTGACCCAAACTGTAGAAAAAATATACCTGTGAAGTTTGTAGTTCAGCATTTTCATTTTTTTTTCAATATTAAGAAAACATTGTCTGATTCACATGTGTAAGAAATCATTTCCATGTGAAGAGGGTGTTTCATCATTTTCAAAACTTGCAACACTGAAAAAAGATATGGGTTCAAATAAGGGTGAGAAACATTATTCATGTGAAGTGTGTGGATCAGCATTTTCAAAGAGCTCAGCTTTAAAAGACCACGTGCGTACACACACTGGTGAAAGACCATATTCATGTCAAGTATGTGGCATAAAATTTCTACGGGATTCAAATTTAAAAAGTCACCTGCGAACACATACTGGTGAAAAACCTCATTCATGTGAAATATGTGGTTCAGCATTTTTAAAAAGATCAACCTTACTATCTCACATGCGGACACATACTGGTGAAAAGCCTCATTCATGTGAAATATGTGGTTTAGCCTTTTCAGTGAGATGCAGTTTGACAAGGCACATGCGAATACATACTGGTGAGAAACCATTTGCATGCAAATTATGTGATTTCCGATGTTCCCGGAATGCAAATTTACATGTACACATGCAAATACATACTGGTGAAAAGAAATATTTTTGTGAAGTGTGTGGATCAACATTTTCACATAGTGCAAACTTAAAATCTCACAAGCAGACACATACTGGTGACAAACCCTATCCATGTCAAATATGTGGCATGAAATTTCCACGGCATTTGACTTTAAAATATCACATGCGAATACATACTGGTGAGAAACCATATTTATGTGAAATTTGTGGCTCAAGATTTGCATTGGCAGAGACTTTAAAAAAGCACATGCGAACACATACTGGTGAGAAGCCATACTCTTGTGAAATTTGTGGCTCAAGATTTGCTGTAATAGGAACTTTAAAAAAACATATGCGAATACATACTGGAGCAAAACCATATTCTTGTGAAGTGTGTGGATCAGCATTTTTAAGCAACTCAGGTTTAAAAAGTCACATGCGGACACATACTGGTGAGAAACCATATTCATGTGAAGTGTGTGGTTCAGCATTTTCATGGAAATTGAGCTTAAAAAAACACTTACAGATACATTCAATTCCTGTAGGACAGACATAATCTTGTGGGGTTACAGTGTTTGGAAGTTTAGACCTTGGTTTTAAAAAAAGAGCAACTATTACTGTTGGTGTATTGTATTTATTTAATATATACATTTTTAAACAGCTGAAACTGAAAATGTCACTGAAATACTTAAACAATCCGTCATAGTGAAGATTTTTTTGTGTGGATCTCTTCAGAATTTGCATCAATTGGCAAAAAACATTTTGACAAATTTGTTCATCATGAAATTGGATCAGTCAGTTAACATAATACATGCTCAGGTAATCAGGTCTTGAAAGAATCTTTGTGACTAAGCAGAAGATTGTTCTTCAGTTGGTTGCTGTTACTTTCTGTCGTTGACTAATTGCCAACCAAGGTTACTTTATTTTTTTTTAATCATATCACCCCGAGCAAGGTGGTAATGCTACTGATGTGCAGGGGGCTACATAAGAGTAAAAAGTTTAAGAAGTGAGTGAAGAGGAAGACGAACCAGTTAGAAAGGAGCAAGAGAAGGATGGGAATACAGGTGTGATGCAAAGGTGGAGAGAAAGGAAAGGATATACGGGGTGGTGAAAGAACTAGAGTCAAGTAGTTAATAGATGAGTATTGACATTGCATTTAAATTCCTGGAGGTTGTGGCCATCAGGAAAGCAAGAATATGGAAGTGAGTTCCACAGGCAGGAAGTGCGAGAGAAGAAGCTGCAGGAGTAGAATTGTCATCTGCATTTGGTTAATCTAACTGTGAATGGGTGGGACCCAGTTGCCAATCTGGTTGCACGAGTGAACATCTGTGGCAGGGGCACCAGTGACTTAAGTTCGTTGGAGCAGAAACCATGAAAGTATTTATAGAACAGACAAAGGGAGGCCACATCTCATCAGTGGGGAAGTGGCTGTAGTCGGTACCTATCACATTACTGATTCTCCTTTGGAGTCTGTCGAGAACACTGAAATGAACAGCAGGGGCGCCTGACCATATATGGCAGCAGTATTCCATGTATGGACAAATGGTTGAACAAACGAAGCCAAATCTGTCCTTTTATTTAACCCATAGCCAGGGGAAAGAGCAATGGGTTAAATAACAGGACAGAAATTAGATAGTATAAGGTAAAGAAAACTTTGGGAGGACAAATTTAAATTTAAACAAATATTTTTTTTTTACCCTATAACAATTAAGAGAAGATAATTTAAATTAGATGATTAGTTGAAGTTACTACTAACCTAAATTTATTATTCATGAAAAATAATTTTTCCATAAGACCACAGTGTCTGTAATATATCTTCTTAAAAGCAATTAAAATCTTTTCAGTAACCTTGAGTCCTATTTTACAAAATGAAGTTAGAGTATGTGAAATCTGAGAAAACTCTCCTGAGTTCAAATTCAAGTTTGGTTCATTACATTCACTTGTATGCACATACTTTTGGCAAAGGTATGAATCCAGTATTTCTTCCCCCAGCTATGTGTTAAATAATAAGACTTGTATCAGGAATCAGTTATTTAAAAAAAAAAAAAAAATCTTACAATCCAAAGGTATTTTTTATCTGAAAATAAACTGTAAATGTTGATATGGCGTAAACACTAAATGAATCTTTCACTATTTTCTTCACTGTTTGCTTGAATTCACTAGTCACAAATTTCATCATAATTGTTAATCATAAAATTGGATAGTATGACATGAACAAGCTCAGGAGAGCAAATTTAAATTTAAACTAATATTTGTTTTTACCCGATAACACTTAAAATCAAATAATTTGCATTAGATATTTAATTGAAACTGTTACTAACCTGAATTTTTTTCTTAAAGCAAATGTTGTCCGTAATACAACTTATTTTTAAATGCAGTTAAAAATTCTTTTCTGATTAAATAATGGTATAGTTTTTTGGATTTTTTTTAATTTTAAGATTCAGAGCAGATCTTCAGTAACCCGGGGTCTTATTTTATTTTAAAAAAAAATGAATGAATATGACTAACCATAGAAAGGAGTGGAAATTCCAGGCTGGTTCATGACATTCACTTGTATGCTTAGACCCTTGGGAAAGGTATGAATTCAACACTTCTCTCTCTGTTGTATGTTAAATACTCGGAATTGCATTGGTAATCATAATTATTTCCAAATAGGAGAAATCAGTGAGCTGATTTCAATAGATTCACTTACATGCAAATATTCTTGGGAAATGTATGAGTTGATCACTTCTTCCCCAGATATGGGTTAAATAGTAGTACGTTTCAGAAATCAATTATTTAAAAAAAAAAACTGGGGTCAATACACTATGAAAGTATAAAAATACTTTTATAGAAATATATAGATATAAATATACTTTTATAGAAAAATACATTTTTGAAGGAAAAAAATTAACAGCAATACATTTTTAATACAAAACTGGAAAAAAATCTTAAATTTTTAAAAGATATAAGCCATTTTTTATCACAATCTGACTAAATCAACTTTCTCACTATAACCAAACATTAAAAAATACTTTAAAACCCTATCTTTTGGCATTAAATAACCAACAGTTGTGTTGATATTCCGTTAAACAAAACTCAAACTCAACAATTTTATTTTTAGTTTCTTTCACATTTCAAAATTATTGTATCTGACATAGCTTTGTCTAAAACTTTGGACTATGTGACACCAATATTGTACCTGTTTTATTTAGACGATAAAAAAATCTTTTTGTTTCAATCGATATTAGATTGTAAATAGGTGCACCTATCACATCTATGATTTAAGAAATTGCCAAGTGTAGCTTGCAGAACAAATCCCAAATCTTGCCAATGACAATTATAAAACTGATTTTGATGATGACGACACATTCTAAAACAAAAATCAGGAGTAAATCATTGAAAAAAGTTTTATGTTTTCTCTTATTGAACTGGATGTGTGTTGTAGTGCATTAGATATCTGCTCGGAATAAGAAATCGGGGAGCCAAGTTCGAATTCCAGCTGAATTCATTGCATTCACTTATGCGCAAATACCCTTGAGCAAGGTATTAATCCATCTATTCCTTCCAGTTATGGGTTAAATAACAGGACAAATTGGGTTCTATAGCCTTGGTCGGCAACCAGTCTACTGCAGAAAACAATGGCAACCTACTGCGGGATAATCTTCTGCCCAGTCAGTCATGTCTCTTTTGAGACATGATTGCCCAAGTGTGTATCACGTATGGCACTTAACTGACTTATTGAACCACTCTAGTAGACTGCACACTGACACACCATGCAAACCATTGAAACATTTTGTAACTCACTTCCATGTGAATTCCTACCTTGTAAATAAAATAATTTCATCCATTTTTTAATAAATCCTTAAGTTTATTAAAATCTAATTGTTTTATTTTTACAAGAATTTCCAAATTAATGTGTTTGTCACTGAAAAAAAAAACAGTGTTATGCAATATTACATTTTCCATTGTAAACTCTTATAACAATTTGATTACTAGTTAAAATCAAAACAAGAATTTTTAGCAAAATTTCGAATGTGTTATAAGGGATTAAAAAATTCTTTTAAATAATTAAAAAATATTTTGATCTTTCCTCTTTAACAAACATTTTGATGGAAAAAGATTTTTATTAAGTTTGGAAGTTTTTTTATTCTTAGTGTGCTGTGTTTTTTTATTTTTCGATTCAGAACAGATTTTTTGTAAGACAGTTCGATTGGCACACAAAACAAATATGGTGATTTAAAAATTGTTCAATGAATTTGGCTTTAAGTTACTTCCATTTTTTCATGATAATTCGTGATAACTATGTTTTAAAATTAATTTTGATAAATGAAAAAGCTTTCTTGAAGATTTAATTGAAAGTTAAATGATTAAATTTACTATCTGCATTTATCAAAATACTCTAGTGTATTTCAGATTGATTGAAACTTCATCTTTTTAAAGTTATCATTTTTTCGTCCATTTTGAGAGATTGACAAATTTGTAAACAAAATTTCTTGATTTTGAAACAGAAGAACAAGTCTTTTAATGAAAATTTCTAATGTTCATAACAAAGAGTAAAAAATTTCATAAATTAATTTCATCCTTCCTCTTTAGTCTTTAAAAATTTTGTCAATAAAAACTGTTTTCATTCTATTTGGAGCATGTTTTCATCACAGTATGGTGATTTTTAGTGAATTCATAGTACTTCCATGAAATCGCTAAAATCTCTACCAAAAGACTCATTTTAGAAAGCTATTTAAAAAATAAAAATTTAAATTTAATTTTAAATTTCCTGGTTCACACTCCACCCACATCTATTGAACAGGTGAAGAGGCTCATCCCTTGTTTCCGGTTTAGGATGTGGTTTCCGGTTTTCTCTTTTCCAATCTCCTAACTTTTTTTTTTTTCAATTGGAGTAGATAGATTTATTTATCACCCGGTTCACACTCCATCCACATCTATTGAACAGGTTAAGAGGCTTGTCCCTTGTTTAGGATGTGGTTTCTGGCTTTTTTTCTTTTCCGATCTTTTCACTATTACATAGCCCCCTGCACATCAGTGGCATTACCGCCTTGCTCGGGGTGATATGATAAAAAAAAAATTTATTTAAAATTTGTTTCTTGTTTTTTTTTTCATGTTCATGGCATTACGTAAAATATGATGTAAAGTTAAAAAAAAAAAAAGGTAACATTTTTTTTTTTAAATTGAAAAAAATTGACTATTTTTAAGTTTTTTCAATTAAATAACAAACTTTCAATCCCCTTTAGGAGACAAAATTAAAAAACATTTGCTTAATAAAAAATAAAAATTCATATGCTGGAATAAATTTTTTAAAGTAGATACTTCCACTCATTTTTGATAACTTTTAAATTAAATTTTTAAAGATAAAAATGTTCTTTTGAAACTTTTAGTTTAGTTTTAATTTTAAAGCTAAATAATTAAACTTACTATTTCCAGGAAGCAAAATACACTGGTGTATTTCAAACAGAAATTATATAGATTGGAATTTAAAATTTTGAGATTTTTTTTCAAGTTTTCAGTTTTTGGGCCATTTTTGAGCAATCAACACATTTGTAAACAAAAGTTAATTCTAGGTTTTAAAAATCTTGCAAAAATAAAATATGCATCAGGGACACATTATTTTTTAATAATTAGCAAATTTAAAGTTAATTTAATTTGCACCAAATGAGGATCGAACTCATTAAGCCATCGTACACAAATGTTTTACTGGATGTCGGCCAAGTTATATTATGTAGCAACAATTTTAAAAATTGAAAGAGTTTTGATCTCTTAAAAAAAAAAAAAACTGGGCTTATGCACAGAACATTCACAGTAAATGTAGATGAGTCAGGCACAAGGCCAAAAGTTTAAAGCAAACACTGTGGTTTGTTTGCTGACACTTTCTCCTGTGGGATTCAAACTTTTATTCTTGATTATATCAGCTTTCCTTTAGGAACAAAAAGTCAAAACAATTTTTTTTCCCTGAATTATTTCCCTTGAGTTTTTCTCTCATGAAACCATTTCTGCTTTTTTTTAAAAATCATATCACCCCAAGGCGGTAATGCCACTGATATGCAGGGGGCTATGTAATAGTGAAAAGATCGGAAAAGAAAAAAGCCGGAAACCACATCCTAAACAAGAGACAAGCCTCTTAACCTGTTCAATAGACGTGGATAGAGTGTGAACCGGGTGATAGATGAATCTATCTACTCCAATTGAAAAAAAAAAAAGTGAGGAGATTGGAAAAGAGAAAACCGGAAACCACATCCTAAACCGGAAACAAGGGATGAGCCTCTTCACCTGTTCAATAGATGTGGGTGGAGTGTGAACCAGGCGATAGTTTAGTCTATCTACTCCAACAATTAATTTAATTATAATATATCAATTAATATAATATGGATTTTATATAGTCATTCAAATGGAATGACTATATAAAATCCATAGCTAAATCCACTGCTAAGAAAGTCGGTTCTCTGTGTAGAGCCAGGAATTTTTTTTCTGCCTGAAACAATCCTGCACATATATAAATCTACCATCCACCCGTGCATTGAATACTGCTGCCATATTTGGTCAGGTGCTCCTGCTATCCACCTAGGTGTCCTTGAAAAAATCCAACAGAGAATCTGTAATGTGATAGTCACTTTCTCACCAGCGCAATGTGGCTTCCCTGTCTCTTCTACAAATACTTTCACGGCTTCTGCTCTGATGAACTTCGCCAACTGGTGCCTCCTATATATAAATTTACTCGAGCCACAAGATTAGCAACTAGATCCAACTCTTTTACTGTGAAACCAATAAATTGTAAATGCAAATTCTACTCCAGCAACTTCTTTTCTCGCACTTCCCGCCTGTGTACTTGATTCCCTGACAGCTACAATCTCCAAGAATTTAAATGTAAAGTCAATAGTCATCTCCTATTTCACTAACCTGCATCCTCTCTCATGCTCCCTTCTTTGTCCACTCCACTCTCATCAGGATTCTCATCCTTCTCTTACCCACTTCCTGACACCCCCTATAACTCTTTCTTATAACTTTCCTCCTATGTAACCCCTTGCAAAACCGTGGCAGTAAAATGCCTTGCTTGGGGCGATGATTTAAAAAAAAAAAATTAAAACAAAGTTTTTTTTTATTGGCTAAGCAAAACGTCATAGTTTTAGAAGGTGCAGAGGCTAGCAGCAGTTTAAAATCAAATATCTAATGTAAATTATCTGATCTCCCATGTATAAAAGAAATATTAATTATAATCTATTAGCTTAAAATTAAAAGTAAAATAATGGTGTTTGGTAGATTTTTTTCATTTTTAAAATTATATCTGTCTTTCGAGGTACCAGAGAGTGTGAGAAAAGCTTTGTTTCCTGTTTTTTGGGGACCCAAGTGGTAGAAGGTTTGGGGGCAAAAATTATTATGATATTTAAAAAGGTAGAATTTTTTTTTTTTTTTTAAGGTCTAAGGAAGTAAAGTATTTTCTCAAACCAGAAAGGGAAAAAGAAAATGAGAGATGCTTTGATGGATGCAAAGCAGAAATTTACACGGAACTGAGGTACAAAATATTTCAGGGGTTGGTATGCAAGCATGGGTTGTCGATGTCCAGTCTACTAAGGTGGTTGAATGTGAAATCTTTATTTTGAATGATCTACTCCTGGGTCATGTTTTAGAATTGTGTAGTCATCATCATCATCATAAGTAGAATCTATTTTATAGGTGCTATTGGCAAAATTTTGGATTTTTTTCTTTACACTTGGCAATTGCTTTGGTCCAGTATCTGTTAGGTGTACCTGTCTGCATTTTATCATCAATTAAAACATAAAAACAAAGTTTTTTTTTGTTGGCAAAGGAAGACATCATAGTTTTAAAAGAAGGTACATAGGTTAGTAGCAGTTTAAAATAAAATCAAATATCTAATGTAAATTATCTGATCTCCCATGTATAAAAGAAATATAATCTATTAGCTTAAAATTAAAAGTAAAAATAATGGTGTTTGGTAGATTTTTTTCATTTTTAAAATTATATCTTTCTTTCGAGGTACTAGAGAGGGTGAGAAAAGCTTTGTTTCCTGTTTTTTAGGGACCCAAGTGGTAGAAGGTTTGGGGGCAAAAATTATTATGATATTTAAAAAGGTAGAATTTTTTTCTGAAAATGTAAGGAAGAAAAATATGTTTTTCTCAAACTAGAAAGGGAAAAGGAAAATATTCTAACTTGTACATGAGGGACGCTTTGGGGGATATAAAGGAAGAATTTACACTGAAGTGAGGTACAAAATATTTCAGTGGTTGGCATGCAAGCATGGGGTGTTAATGTCCAGTCTACTAGGGTGGTTCAATGTGAGATTTTTTTTTTTTTTTAATGATCTACTCCTGGGTCATGTTTTAGAATTGTTTAGCTACCGTCAGCAGATTTTATAGAGGTTATTGGCAAGATTTGACATTCGTTCTGTAAACTACACTGGGCATTTTCTTAGATCCCATATGTGATAGGTGTACCCATCTGCACTGTAATATCATCAAATGAAACAAATAAAAATGTAAAGATGTTTTTTATTGTCTAAACAAAACATGTAGAATATTGGTCTTAGTCAGGTCAAAGTTTCAGACCAAGGGGTGTCAGTTCATCACAGTTTAAAATCAAATATCTATTGCAAATTAGCTGATATCTAGTGTATACGATACAAAAAACTATTACTTGAAATTTACATTTTTGCACATGATTATCCAATTTTGTGGTTAACTATTATGATGAAAATATTTTTTCAAATTTATACAAATATTAAAATAACCTAATCACACACAAAAAATAATTAGAATTACAATTTTGGCACAAAGCTAAAGGGGAAGTGAGGTGAGGCTGGTTGTCATTGACTATCCTAAACCTAGTTAATGTGATCTTTAACCCATTCATTCATCATAATTTACTCAATCAGCACAAGAATTTATTCATCATCATTCATCCAACATGAGCCACAATACTGCATATTCACAAAGATCCTCCTAAAACAATCATGACAAAAAATTTCACAATATATACAAATGTCTCCTTTTTTTTCCCCACCATTATTTATAGAAAAATATATGGCATGAAATAAGGGGAAGAAGATGAACCCAATAATGAAAATAAAATACAACAAAACAAACTACAAATTAAAATAAGTTAGTTAGTACGACTCATACACCCCACTTAAAAAATAAGAGTGACCACTGTCTCCTGCTTATAGGCAAAATTAAGATGATCACTCAGAGGAGGTCAAAATAAAATTGTAAAGTACGAAAATCAAACAATGACACAGCCAAGATGAAAACGAAAACAAAAGGGGATAAAAACAAACTGGGGGGGATTGGGAATCTTGACATGAATCATAAAAAGGGGGTAGGCAAGGAACAGCAATTATGCGCGTTAACAAAAGAATCTAGCTCAACCAGGACAAACAGTAAACTGCCATGTTGGGTCAAACAAAGGCAAAAAAAAAAAAAAAGAAAAAGCAAGACCCATTCAGATAAATCAAGCCTGATGCTTTTACCAACCTTCATTGAATGTGCCAACAGGAAACATTTCTTATCAGTTGTGGGGGTGAAACATTATGTCTTCTTTTTCTTATGGAAATATATATGGCATGATGTGCATTGGATATGAGAAATCGGGGAGCTGAGTTCAAATTCCAGTTGAATTCATTGCATTCACTTACGCACAAATACCCTTGCAAAAGGTATTAATCAGTCTCTTCCCTCTAGTTATGGGTTAAATAACAGGACATATTGGGTTCTATAGTCTTCGCTGGAAACCAGTCTACCACAGAAAGCAATGACAACCTACTGTGGGATAATCTTCTGCCCAGTCAGTCATGTGTTTCACGTATGGCACTTAACTGATTGACTGACTAATATAGCATAAACTAAGGGGTAGTGGAGGGGTGAACCCAATAATGAAAGTAAGATAAAACAAAACAATCAAACTGAAAATTAAAATATGCTAATGGAAAACAAACACCCCCACACACACATAAAAAGTAGTAACTGCCTTTTTCTGCTGATTGGCAAAATCAAAACGTTTACTGATGAAAGGTGAGGGAAACACAAAATAAAATTGTAGAGTAGGAAAAATAAAAAGATGTTGCAGTAAAGATAATAACAAATAAAAGAATAAAAAAAAAAATTGGGGAGGTTGGGAATCTTGATATGGATCATAATGAGGGAGCAGGCCAGGAATAACAATTAAACACATTCGCTAAGTAAACAGGAGTCTAGCATAACCAGGGAGAGTGGTCCAACTGGAAACTGCTGCATTATGTCAAAAAAAAAAAAAGGAGACTAAAAAAAGAAAATCAAGACTACCCTCGTTTAAATGAACCAGGCTCACTGTATTTATCCATTTTAGTTGAAATCGGCTGATAACAAATGCTTTCTACCAGTTCTGATCTTCCACCTGAACTGATGCCAAAAGAATCCAACAGAATTCTGATGAGAATAAAATTTATATCATAAGATTCCCAGTCCTTTTCGTCCATACCACCATGCTTGCCATGTTTTCAAGTTTTAGAAACATCATCCCCCAGACCATGGGGGCAACGTGTTATTGTGCACGTATGCAAGATTGATGAGCACAAGATGTTTGAGATTGATATAAGCTGTCAACTTGCCGACACGTTCCCAGAACAGGCACACCTAAAGACAGAATAGACACACCTAAAGACAGTAATAGAAGGTATGCACAGCCATTTCTTCTAAAACCAAAGTCACACCGATGACAGTCGGGTATATCTGCCCAACCCCCTGAAACTCATATTAAAAAATAGCACATTCCCGATTTCTCATCAAGTAAGCAAAACCTCAAGTTTGGTGTGGTAATTTGCTGCTGGCACCACGGACCAGAAAGACTAACGACAAAAGCCGATCTGCCCACAGAATGTGTCCAAAAAACAGCCAGGAAAAAATGTTATGATTGATTTAGTGTTTATGTCTTATCAACTTTTTACAGGTTATTTAAAGACAGAAAATACATTTGCATTGTAAGAATGATTACTGATACACGTCTTACTATTTAACCCATAGCTGGGGGAAAGTGATTGACTCATAAATTTTCCAAGAATATTTGCATGTAAGTGAATCTATTGAAGCTAATTAGAATTTGAAATCAGCTCTTTGATTTCTTATATTTGGGAATAATTATGATTACCAATGCAATTCCTTCTATTTAACATCCAAACTGAAAAATAAATATGTTAATAGAAAACATCCACCCCCACCACAAAAATAAGGGGATGAACCCAATAATGAAAACAAAATACAACAAAACATTCAAACTAAAAATAAAAATATGGTAGTGAGAATCTTGACATGCATCATAATGAGAGAGTAGGCCAAGAACAGCAATTATACACAAGAGTCTAGCTTAACCAAGGGGAGAAGTCCAACAGGAAATTGTCCCATTATATTAAAAAGAAGACTGAAGAAAAAAAAAAACAAATAGCTTAGAGAGTCAAGTTAAAGGGAGATAACTACATGTCATCCAGAAGTGGAATCGCACACAGAATGAGAATGAAACCCAGTGATCAAAACAAAGGGATTAGTTTGCATTTTCTAGCACCTGAGGAACGCCAGTCTACAACAGCCGAAACATCATAAACATGGCAATAATGATGAGGAGAACAATGAGAAAAAATGTAAATACTACCTCATCTCAGAACTATAGACAAATAACGAAAAAGAAAATCAAAACTACCCTCGCTTGGACGAACCAGACTCACTGCATTTACCCACTTTTGCTGAAATCAGCTGATGTTTGGGATTGATATAAGCTGTCAACTCATCACAGAAATATAGACAATAAATAAGAATCTAGTTTAACCAGGGGAAATGGTCCAACATTAAACTGCCACATTATGTGAAAAACCAAGACGTTTACGGATGAAAGGTGAGGGAAACTCAAAATAAAATTGTAGATTTGGAAAAATCAAGATTTTGCAGTAAAGATAATAATGAATAGAAGAATAAAAAAATGAAATTGGGGAGGTTGGGAATCTTGATATGGATCATAACGAGGGAGCAGGCCAGGAATAACAATTAAACACATTCACTAAATAAACAGAAGTCTAGCATAACCAGGGGGAGTGGTCCAACTGTAAACTGCCTCATTATGTCAAAAAGGAGACTAAAGAAAGAAAATCAAGACTACCCTCTTTTAAATGTACTAGGCTCACTATTTATCCATTTTAGTTGAAATCGGCTGATAACAAATGCTTTCTACCAGTTCTGATCTTCCACCTGAACTGATGCCAAAAGAATCCAACAGAATTCTGATGAGAATAATGTTTATATCATAAGATTCCCGCTGTCCTTGTTGTTCATACCACCATGCTTGGCATGTCTTGAAGTGTCAGAAACATCATCCGTTTCTCCCCTAGACCATGAAGGCAACACATTATTGCACATGTATGCAAGATTGATGGACACAAGATGTCTGGGATTGATACAGGCTGTCAACTTGCTGACATGTTCCCAGAATGGACACATAAAGTCAGTGGTAAAAACTATGTACAGCTATTTCTTCTAAACCAAAGTCACACATTCCTGATTAATCCCCAGGTAAGCAAAGACTCAAGTTTGGTGAGGTAATTCGCTGCTGGCGCCACGGACCAGAAAGAGTGTAAATCAGTCAAAGACAAGCCGATCTGCCCACAGAATGTGTCCAAAAAAAAAAAAAAAAGCTAGGAAAAGATGAAGGAAAAAATGTGATGATTTAGTGTTTATGTCTTATCAACCTTTTACAGGTTATTTAAAGACAGAAAATACATTTGTATTGTAAGAATGATTACAATTTAATCCATACCTGAAGGAGAAGTGATTGATTCATGTAAGTGAATCTATTGAAGCTAACTGGAATTTGAAATCAGCTCACTGATTTCTCATATTTGGGAATAATTATGATTACCAATGCAATTCTGACTATTTAACATATAGCAGAGGGAGAAGTGCTGGACTCATACTTTTCCCAAAGGTCTAAGCATACAAGTGAATGTCATGAACCAGCCTGGAATTTCAACACGTTTTTATGATTTGTCACATTCATCCATTTTGGCCGAAGAGTTGAACGTATCAGAAGGCAGTGTATTCACAGTTTTACACGAACATTTGTCAATGAAAAAGCTGTGAAGTGGGTGCTGCATTTGCTCACAACTGATCAAAAACAACAATGCGTCAACAATTCAGAGCGTTGTTTGCAACTGTTTCAACGCAACAAGGAGTTTTGCATAAATATGTGACAATGGTTGATCCATACCTGGGGGAGAAGTGATTGATTCATACATTTCCCAAGAATACGTGCATATAAGTGAATCTATTGAAGCTAACTGGAATTTGAAATCAGCTCTCAGATTTCTCATATTTGGGAATAATTATGATTACCAATGCAATTCTGACTATTTAACATATAGCAGAGGGAGAAGTGCTGGACTCATACTTTTCCCAAAGGTTTAAGTATATAAACGAATAGCATGACAGCCTGGAATTTTAACTCCTCTCTAGGATTTGTCATATTCCTCCATTTTTCTTTTATAAAATAAAACCCCAGGTTGCTGAAAATCTGTTTTGAATCTTAAAATTTTAAAAAATGCAAAAAAAGCTAAAATATTATTTAATCAAGAAGATTTTTAACTGCTTTTAAGAATAAGATGTTTTATGGACACTATTGTCTTAAGAAAAAGCTTTTTTTTTGGTGGACAATGAATTTAGGTCAGTTGCAGTTTCAATTAAATATCTAACACAAATTATCTGATCTTCAGTGTTATCAGGTAATCAGGTTATCCACTATGACGGATTGTTTATTTTAAATATTTCAGTGATATTTTAAGTTTCAGCTGTTTAACAAAATATATACATTAAATAAATACAATGCATCAACAGCAATAGTTACTCTTTTTTAAAACCAATGTTTAAATTTCTGAACACTGTAAACCAACAATTCCCAAACTGGGGGAAATTTGAAGCTACAAGGGGGAAATAATTGAAAATCCTCATTGTTTTCCACAACCTACCTTTGTGAGTCAGGATTTTTTACTTTACTGACAATCAAGCCTAAAGCACGAAACCGACTGGAGGTGAAATGTGACATACTAACCCTGATATTGATACACTGATTTTGATACACTAATTTAATTCTGAAGTAGAAGAGCAAACAAAAGTTATTTTATTTGTTGCTAACCATTCTCTATGGCTATACTTAGTTGTTACTAACTGCTCTCTATCCACTTTACTCTGTAACTATAAGTTTATCAGTATATTTGTACATTTGAAAAATAAATTAGTAAATAGTCTCAATGTGTTTTAACTGCTCTTTTTCTCATACATGAAGGGGGAATCTGGATAAATGGGTGTAGGGAGAAATGACAGAAAAAAGTTTGGGGTCCACTGCTGTAAACCCACAAGATTATGTCTGGCCTCCAGTTATTGAATGTATCTGTAAATGTTTTTTTAAGCTCAATTTCCATGAAAATGCTGAACCACACACTTCACATGAATATGGTTTCTCACCAGTATGTGTCCGCATGTGACTTTTTAAACCTGAGTTTCTTAAAAATGCTGATCCACACACTTCACAAGAATATGGTTTTACGCCAGTATGTATTTGCATATGTTTTTTTAAAGTTCCTATTAGTGTAAATCTTGAGCCACAAATTTCACAAGAATATGGCTTCTCACCAGTATGTGTTCGCATGTGTTTTGTTAAAGTCTCTGTCAGTGCAAATCTTGAGCCACAAATTTCACATAAATATGGCTTCTCACCAGTATGTATTCGCATGTGATATTTTAAAGTCAAATGCCGTGAAAATTTCATGCCGCATACTTGACATGGATAGGGTTTGTCACCAGTATGTGTCTGCTTGTGAGTTTTTAAGTTTGCACTATGTGAAAATGTTGATCCACACACTTCACAAAAATATTTCTTTTCACCAGTATGTATTTGCATATGTACATCTAAATTTGCATTCCGGGAACATCTGAAGTCACATAATTTGCATGCATATGGTTTCTCACCAGTATGTATTCGCATGTGCCTTGTCAAATTGGATCTTACTGAAAAGGCTAAACCACATACTTCACATGAATGAGGCTTTTCACCAGTATGTGTTCGCATGTGAGATAGTAAGGTTGATCCTTTTAAAAATGCTGAACCACATATTTCACATGAATGAGGTTTCTCACCAGTATGTGTTCGCAGGTGATTTTTTAAATTTGAATCCCGTAGAAATTTTGTCCCACATACTTGACATGAATATGGCCTCTCACCAGTGTGTGTACGCACGTGGTCTTTTAAAGCTGAGCTCTTTGAAAATGCTGATCCACACACTTCACATGAATAATGTTTCTCACCCTTCTTTGAACCCATATTTTTTTTTCAGTGTTGCAAGTTTTGAAAATGATGGAACATCCTCTTCACATGAAAATGACTTCATGAACATGTGAATCAGCCAATATTTTCTTTATGTTGAACAGGTATGTTTTTTTCTACAGTTTGGGTTAGAATTGTAGGTTTGAAATGCAAATCCTGTGAAAATTCCAACGTATCTCCTTCACATATATGATTTCAGAATACGTTTGCACCTCTGTGTCTTTTCGCAAGAACTCCTTTCCAGGGATATATTGATAATCTGTAGAAAAAAAAAAACATATAATCAGTTTGTTTTTGTTTTTGTCTATTTGTTTTCAACATGACACTCTAAAATGCAAATAGATCTTCAACAAATGCAAGTTAACTTCACTGTTCATAGAATCTTTCTCAAAACCAAAAGACTTTTAAAACAAAATAGCATTAACATGGTTATGAATCACTGGAATAAGGTAATTGATATTGATGCAAGCTATATCAACAAATTCTTTTTAAGCATGGAGTTTTGATACATTGACTTATTTGAAATGCAAATATCACATATGAAATGTTTTGTATTTTTTTTTATATATATATTCATTCACACTCAGTAAACTATTGCATTTTAGTGACTTTCCAGCCACATTTTGGGATGAAATGACAAGTGCCAGGTAACAAATGTACAAAATATTTTTTAACCAAGATTTTCCAAAAGAAACATTACAAAAATAATTCATTTGCATCTAAGTCCAGAAAGTTTTATTAAAACCCACAAAAGAATTATTTTCTTAAAATATTAGTCACAAGGTTTAATTTTGAAATTCACAATTCAATTCACAATTCAAATGCAACAAAAAATAATGAAAAAAATAATATAGCAACATCTTCTCTCCAGTTTTACTTCCCCTTTTCCCTGTGTCCGTTGGGTTGGAAGTTCTGCCATGCCGTCCAGGTCTGATGTTCATTAACAGGTTTGATGGGACCCACAACAGAGTGACCCATCCAACCACAAACGACACATTCACTATTAGTTGCGGCCCCATTATTACTAACCATATCTGGATTTGATTTGACATATATCAAATTGAAGTAAATTTTCACAGCTGGATGCCCTTCCGCCAACCGCTCTAAAGGGGATGGGTATTTGTCGAGTCACCATCTCGCCATAGTTCGCCACTAACTGGAGCGATGTGCTTGTCCGTTGTCAAGTTGATGGTCATCTGCACAACCACGCTGTTCTCTGAACCGCTACCACTCTTACGTTGGACACCACATGAACTACTGCTACCCAAGGAAATAGCAGGATAGTTTATCGAGGTTTACTCCTCTAAATCCACAGAGTTGTCATCTCCACTAGCGTCCAAATGCTATTTATTCATGATCAACACAATGTGAGTCACCAACCAAGGTCAACAGAC
The DNA here is from genome assembly GCA_037127315.1 of Ascarosepion bandense. Lineage (NCBI taxonomy): Eukaryota > Metazoa > Mollusca > Cephalopoda > Sepiida > Sepiidae > Ascarosepion > Ascarosepion bandense. Next base: position 161,657 of record JBBBDQ010002687.1, on the reverse strand, counting down.
CCTGCTCAACCGGGTTTTGAGTCAGTTTGGTTACAAGGCGCCAAACACTCGCCTAAGGCTACCTTTTACAACGGGTATATATATATATATATATATATATATATATATATATATATATAGCAACATAAAAAACAATGTTCATTTCATAGTCTTCTTTTAAATGATGAAAAACTTTAAGACAGAAAACCCAAAATTTTCCAATGGGGAACTGAATTCTGTTTTATGTCATAAATTATTTTCTACTAGCAGTATAGCCAGGTATTGCTTGGGTGTAATGAAAGCTTTAAAACTAATCCATGGTCCTAGAGCTCAGACTCTTTGGACGTTGGCACGAAAGACTAAAAAGCAATAGTTGTTTCCAGTTAAAGCGAAACCATAGACTGAAAGAAAAATGAATGAATGTAAGTCAAATTTTGATTTCCTGGTATCGATATCAAATAAGTTTTATTTTCGGCGTAAAATGAATTTTGAAGGCTAAATAAGTCATCTGCGTAAATGGTATCATGGCTGAGACTAAGAACTACAATTATACCTAGTTAGAGCAAAACACGAAGCAAAAACTAAAATAAAAGGGCTGAAAAAATAAAGACATACAGGCAGATAAGCAGACACACACACAAACATCTTGCCTTATATATATATTATTGATTTTCTGCATTATTGTAAAAACTGCAAACCTGAAACTTCTGAATATTGTTTTCTATGTCTTAGTCTATGAGTATATCAAATTTGATTAAAATCGGACCACTCCTTCTATAACCCGGTTTTTTCAATTATCGATTTTCGATATTTATCAGGTGTACCTCAACACAAAACCTAGCTAAGAACACTCACAGACGCTTATAGTACAACTGTGTAAATTTCCAAGAAAATCGGTTCAGATGTTTCGGAGTCTATAGGTAATGGACACACACACAGACAAATTTCCATTTATAAATAAGTTTAGATATATCAAAAATTCTTTCAAATATCCATGACTTTTTATAATCAGAACTTTTTTGTGTGAATATTTCAGAATACCAAAAGTCAAATATGAAACAAAAATTGCCTAATCAAATTAATTTAACAAAATGATATTTCAAAGTAGCTGTCCTAATTTAGTTTTTTTTCAATGTACCTTAAAACCTTGAGTACAGGCATAGGGATATTGACAAACTAGAAAAAACAGTACCAAATTTCTCTTGGTAACTAAATTAGCAACTAAGTCAAGACTATATATAAAATTTTTTTGTCTAATGTGCTATTAGACAAAAATCCTATATTAACAGCATATAACTGAAGATGCAGGCTTCAGACAAGGTAAAAGTCATTATAAATACAGGTAGTTTTTAAAAAAAGAAAATGCTAATGGAATCAATAATTATTGGATAAGACCAACCTAAACTTTGAGTAAAATATTACTTGCAATAACAAAATCATAAAACTATGTAGAGCACAGAAGGGCAAATTTGATTGATCATATAAGATTGATTTTAACAGTTACAACTTTACAACTTCTTTCTACACTTCATCAGATAACACAGATGAGGCCAATTCCTTTGACAGTAGTACGTCAATAAAAAAGAATTCTTTTCTCTTTTCTTATGAGGGGCTGAGAGTGAGAGGGAGAAGGAAATGCCAGGGTGGTTGAGAGAAGTAGAGAGGCAAAATGCATGGCATTGTTGTATGACATGTTGATAATAATTTGAAGATGTCCAGATGATTCGGCAAGGGGAGAGAACCCTGGTTCTTTCTTTCTGTTGCTCTCACCTTCACTCTCTCAAGGAAGGAAAGAGAGGAACAAACGACAAATGGTAAAATTGACTTTAGAATTTTGAAAAGGATCACCAACAAAGAATATAATTATAATTTATGTTGAATGGGTAAGGTTAGCTATGTAGAGCCAACATGGCGGAAAAATATGGGCAATTGAGCTGAGGCAGTTAAATGAAGTTGACGTTATATTTTAATGGGAAGACAGCCCAATGTCTTCCCCACCCACACCAGATTGAAACCACTTCAACAAAAACACAATGGATTTGAAAGTCAAAGCAGAACTGAGAAGAGATTGTTGGCATTGGACATCAGACAGATGAAGAACGTGTGAAGTGAAAGATTCAAGAAAAAATATCTCTCTCCCACACACTAGTGGCATGAACATCGCTGATAGGCAAAGAAAGCAAGAAGACAATATTAGTACAACAACATAGCAGCCATAGTAATTTGTGGACTTTGGAAAAATTGGATTGTATTTTTAGTTTTAGTTTTTTTTTAAATTATTTTTCAAAAATAAAATGTATACTATTCTGAAACTTCATTCAGTAAATATTAGCTGATTTAAAGTTTAATTAATCTGATTTCAAACAAATATTACTTATTTTAAAAGTTTAAAATATTGCAAAAATGCATTTTTAACACAGCAGTAGCTGTTTGTATAAGGTACTCATAGAAAGCCAGAAGTTTATGTAATTGTTTTTTTACAGTGGCTATATCTGTAAAAATTACTTGAATACTATGGATGCACCTTTTTAATTTAATTCAGTAAACTTAGGAAAATATTTAGAAAAAAATTCTCCCTAATCTAATTTTAGGTTCTTTGGTTTTAAATTTACTATAGTTACCACTATTATTTTTTGATAATGTTGTGTATGATTTTGATTAGTGTGCATGTTTTAAAAAATTGGGACATTTATTCATGTAAAAAAAAGTTCTTTTTAAAATATTGGGCATCACTAAATTGTAAAAAGCTTTTCCATTTATGATTAGTAGATACAGATTTTATAGTTTACTTAATAACAATATCACCTAACAGGAAAAATTAAGACAGAATTTAAAAGATTTAATATTAATTATTATAACTAAAATTTAAAAAATTAAAATTTTCATAAAAATATTTTGAAGACAATGGAGTTCATAATATCTTATAAAACAATTAAACTATTACTGAGGGTCTTGTTTCACAAAAAGAAATTGATGATTTATGTTCTGTAAGAAGTTCTGCCTTTTACTAATATAAACATTTATTCCTAAACATTAGAACATGTTCCTAGTTCCTGTAAAACAGTTCTTATCAATGTAAGATATACCTGGAGACACAATACTGTTTTATATGAGCTGATCAAAATTATAAAGAAACATATGAAGTCTGAGTCATCTAATTCAACCCAGAAATTTATTGCAGAGAGAAAAATATATACATTGGCTCAAAACAAGCAAGTAATTATCTAGCTATACCCAGACAAAATCTCCTTAGCTCTGATGGCATTTGGGAGATTTCTGCAATTCCTGATTGGCATAAGGATTACCCCAAAATAATATCAAGTAAAGGTCTGCAACCAGATATTGTTCTTCTATCAGAGGTGAACTATAAAATCATCCTGGTAGAATTAATGGTACCATATAAAAGCCGGATGGAACAAAGCCATGAATATAAAACTAATAAATATGAAAATCTAATATCAGAGCAGGTAAAGAAAGAGTATAATGTAATTATTAGACCATTAGGAATTAGAGCAAGGGGTTTTATTGCAGGCACTCTGTACTCATTTCTGGGCCAAATTGGAATTAGACAGCGTAAGAAGGTCAAAAGTATAAAACGCCTAATAGAAGTAACTGAAAATAGTTCTATGTGAATATGGAAAAAAAGAAATATTCCGTGGACTGTTACAGTGAACATGATGACACAACATGACTGATCATGAATGCCTAATGAGGTTCACGTTTATTCTCAGAATGCCAGGTTTGCCATTTTTTCGTAAATCTAATTTCGCCGTTGGATATTTAAACTAGTATATCTACGATACACTAGAAATACTAGTATATTGTTATAATGGGGCCTCACATCAGTGAGGGGGACCAGTGTGCAAGTGAAAATGTTGAGAGGAAGGCCCCAAAACGGTGCACATTCTCTCCTGATGACCCCAATTAATTTAAATTTGAATTCAAGAGGAAGACATTAAAAAGAAAATTCAATAAAATCATATGCTGCAGAGAGGCTCAGAGGATGAGTCATTGGCATGAGGAGCATTATACATTCAGCTCGCTTCAGGTGAGTTTCAATTACCTTGCAAGTAATTTCCTCCTTTGTAGATCAAAATTAAATGGAGTAAGAGATAAAAAAAACATTTTAATCACTCGTGATTAAGTACTTACTGAAAGTTTCATCAAGATCTGAGAATTGTTTGAATTTTTTAAATCAACGTGTTTTTCACTAAGAAAGTTGCTAAAATTTTTCTTATACTAATCTTTGATACACACCTCATCCACGAAAAAAACCCCAAAAGAATAAAGATATTTCACCATAATTTCAAATGTTCTAAAAAGGATCAAAACTATAATTTGATAATAAAAAATTCTTTTGACATTCCTCTTAATAATAATATGAAAATTTTGATGATAAAATTTTGTTTTTATTAAGTTTGGAGTAGATTTCTCCAGTATTTTGTTGAAAAAAAGAGCATAGCATGATTCAAAAAGGCTCCAACTTTGATAAAAACAAACTTTTATTCTTAAGATGTTTATGTCATTATTAAAAAAAAATTTTAATTTAAAAAGTTTTTTAATCCTTTTTAGCATGTTCAATATTTGGGATTAAAAATCTTATTTTTCTTCCATCAGCCAGTTATTAAAAGATTATTAGCACGAGAAAATTTAGAAAATCATGTTAGAAATAAACTACCGGCTATAATTATTAGGCCACCCCAGTCTTTCTAAAAGAAATAATGTATTTCATACTATTTTTAGTATTTATTGCTAAATGAAAATAGTTCTTTTGTTATTATTACTTTGCAAAATTTTACAAAGCAAGGAAGCAAAGATGAATTCGTCCGAATCACCCTAAATTTTCTTCATTCTTGATAAAACTGCAATAGAGGTAATTATTAAATATTTATAAATTCATTTGATGCACATGTTATTGTGCAATATTAACAAAAAAAAATAGTCTACTTTCATTTACAATTATTCACTTGGCAATAAATACTAAAAAATAGGATGAAATACATCATTTTTTTAAAACATTGGGGTGGCCTTATAATTATGGCCGGTAGTGTGTGTGTGTATATATATATATATATATATATATATATATATATATATATATAAAACAATAAATATACATATTATCCTATTTTTTAAGTGCACCTTGGAGTTTTATGTGTTATGCAATCATCATGTGCATATTATAAACTTTATATTTTAGGTATTAGCATTCCTTATGTTAAGGTCATTATAAATTGTAAATCGGGTGTGGAAATATTTTTATTTATTAAATGTATAATTTAGTTAGTTTAATACTGAAACCCAAAAATAGAATAGGATAATAGAATAGTAGAAAGAAAGAAAAAAAAAATTATAATTCAGAGTGTAATATTATTAATCTCACGTTGAAGAGGATGTCACCGGTTTGTTTACACTGAAAGTAAAGCACTCAGATGGGTATTTCTTTTAAAAAATAACAGTTAAAAGATTAAGAGTTACGAAAATAAAAGTAAGAAAAATTAAACAATATTATTTTTTTTTTTTTTTTTTTTTAATCGTATCACCCCGAGCAAGGCAGTAACACCACTGATGTGCAGGGGGCTACGTAATAGTGAAAAGATTGGAAAAGAGAAAGCCGGAAACAACATCCTAAACAGGGAACAATGTATGAGCTTCTTAACCTGTTCAATAGACGTGGGTGGAGTGTGAACCGGGCGATAGATAGATCTATCTACTCAAAAAAAAAAAAATAATTGAAAATGGAAAGTGGAGCAGAAAAATGAATATGCAGAAATACACACAAATACCTACAAACGGGCAACGTCTCTTCATACATGAAAGCAAACACAAAGTTAAAGAACATAAACACAAGATAACATAAATGCATCCCAAATGCATAATCAAGCATATTCATAAAGGTATAGAACACAGGCTATCAAAATATTCGGCAAAACAAAAACAAAATATTTGATGAAAAGAAAAGAAACTATGAAGATGCACCAAGAACATTTTAGAATACAATTCCCAACCAAACAGACAAATAAAAAAAGATGATAGAAAACAAAACATTATCTGGTTCAACCCACCATTTAAAGCCAAAATAGAATAAATATTTTTTAAACTGATCAATAAACACTTTCCAAAAAACTCTGAACTAAATAAAATTTTCAATAGGAATACAATCAAGATGAGTTATAGCTGTACTAGTAATTTAGAAAATTTCATAAAGAAACAAAATGCCAGAAATTTAAAAAGCATTGTACAAAACAAGATAATTAATAAAAAAAAATACAACTGCAGAGACAAAAAAAAAAAAAAAAATGCCCATTTCATGGACTTTGTAATACAAAAGAAGTCATTTACAAAGCAAAAGTACATGACTTAAATTACCATCTCTGTGCAAACAGCTTGAATTGTTGGAGCTCAATATTATTAGCCTCTAGCTCTTTGTATTCATTTTTTTTTCCTCCTCATTTTTCATTACACACTTCTGTATTTAAATTTTAGTTTAAATCTTTCATAAAGTCCTGAGGAGAGGGAGCGAAACCGGTTGCTTTGCTTTTTTTACTATTTTATAAAATACATTAAGCTTACATTAAGCTACACACTTTCATCTCTTTTTTGAGCACTCTAGCTATTGGGCACATAATATGATATGCGCTAAAAAGACTGCCTTATTCCACCGAGCGCCCCATGGCCCAGGGGTAGAGTCGCTGACTGACGCCAAATCAGTAAGGTTTCGAGCCTGGGTTGTGTAGCAATCGGACTCTAACCATACTGATGAGCTGTGATACAGTGAAACAGATCTGTCTGTGGATGACAATAATTACGCTCTCACACCCCGATTGAGCACTCTAGAAGAAAGGTAGACTTTGAAAAACAGTAGCCACTCTAGCATGTACACATCGCTCATTCAGTAAAAATGAATTTGAGCATTCTAGCTATTGGGCGCGTAATATGATATGCGCTAAAAAGACTGCCTTCTTCTACTGAACGCCCCGTGGCCCAGGGGTAGAGTCGCCGACTGACGCCAAATCGGTTGGGTTTCGAGCCTGGGTTGTGTAGCAATCGGACTCTAACCATACTGATGAGCTGTGATACAGCGAAACAGATCTGTCTGCGGATGCCACACACAAAAACACACACACACACATATATATATATACATATATATATATATATATATATATATATATGTATATACACACACATACAATTTTAAAATATACATACATATTTACCAAGATTTTCTAGAAATATTAATTTTAACAACAATTTAATTTGTGAATAATTCTTAAAACTTTAATCAAAATCAGACATTTATTTGATTTTTGGGCGGACATGAAAGAGACTACCATCACCTTTAAATTTGTTGTTTTTCATTTTTTTTTTTTTTTCAGTGCAGGCTTATCAGTTATTACATAAAGTTTCTGATTATCAAAAAAAAAAAACAAATCTGAAAAAATTTCAATATTTAAACAATTTTGGGGTCTCAGTTTCTCATACAACATTATAGTAAATTGATCCTTCATTTTTTAACCACTTGCGTTGGGATCGTTTAGTTTTTTGTTTTTTTTTTGGGACGAGTTGTTGCTCTTTAGTTTGTCTTATTACTGCTTGAAAAATGTTTCAAAAAGCATTCCTCAATTACGGTAGCCTTGTTATCACAGCTGTCAACACCTTATCAGGAGGCGATGATGAATGATTTACAGCAGCTGGCCAAAAGTATGGAAGATGAATTTGGTATAAATCTTATTCATACAAATTGTTTTTATTTTTATTTTTAGCTATGTTAAAATTAAAAATTTCACACAGTTTTCAGCAATTATCTAATATTTAATGAAATTTTAGATAGTTTAGCTTTGTAGGCTTATGTTTGAAGATGTTTTATGAAAAATAAAAATTTAAATAATATAAAACATTCTTTTAAAAAAATTTACAATTTAATAACAGAATGAAAATAACAGCAGAGTTAACTCAATAATTTATGAAATGTTATGGTATTTATTCATTTTTATTTTTAATATCTATTTTGCACATTATTTTTAGGTACCTCTACAAATTGTGAATTTCACTATTATTATTTTTTTTAACAAAATTAGAAAATTAGGAATTAAAATGTAAAAGTTGCTTGAAATATTTAAGGAATGACTTACAAAACAGGCTGTTGAATTTTATAAACGTCTTGAAGAGACTTGAATCAGAATCAAAGTGCGGTTTCTGTCATTTTCCATGTAAGGGGGAATAATCCAAAACATTTGTAAACTTCTAAAATAAATACAACCCCTATGGAGACTTATGACCCCTATGGAACATCATACTTAAATGAACATATTTATAATATTTATTTACACACACAAAAAAAATTATTTTTTTAATATTTTAAAAATATATGGTGAGAAAAAATTTTATTAATTTTTTTATTTTTTGATAGGCAGTATAATCATCAATTCTTAACTAATAAAAAAAAAATCATACAGTTCTTTAAAAGATTTTTAAACCTTTATGAATTATTATAATTTAAAAAAAAATGAAAACAATTCTTTTAAAATTTTATTAATAATCAAAAATTTTTTTTTCTTCAGACTATAATGTCCTTAATTTTTATTATTTATTCCAGCAATTAAAAGCTTATCAAATTAAATTATATCAAAAGTTTTATTGCATTTATTTCTCTTGAACAGATTTTTGTATAGTGAATGATAATTTTAAATAAAAAAAATAGATGATTTCTATTTCCCGATGAGTTCTGCGTTATAAAAAAGTAAATCGCAGAAAATTAAAATTTATTAATTTACGTGGAGTTAAAAAAAAATTTTTTTTCATCAATATTTAAAAAAAAATAATTTTAAATAATTTTATTCATTTGTGAATGAGTACTGAAAGTTTCATTAAAAATCCGACAATTATTTGATTTTTGCGAGAATTTCCAAATTAATGTTTGTCACCGAAAAAGCGAGTTAAAAAATTACGTAATCGATTGTAAACAGTTGTAAGATTTTCTGTAACGCTAATTCAAATCAAAACAAAATTTTCTGCAAAAATTTCGAACATGTTAAAAGGGATTAAAAAATTTCATAAAATAAATAAAATTTACTTTGATCTTTCCTCTTAATAATATTATAAACACTTTGATAGAAAAAGTTCGTTTTATTAAAGTTTTGAACCTTTTTAAATCATACTATGCTGGATTTTTGTGATGTAATGGAGGTACCCACCTCTTAACAAAGATTTTTGACGATAAACTGTTGGGCGTGTTTTTCCATCACACACAGTATGGTGATTTTTTTTGTTTTAGCGATTTCGTAGAACTTCAACGAAATTGCTAAAAAACTTCAACCGAAAAACTCATTTTAGAAACTTATTTAAAATTCGTTTCCCTTTTTTTTTTTAATATCCAGGGTATTGTAAAAAATTACGTAAAACAAAGTGTTGAAAAAAAAGTTAAAAAAAAAAAAGGAGAAACATTGCAACTTTTAAGTTTTTTAATTAAATAACCAACTTTCAATTTGTTGAACAAAAAATTTAATTCAAAACGGTTTTTGGGGACTTCACATTTTAAAGAAAAAAATAAATAAAAAAATTAACACTTCTATTTACTTTTATTTCCTCTGGGGAAATATTTAAAAGAAAAAAAAACGGAGGAACTGGAACATTTTTATAAAAAATAAAAAGTAAACTTTTTAAAAGTAAAAATAAAAAGTAAACTCATTTTAGAAACTTATTTAAAATCCGTTTGATTTTTTTTTAAATGTCCGTGGCGTTATGTAAAAAAATTACGTAAGACAAAAAACAAAGTGATTAAAAAAATAGAGAAAAATTGCTATTTTTTAATGTCTTTTCAATTAAATAACCAACTTTCAATTCCCTTAGGAGAGAAAATAAAATAAAGTTTTAAAAAAAATCATGCCTATCATCAATTTTTTCTCACAAAGTGATCTTTTAAACTTTTGAATTTTAATTATCGAATATTCATTCAAATTTGTAAGTCAAGAGAGAAAACGTTATATTTACATCTTTCCGTTTGTTTTTGTCCAATTTTTCTTCTTTGTGCCACAATGAGGAACTACAAAGTTGGAAATAAATGAACAGATTTCGGAGATCAATTTTGTTGAAAACGAAATTCATGTTAAAAGTTGAAATAATTTTAAGAGAGCGAAACTCAAGGGAGATAATTCAGGAGAAAATGGTTTTCATTTTTTATTTGTAAAGGAAACTCACAGGAGAAAGTGTCAGAAAACTAACCACAGTGTTTACTCCACACTTTTGGCCTTGTGCCTGACTCATCTACATTTACTGCATAAGCCCAGTTTTTTTCTTAAACAATAAAAGCTCTTTCAATTTTTAAAAGTGTTGCTGTTGCAACGTAATCTAAACTCTGGCTATAAAACATTTGTGCATGATGGAGTAACTTGGTGCCCCATACTTTCGGCCATAGGACAGATTGGGTTCTATAGCCTTGGCTGGCAACCAGTCTACCACAGAAAGCAATGGCAATTTTCTTGCATTTCTTGCCTGTAGAACTCCCTTCTGTATACTTGCTTCCCTCACTGCTACAATCTCCAAATCAGGCTCGGAATGAGAAATCGTAGAGCCGAGTTCAAATTCTAGCTGAATTCATTGCATTCACTTACACACAAGGGAAAGGTATTAATTCATCTCTTCCTTCCAGTTATGGGTTAAATAACAGGACAGATTGGGTTCTATAGCCTTGGCTGGCAACCAATCTACCGCAGAAAGCAATGGCAACCTACTGCGGGATAATCTTCTGCCCAGTCAGTCATTGTCTCTTTTGAGACATGATCGCCCAAGTGTTTACCACGTATGGCAAAGGTGCTGAGTTTGAATTCCAGTTAAATTCTTTGCATTCACTGACACACAAATACTCTTGGGAAAGGTATTAATCCATCTCTTCCCTCCAGTTATGGGTTAAATAATAGGACAGATTGGGTTCTATAGACTTGACTAGCAATTAGTCTACCGCAGAAAGCAATTGCAGGTTAATCTTCTGCCCATTCAGTCCAATCTACTGCAAAATGTAATGGTAATCTACTGCAGGAGAATCTGCTATATATATGCGATATATATATCATAAATGGCACTTAAATGACAACTATTTATATAAAAATCTAAAATACAAAATTATTACTACAGTTATTGTTGGCTCAAGCAGGTCTATATTCTCTATGCACTATTAACCCTTCCTGGTTATCATGATATAGTGTTTGTTGTTTTTGGTTTTTAACAAGACTTTTGGAATAAGGCTTTTAAGGCAAAGTGATGGTCTTGTGTGTTGTGGTACAGTGGATATCGGCTTGGAACGAGAAACCGGGGAGCCGAGTTCGAATTCCAGTTGAATCCATTGTATTCACTTACGCGCAAATACCCTTGGGAAAGGTATTAATCCGTCTATTCCTTCCAGTTATGGGTTAAATAGCAGGACAGATTGGGTTCTATAGCCAACCAGTCTACTGCAGAAAGCAATGGCAACCTACTGCGAGATAATCTTCTGCCCAGTCAGTCATGTCTCAAGAGAGACATGATCGCCCAAGCGTGTATCACGTATGGCACTTAACTGACTGACTGATGGTCTTGTCTCTTCTCTGGTCTGCACCAGTCTTGACTGTGTTTTCTCAAAATTTGCTGTTCAAAATATCCAGTTTATATGGAATCCCACATTCAACAGGGGTTGGGTCTGAAATCTCTGGCTAGGCTAGCATTCTCCCAAACAATCAATTAGGTCTCTCCCTTTTGTCACCTGATCAAACCTGTCTCCTTCCTGCTTTGTGTGAGTGCCTCTCACTATTATTGCCCAAGGAGCATGGAATTTCTCTCCAACTTTCCTGAAATTCAATCAGGACCTTTTCCTTATTGGTTGTCTGATCAACTTCATCATCTTTCTATTTTGTGTTAGTGACTCTCACCATAACTGCCCGAGGGGCGTAGTCTAGCCCAAATGGCCAAATTTTAATTATCATCCAAAATTCTTCTTATCATGCACTTACATGTGGTTGTTTTTGCACTTGGGATTTATCCTTTTTGACCCTTATGCCAAAAAACAACAAAAAAAGGGGACAATCCCTTGATTTGAGATATTTTACCACAGATGAAAAATTTAATTACTATTTTCTTTCTATTTTTTTTTTTTTTAAACCCTGTCTGCTTTCAAAAGTTAATTCTTATCAGTCCACTTAATTTCACACCCAGCGGCTGCTCTTGTATTCAAGGGCCATAAAAATTTTATCCAAACCAGTTGCTTGTTTTTAATGGTGGTAAAAATATTTATGTTTTTCTTAGAAGGTCTTCAGATAATGCCATCCCTTATCTATGTCTTAACCAAAACCAGATGGCCCCTTTGTTTTCAAAACTCTAATTATCATTTCTTTCCCTATTTCCGTTCATCTGGTCATCAGCATAATTTTCAGTCCAATGAAAATTAGCGTTCTTCTTAATTTCTTAAATTTACTAGCACCTTCCCAAATAGTGTCACATTAGGGTTTATCAACCTTTCTCTGGTTAAGGTCTGAAAAATCTTCCGATTTGAAAAATCAGCGGACCTGAAGGAGACTACCACCACCTTTTTAAATTTGTTGTTTTTTTCATTTTTACTTTTTTCAGTGCAGTCTTATCAGTTATTACATAAAGTTTCCTATTATCAAAAACAATTTGGAAAAATGTCAATATTTAAACAATTTTAGTGGGGGCTCACTTTCTCATACAACATTATAGTAAATTGATCCTCCATTTTGGAACTACTCACGTTGTGTGGTCGCTTTGTTTTTTTTTTTTTGGAACGAGTTGTTTTTTTCTTGACATCTTACTCGGAAACTCCAAGTTTCAGTAGTTGAATATGTGCAAGCAAAAAAAAGTTAATTGCACAGGATCAAATTAAGGTTGTATGAAAAACTGAGCACCCCCCCCCCCCCCATAAAATTATTTAAATGTTAATTTTTTTTTTTGTCAATTGGAAAGTTTAAGGTTTAATCAATAGGATTGCACTGAAAAACATCCAAAAAAAATTGATAATCAACAAATTTACAGGTGGTGGTAATTTCGTATTGGCGAGTGGTTTTTAACTGTTGCATATCATGGTTGTTTATTCAGGGTCTTGAAACCTGCAACCCTGGAGAAGGTCCTTCAATGAAAGGGTGAAGACCCTACTTCAGTCCCTCATGGAACGTCTCTTTTCTGAGCAAAAAATAAATAAATAAAACACACAAAAAAAATAATATTAATAAAGGTAACTAAAAATCAAAACATATTCACACTGTCCTAGTGACCTAGGCATTTATCAGGCTGAAAACCTTTTTTGCCTAACAGGGATTTGATCCATACCTCGCAATGTTGGATTACAGGAATACGCCAGATAAAGGTCTTTTATCACCAGTACAGAAGCTGATGTCCAGAAGAACAAAAACACTTCTTCTGACCAAAGAGGATCTACTTAAGCCAGAATTAACCAAAAATTTTTAAAAGACAGTGAAGCGGGATAGCAGGAAGCAAGAGCATTACTTTAACCACAAAGTAAAACTACTTCAACCATTGCACCCTGGAGATGTGGTACAGATGAAACCACACATAAAAGGTCAGAAAGAGTGGAAAAAAGCGATTGTGTGGCAGAGACTGGATGAGAGGTCATACCATGTGAAAGTTGAAGGGGAGCTGTTATGGATTAAATAACAGGAGAGATTGGGTTCTATATTGGCAACCTACTGCGGGACAATCTTCTGCCCAGTCAGTCATGTCTCTTTCAAGACATGATCGCCTAAGCGTGTATCACATTTGGCACTTAACTGACTGTATATCATGGTTGTTTATTCAGGGACCTGAAACCTGCAACACCAGAGAAGGTCCTTCAATGAAACGGTGAAGACCCTACTTCAGTCCCTCATGCAACAAGATCTAGTCAATGTTTTCTCTGTGAAAGTCAAGACACTTCTATCTGTATGACAAATCAGACATCTTAATAGCGTCAAATTGGTTCCAAAATTGGGCGGACAGGAAGGAGACTGCCACCACCTTTAAATTTGTTGTTTTTCATTTTCGGTTTTACTTTTTTCAGCGCAGTCTTATCAGTTATTACTTAAAGTTTCCGATTATCAAAAACATTTGAAAAATTTTCAGTATCTAAACAATTTTAGTGGAGGATTCAGTTTCTCATACAACGTTATAGTAAATCGATCCTCCATTTTGGAACCACTCGCCGGTACGACATTACCTCCATTTTGGAACCACTCACGTTTGGGTCACTTTGTTTTGTTTTTTTTTGGACGAGTTGTTGCTGTTGTTTTTGTCTTTTTTAAGTTTTCTTTAGTTCTTACAATGGCATTTTCCTCGGAAACTCCAAGAATGGGTTTATTCAAAAATTTCGCAAAGGATTCAGTTGTTGAATATGCGCAAGCAAAAAACTTAAGTGCACAGGATCGATTTTACTTTAAGGTTGTATGAAAAACTAAGCCCCACACCTAAATGTTGAAGTTTTTACAAATTTTTTTTTGTTAATTGGAAAATTTAGGGTTTAATCAATAAGATTGCACTGGAAAAAGTAAAAAAAAATTGATAATCAACCAATTTACAGTTGGTGTGGTAATGTTGTACCGGTAAGTGGCTCCAAAATGGTGGATCGATTAACTATAACGTGGTATGAAAAACTGAATCCCCACATGAAATTGTTTGAATATTGAAATATTTCCAAATTTTTTGTCATTCAGAAAGTTTAGGGTGTAATTGATAAGATTACACAGAAAAAAAGAAAAAAAAATGAAAAACACCAAATTTAAAGGTGGTGGTAGTCTCCTTCATGTCCACCAAAAAGTCTTATGGAAATAATTATGATTATTGATAAAGTCTTACTTTTTAACACATAGAGGGGGGGGGAAGAATCCACCATGATTCTTACCTTTCCCAAGATTATTTGTATAGAAGTGAAAATAATGAACCTGATTGGAATTAGATCTCATCCTTTTTGAAGGCAAGTGAATTTCTTCTGCAAAGTGACGTTCCCTATGCAATTGAAGAAGGTGCAAACCAAGGGAGAAATATCCCAGCGCAAAGTATCAACCCAATAAAGACGTAGCGCAGATGAATAAAGGGCGAACAGAAGATCAAGACTGAAAGGAACTTTGGTGAAAAGAGGCAGTCGAATATTTTTGAGCTAAGGTGTGGTACACATCTAAATGCCGGGGGTTAAGGGAGACATTTCTCATTATCTTTATTTCATTGTCGTCACTGTTACATGGGCCATGGATATTGTTTATTATCATGGGACATGTGAAAATATCTCGATTAACCAAGAAAATGACGACTAAGTCAGGTTTTATTGATTTTGTAAAAGTGATCTTCACAGGAAGTTCAGGAGAGTTAGGAACATGGTTGCAGGCTATGATGAAGGTTAGTCGATTTAACAAAATAATAGTCATTTAATGTCAAATTTAATTTTCTTGGGAGCTTTAAAGTAATAAATATATCACATTAGTCTACTTTCACAATAGAATACATGGTAGATGATACTCAATTTTTGTGCATATAAAAGTTTAGATATAATTACTAGAAGTGGGTATATGTGTGTTTTATGTTTTTTTTTTCAAGTTATATTTTGGAATGCATTCTGATTTAGGAAATTGTAGAATATTATATGGATTAATGTCATAAAGTTCATGTTAGTTGTTAGGCTGATTTTAAACGAAGTATGGTTTTTTAATGCCAAAATCTAAAAAATTTCTTAAAATTTTATGGCTGTAATCAAATGTATTTTGAATGCAGATGTATAACTTCAATTACAGATGAAATGTATTACTGGTTAAGCATTTTCAACCTTACTCCTGTTATCTTTACTATTAAAATGAAATTTTATACTTTAATTGGGTTTTTTGTTGAGAGGTGGCACTCACTATTTTGCCCATAGCTGGGACCTTAATAGGTGCTATCTCCCTTGGTCAGATTTAACAGAATATGGGTCAATTAATGTCAAAATTTAATTTCCTTGGGAGTTTTAAAGTTTTTTTTTAATCATTTCACTCCAAGGAAGGCATTTCACTGCCACTATACCGCAGGGGGTTACATAGGGGAAGGTGCTGAGAGAGCGATTGGATATAGGAAATGTCACAAGGAGGGTGATAGACGAGTAAGGGGTTACATTGGAAGAGTGTTTGAGAGAATGGGTGCGAGTAAGTGTGTTAGGAGGTGTCTATTGACCTGAAACTCCTGGAGGTTGTAGCTGTCGGGGAAGCAAGTATGTGGAAGGGAATTCCACAGGCGGGAAGTGCGAGAAAAGAAACTGTTGGAGTAGAAGTAATAAAAATATGATGTTAGTCTACTTTCCAAATTGAAAAGATGGTAGACGATACTTAGCTTTGGTGCATATACAAGTTTGGAGATACAGTGTAACCCTGATATAAGAGAGTTGTCGGGACCAGATAAAAGTTTTCTTATATCTGGCTTTGGATACATTACCACAGGATGTGCGTTGTGGTACAGTGGATATCGGCTCGGAACGAGAAACCAGGGAGCCGAGTTCGAATTCCAGTTGAATCCATCGTATTCACTTACGTGCAAATACCCTTGGGAAAGGTATTAATCCGTCTCTTCCTTCCAGTTATGGGTTAAGTAGCAGGACAGATTGCCTTGGTCGGCAACCAGTCTACCGTGGAAAGCAATGGCAACCTACTGCAGGATAATCTTCTGCCCAGTCAGTCATGCCTCTTTCAAGACATGATCGCCCAAGCGTGTATCACGTATGGTACTTAACTGACTGACCACAGGCTCTAATTAGGGACCAGAGAAATTCGCTCTTATATCCGAGTTTCTCTTATATCCGGGTTATACTGTATTTGCTAGAAGTTTGTATAAATGTGTTTCATGTTTTTTTTTTCAAGTTATATTTTGGAATACATTTTAATTTAAGAAATTGTAGGATATTATATGGATTATTGTCTTAAAGTTTATGTTGGTTGTTAAGTTGATTTTGTTTAGTGCCATATAAACTAGTATGGCTTATTTAATGCAAAAATCTAAATAATTTAAACAAAATTTTTTGGCTGTAATTAAATATATTTTGAATACAGATGTATACTTTCAACTACAGATGAAATGTATTACTGGTTAAGCATTTTCAGCCTTTTTTATATAAAAATTTATTTCTGTTATTTTTACTATCAAAAGGCAATTTTATACTTTCACTGGGTTTTTGTCTGGAGGTCGCACTCTCTATTTGGCCATAGTTGGGACCTTAATATGTGCTATCTCCCCGGGTCAGTGTGGACCTGGGAATAACAGTATTTCAGAGGTAGTTCTAAGCTCCTCAAAAGGTCCCACTCAGGGGCCACACTGCAGGATGTAGTTTATTGTCATGATGAAGAAGGTGATATTTTTAGAAATGACAGAAGAGTTGATCAAGATTACCCAAAGCTATACTGATGGATTGGCCTCAGAGACAACTCAGATAGACATGGAAGGGCAGAGGTATAAGGGGTGCAATGGTGGACCAGTTCCAGTTAATACCTGTGGAATATGTCTGGTCACTGGTGAATATAGCTGTCTTTTAGAATTTTTAAAGATGGCATACCAAGATACCAAAAAAGAAAGAAGATAATTTGGCCGACAATTTTGTGGAGGTCTTGAAGAATATCAAATTTCAAGGAGAATGTTTTAGGGTGGAACTAGCAGCCCTGATGGAGACACTGATCCATGTATGAAAGAGTCAAAGACTATATGATGTGATGGGTTGGTAGAAGCAAAGACAGGCACAAAGTCAACACTGCTTTATTGTAAATCTGATCAGAGGGGTCACATGAAAGCAAATTGTCTTCACTTACAAGAAGATTGGTAGGAAGAGTGACCTCATGACAGACTGGAATGATCAGTTTGGAACAGACTGTATAGGCCAATCCTAGGCAGGTATAACCTAGTGCTTTGCAAAAATAAAAACAAGGTTATAGACATTAGGAATGTTTACTCACTACCCCACTAGAGAGAGGTCAAGTTTTAAAGTGAGAAACATGAGTGCAAACACTCAGTTCAAAATTAAAATATTACTCAACCACCATTGAGGCAGTAACTGGAGTCCTCTGAAAGAGAGTTTGCCTCCAAATGCTTCTAAATTGGTCAAATTGACATACAGTAAATTCAGGTATGAACATTCTGGAAGACAGCCCATATTCAGAGATAGCCAAGAGGCAGGAATCAATCTGATGATTGATTTAATTTTTATGTCTTATCAACCTTTACAGTTTTTTTTTTTTAAGACAAAAAAAATAACTTTGGATTGTAAGAATTTTTTTAGAAATAATTGATTCTTGATACAAACCTTAGTAGTTAACATACAGCTGGGGTAGAAGTGCTCCATTCATACCTTTGCCAAGGGTATGAGCATGTAAGTGAATGTAATGAACCAGACTGGAATTTGAACTTCACATACTCATTGACTTTTTTTTTGTAAATTAAGTCCCCAGGTACTGAAAATCAGCTTTGAATCATGAAATAAAAAATGCAATAAAAGTAAAACATGAATTAGAAAAATACTTTTCTGCTTTTAAGAATAAGAATATTACAGGCACTATTGTCTTTTTAACCACTCTTTATCCCATGGGTGGGGAGGGTTGTCCTGGCCATGGAACCATATATTTAGCACTTCCACTCTATGGGCCTATTCTGGTCAACGTGCACCAGCTCTAACTCTTCCACCCTGGCCCCTCAACCTTTGGCATCATCCTCATTGGGTTGAGGTGTCTATTAGGTCTTAACCAAACTCAAAGGGTTAGCCATAGGTCCCTGAGTATCCATAGGTTAGTCAACCGGGTCACTGGTTTAAATCTGCTTCCTGCCTACATTTTGATTATTAAATCCAGAAAGCAGAAGTGTTGTTCGTTCACGATTGACTGAAGATGTAGACACGGCTGAGGAGCCTGTGTTAAACATTTAGAATACAGCAAAAAGAAATAAAAAAAATAATGTCTGTAGAAAGTCAAACAAACAACTGTTCAATGGTTGCACTGTTAATGTCTTTTATATAGAAGAAAACAATAGAAAAAGAAAAAGGTTACAAAAAGTAAGTCTTTAGCATAAAAGCTCATACACAAGAGTCTAAACAGAGTGAGTATGTGAATGATTCCCTGGGGAGTTAAAAATTCTATAAAAAAGGCACTCAAATCATTTTTACAGATATGTCCTCCATAGAAAAAATTAGATTAACCTCCAGTATTCAACACCTTAAACACATACCTACCCACATGTTGCAAAATTCATTTCTATGATATTTTCAAGTGTAAGTAGTATTTGTTTCAAGTAAAGTTAAACTTTAAATCAGCAAATATTTGCAAATAAAGTTTCATAAATGTATATTTTCTTTTGAAGATGTTTTAATAAAAAGAATTACATTGTGCTGACAGATGGCTAAAAATGGTACTAAAATCAGTGATTTGAAAAAAATTGAGAAAATGCAAAAACTATATCATTCTTTAAGCAGAAAAAATTTTTTACGTGCTTTTAAGAAAGCATTACGGACACTATTGACTTAAGAAAATTTCTTTTTTGATAGATGATGAATTCAGGTTAGTAACAGTTTCAATTAAATATCTAATGGAAATTATTTGATTTTACGTGTTATTGGGTAAAAACAAATATTAGTTTGAACTTAAATTTGCTCTCCTGAGCTTGTTCATTTCATACTATCCACTTTTATGATGACCAATTATGATATAATTTGTGATTAGCAAATTCAAACAGTGAAAAAATCAGTGAGACAGTAAACAATGTGAAGATTTATTTACTGCTTATATCATTTCAATCTTTACAGTTTATTTAAAAACAAAAAATACCTTTTGATTGTAAGATTTTTACTTTTTTAGAAATAACTGATTCCTGATACAAGTCTTCCTATTTAACACATAGCTGGGGGAAAAGGACTGGATTCATACTTTTGCCAAGGATATGTGCATATTAAGTTGATGACATCGTAAGTTTCAACTATTTGACCAGATGTATATACATAAATACAATACACCAGCAGCAGGATATTTTATTATTACTTTATTTTTTGAAAACCAAATTTTTTTAAATTTCCGAACATTATAAACCCACAAGATTATGTCTGTCCTACAGGAATTGAATGTATTTGTAAGTGTTTTTTAAAGCTGTTTTTCCATGAAAATGCTGAACCACACACTTCACATGAATATGGTTTCTCACCAGTATGTGTCCGCATGTGACATTTTAAACCTGAGTTGCTTAAAAATGCTGATCCACACACTTCACAAGAATATGGTTTTTCTCCAGTATGTCGTCTCATATGCGTTTTTAAAGATTCTGTCATTGTAAATCTTGAGCCACAAATTTCACAAGAATATGGCTTCTCACCAGTATGTTTTTGCATGTGATTTTTTAAAGTCTCTTTCAGTGAAAAGCTTGAGCCACAAATTTCACATAAATATGGCTTCTCACCAGTATGTATTCGCATGTGATTTTTTAAAGTCAAATTTCGTGAAAATTTCATGCCGCATATTTGACACGGATAAGGTTTCTCACCAGTATGTGTCCGCTTGTGAGATGTTAAGTTTGCAAGACGTGAAAATGTTGATCCACAGACTTCACAAAAATATTTTTTTTCACCAGTATGCATTTGCATGTGATCATGTAAATTTGCGCGCCGAGTAGATCGAAAGTCACATAATTTGCATGCAAATGGTTTCTCACCAGTATGTATTCGCATGTGCCTTGTCAAACTGCATCTCACTGAAAAGGCTGAACCACATACGTCACATGAATGAGGCTTTTCACCAGTATGTGTCCGCATGTGAGATAGTAAGGTTGATCTTATTAAAAATGCTGAACCACATATTTCACATGAGTGTGGTTTCTCGCCTGTATGTGTTCGCTGGTGATTTTTTAAATTTGAACAACTCAGAAATTTTGTACCACATACTTGACATGAATATGGCCTCTCACCAGTGTGTGTACGCACGTGGTCTTTTAAAGCTGAGCTGTTTGAAAATGCTGATCCACACACTTCACATGAATAATGTTTCTCACCCTTCTTTGAACCCATATCTCTTTTCAGTGTTGCAAGTTTTGAAAATGATGAAACACACTCTTTACAAGGAAATGATTTCTTACACATGTGAATCAGTCAATGTTTTCTTTATACTGAAAAAAAAAATGCAGAACTTTACAGGTCTGTTTTTTCTACAGTTTGGGTTAAAATTGTAGGTTTGAAATGCAAATTCTGTAAAAATTATAATGTATCTCTTTCACAGATGTATAAGTATTGTTTTCAGAATACACTTGCACAAGAATTCTTTTCCAGGGATATATTGATAATCTGTAGAAAAAAAAAGAAGCATGTATTTAGTTTGTTTTTGTCAATTTGTTTTCAACATGACACTTTAAAATACAAATAAATAAATTGTTTCACTGTTTCATGCTTGGTGAAAGTCCTCTTCTACAGTTCCTGTTTTTAAGAACTCTGGGGGAGCCCTCTTACCCCACTAATTATTGGCCTAATTAACCTCTCACTGTTTGAAATAGTTGGGTATCTCAACCTTTTGTATGACTTCTCTTCCACTACAGCAGGTCTACCGCTAATATGCTAATGACCATATATATATATATATATATATATATATATATATATATATATATATATATATAAAATAAATAAAAATAAAACAAAAATTTTGATATCCAAATCTGTTGAGATAGCTATTTCTACGAGGAATCCTTTGCTTCTTTAGTAACGGTTGGAACCAAAGCTTAATTTATTCAAATTCAAATGTGTTCAAAGATTTTTTTACCAGTAGAAGCAAAAAAAAAAAAAAAAAAAAAAAAAAAAAACGTACACAGGAAAATAAAATGGGGTGGAATTAATAATTTTTGAATTTAAGGAAGTAAGAAGGGGAAAGCCGACTGATATCTCTGTCTCATATTACAAAACTTACCCCTCCCCAAGATCAGCCTAGGTTGCTGATCTCATACAAATCTGTATTTTAGACATATTAAGTATATTATTGGACCATAAACAAGTTAGATTATATTGTGATGATGGCCTTATGGTTATCCCCGATAGCAATTGACCTATAATGAATAGAATCCATAAAAAGATCATTAGAGTCGTAAATTTTCTTGGTTTTAAAGTCGAAGTTTCTTCCAACCTTAAAATAGTTAACTACTTAGATATTACTCTTAACCTAAATGCTGACTCCCAAAAAGTTTCCCCAGTTACATTAATATCACCCAAAAACTACTTTAAAACAGATACCTAACATTGTAAATAAACAACGAATTTAAATATTGAAATTTTTGTTTTATTTGGCTCTGTAATTAGAATGTAATATTTGCATTGAGCCCTCCACCTTGATCAATTTTAATATTAATGAAATTAATATTAATAGGATCACGTTTTTGGGATTTATCTATCTGATCATCCTTTTGGATTTATATATATATATATATATATATATATACACCACACTCTTGATAAAAACAGTGAAGCTTGAGATGTTGTTCTTGAAATGCTGGCCTTCTGTGAAAGATCAAGAGCTATGGTATAACAGGATGAATGTTTGATTTAATCCAATTTTTTCTGTGAAATCATGAAATGAAGGTTGTTTTGAATGAACAAACTTCAACAGCCTTTCTTCATAAAAAATGTACCAAGGCTGACAAAGTAAACCTTACAATCAGATTAAATTGGGTAGGAAATGGCTCATAAAATTTTAATGCTCCCAAAATGCAACTGCTCTCTTTTAACCAACATAGAAAAACTTTTCTGCCTACCATCACAATGGATGCTGTTAGTCTTCTAAAGAGCAAACTTTGCCCTCTTGGCCTCACTCTCTCAAATGGAATGACTACATCAAATCTATAGCTATATCCACTGCTACAAAGGTTGGGCTAGGAAATGTTTTTATCAGAATCCATCTCAGTTTAAAACGTAGGTATTGAAAATGAGTAGCGGTGCCTAAGCTTAGGTAATTACATAATGACATAATTTTTTAATACTCAGAGCAGATTTTTGGGAAACATGTAACTGTTTGGTAAAAAAAGAACTAATGATTTATATTCCTCAAGGAGTCGTACATTTAACTAATAAAACAAAGCATTTTGCATCAGTATTAAATGTTTAGAAATTTCATGAAATTACATAAGAGTGAGTGATAGATGTAAAAAAAATAAATAGTTTTACCATGATTTTCTTAAAATAACAATTTAAAAAATAATTTAATCCATTTGTGAATGAGTCTAGAAAGTTTCATTAATGTCTGAGAATTATTTGATTTTTGGAAGAATTTCCAAATTAATGTCTTTTTCACTGGAAAAATATATGATTTGAGTAATACATCATTGTAGATATCTCCACTCACTTTTGCTACCTAAGTTTTAAACTGAATTTTTAAAAACTTGAATCTTAGTTGAAAGCTAAATGATTGAATTTACTATTTCCAGTAAGCAAAATACTCTGGTGAATTTCAAACAGAAATTATATTCATTGGAATATAAAATTTTGAAATTTTACAAATTTTTCAATTTTTTTGTCATTTTTGAGTAATTGACACATTTGTAAACAAAAGTTAATTTCAGGTTTTAAAAGTCTTGCAAAAAAATATACATCTGTGACATGTTATTTTTGAAAAATTGGCAAATTTAAAGTAAAAATGAATTTGATTTGAAACAAATATTACTTGCTTATGGCATGAAATTTAGAGTAAGCATATTTCTTAATCAAGGAGGTCTGACTCACTGACCTTTCAAGTAGGTAATGACAGCATTATCATCAATCATCTGAGTGATTAAAAAATAATTTTAGGCATTTGTGAATAAGTCTTGAAAATTTAAGCAAAATCTAACCATTATTAGATTTTTGTAAAACTTTCCAAATTAATGTGATTTTTCACTGGCAAAATATAATGTTTGCCATAGTAAACTCTTATAAAAAGTCTAGTCACTTGCTGATGAAACAAAATCAACATTTTCATTTTCAAACAAAGTTTCAAATGTGCTAGAAACGATTGAAAAATTTAGTAAAATGATTGAAACAATTTGATCTTTCCTTCTCTTAATAATAACATAAACATTTTGATGATATAACTGTTTTTATTAAGGTTGGGGCCTTTCAAAATCATGATATAACTTTCCTCTTTATAATAACAAACATTTTGATAGTAAAACTTTGTTTTTATTAAGCTTCCGGCTATTTTTCTTCAAGCTATAACATTTTTCAGTGAATTAATGGAGCTATGTATTAAATATTTTTGCTGGTTACCCCCTCCCCAAACTTACTTAATTAAATTTTGTTCCTCTTCATAATTACTTAAAAATAGGTACCTCTACTAAATCTCTGAAAAAACAAAAAAAAAACAAAAAAAAAACAGCATACCTAAATTTTAATTGAAATTTTAAAAATAAATAATCTTCAAGCTTTAAAATTAGCTTTAATTGAAAGCCAAGAGACTAAATTTTAATTCCAGTAAGGAAAATACACTGTTGTATTTTAAACCAAAATTATATTGATTTTAATCTAATTTTTTTTCCTGATTTGAAAATAAAATAAAAATATCCCACCATTTTTGATTGATCGACAAATTCTGTCAACAGTACGTAAACAGCAGATAAATTTCTGTTTTAAAAATCTTTCAAAAATTAAATATACCTCGCTGACACATCATTTAAGTCAATTTTAAAAATTCAAACTTACCTTTATCTGATTTCAATCAAGTAATAATTGTTTACTACTAGAATTTTACAATCAAAATAACTTTTTAACTCTGGTAGCCCTTTTTTATCTCTGTTATCAAGCTGATGACAGATTTATGACTGCAGGAAAGCAAATGTGCCAAAATTTCAATTAGTTTAAAACATAAAATTTTCAAATTTTAATTTCTTTTTTTAATTTTAAGCTAATTAGTAAAATTAAAAATTTAACTTAATATTTTCAGCAATTATATAATATTTTATAGAATTTTAGATTCTTAGCCAGACATTTCAATATGCTTTCTGAATGAATAAAAATAAAAAATATGAATTTCTTTTAAAATAATTTTGATTTAATTAAAAAAATTGAAATTAAAATAAACAAAATATGTTATATTCTGTTATTTATTCATATTTTTATTATGTATTTTTCTATTATTAATAATTTATCATTAAGTTTAAGGCATGGTAAAAATATCTAACTTAATTTTTATGGAAACATGTTATGACTACTATGGAACATCATACTTAAATCAAATGGAATATCATACTTAATAAAAATAAACATATTTACCCACACACAAAATTTTTTTTAATTATTTGGAAATATGTCTGGAGAACGATAAATTAACAATGATTACATAAAAGATTTTTAAATATTTGTAACACTTAATGAATTATTTAATAATTATTATAATAATATTGAAAGAAACGAAAACAATTCTTTTAAAATTTTATTTGTAATTGAAAAACGTTTTTCTTTCAGACTACAATGTCCTTAATAATTATTATTTATTCCAGCAATTAAAAACTTATTAAATTAAATTATATCAGAGTTTTATTGCATTTTTTATTTTACTTTTCGGAGCAGATTTTCGGTTAGAGTTGTGAACTTAGAAAAGAAAACATACATGATTTATATCGAGGCCGTCGCTATATTACCAGGCCTATTCTATGATTAAAGTTGACTTGCTGACGTCACACTTAGTAGTGTTGTTTTACTACCCGGTGTCCGTTAGCGTTAACTTATTTTCAGAACCAAATTGCAAAGGGGAATATAAAAATACACCGAAAGTTCATTGTTTTTCGTTTCCAAAAAATAAGCATTTATTTGATAAATGGAAACATGCCATTAAAAGGGAGAATTTTACCCCAAGTCCATTTAGCAAAGTGAGTAGTTAAAATTTTATCACCATTTATTTCAACAGTCGCTAAAATCAAAATTTGCTAAAAAATTAGTTTTGCCGTAGCACAAGAAAGAAAGCACTTTGTTTATAATATATCTTTTAAATTAATATAATAAAATAAGATATTATTTTTATTTCTTTGAATAAAATTGAAATAAAAATTATCTTAAAAAATATCTGAATTAAAAAAAATAAAATTTATGGCTATTCGTTCGTAAGTTTTTTTGTTTTTTTTCGAAATGTTTTAAAACTTAAACTGAAGCCGAAAAAAGTTGTTAAACATTATATTTTCTAAGAATATTTGAATTAATATTTTATTGATATTTTATTTCAGAAAATAATGTTTTCTTTTCAATGAGATGTTTAAAAAAATTCTTAGGAATAGAAAGTAAAATCTTACTTAACTTTTCTATACTTGCAACTTTATGAATCGTTTTTAAACATGAAAAAATATTCCTGAATTAAATTTTTTTATTCTTTTTTCTGTATTAACAAAAACTACAAAATTTATTTTTTAGTCAGTTTTAAAAGAATTTGTTTTATTTTTAAGGTTTTTTATTTGAAAACTCCGTGAAATTATTTCTTGCAAAAGTCAAGAAATCACTATTACCGAAAATTAAAACATGAAAATGATGTTTTAAACTTTGTTTAAAACTATTATTTCTGAATAATTTTTGAATTTATTTGAAACATACAGGCCTAAATCACACCACACTTGAATTTTAAAACCTAATTTTTAAAATATTTAATTTTTAGAAAATATTTAGCACAAAATGAACACCCTCAAAAAATATTTTCCAAACATTTTTTTTCCTATTTGTGATAATTTGAAGTTAATTATCGATATTAATCCATAGAAAAAATTGGAAATAAAAAAAATTAGAATTTTAACTGAAGAATAAATCTTTTATAGTTGGTTTAGGGATTTTTAATCCTTAAAAAAATTAATTAATAAGTAAAACATTAACCAAAAAAGAGTTTTGCAAAAAAATGATTTTTTTTATAAACAGTTTAACATCATAAATGAAATAGAAACATTAATTTTTACTTTTTTTTTCATTTTTTACAATTAAAATATTTTAAAAATGTAATTGAATTACCAAATATCCTAGGATTTTTAGGTGTATTTTTTTAAAGGTAAAAATTTATCTTTTTATTTCATCCAGTAGGATTAACAATGGATTCAATCAAAATATTTCAAAATATTATTTTAAAATTCGAACTCCGTTGTTTTTTTAGCAGAATTTCCCTAAAGACAATTTGTTGATATTAATAAATGATAAATCTATTGGATTAAAAGTTCTCAAGACGTTTTTAAAAATCTATTTCAGATTTAGCTATCCTATCGTTAATTCGTTCGATTCATAATTATTTATTGCTGTTATGCCGTTAAAAAAATGAAATGTTATAGTTGTAAAAGTTTAATATCAGGAAGAGTTGATATGCTTCCTGATATAAACAGTTATTTTCAAGGAATTAATAGAGGTTCTCTCTCTGTTATATCCCAATGATGTAACAACAAATTTAGTACTATACAATTATATTGTTATTAATAAACTTGTAAAGAATCCTTCTTTTCTTCATTCAATGAATCAAAGAAAATTGTCTATGTACATAACATTGGATGTTTTGGCTAATGATGAACTTCTTTTTCATGTTGACTCATGTGGTGAAGGTCACAGCATTGAAAAAATGATTATCTGAACCTCTTTTAATGCATTATTAAATATTTTTTGTAGCAAGGAAAATAATATTACTTGTAAGAAGTTAAGTAAAAAAAGAAAACTTCAAACATTCAACTGAATTTTGAGACATAAAAAAACTTTTATAAGCTTGATTTTAAAAAAAACAGTAACTTAAACTTATTTAGTTTGAATTAATTTGCTTGAATTTAAATTGTTGCATTTTTTAATATTTTTAATTAATTTGCTTATTTATTGTTGCTTCTTGTTTGTTCCTAAATTCTAATGGTTGCTTGATTGCTATATTTGAGTGATTCTGATTTAAAAATTCTTGCAATTAAAACAAGTGATTGTGATTTTTCATAAATTAAAAATATGAAAATTTAAGCAGTGTTTGTTAAATTTTTAGAATTTAGACGAATAAACGAAAAGTTTTGTCTTTAAAACTGTGTTTATTTACAAACACGACCGACAGTCAGTAGTCAACAATAATGTTTATATTTTCTTATTAATTATTGTTCTTCTTAATTTTAATTAAAATTCATAAAACCAGCATAAATAAAAAACATGTGACTTTCTTTTTTTTTCTGTTACATTTTAAAAAGTTTTAAAATCTTTATTAAAAAAACGACTTTGTGATTATCAATATTATCATGAAGCGAGAGACACGGCTGCTACGCTAATTCATGACTCTACTACCGTGACGTCACATTTCATCGCTTCGGCCTTGGTAATATATAGCGACGGCCTCGTTTATATCCTCTAATGAGTCCTGCATTTAAGTCACAAAAATTATTTTTGCAGCTAATAAAAATGTATTAAAATTTCATAGATTTACGTAGGGCGGAGGGGTAACAGTTAAAAAAATATTTTCACCAAAATTTTTAAAATATAATAATTTCAAAAATAATTTCATTCATTTGTGAATGAGTACTGAAAATTTAATTAAAATTTGACAATTTGATTTTTGCGAGGATTTCCAAATTAATGTGTTTGTCACCGGTGGGGTTTGATGTCATCATTACGTTTCCCATTCTAAAACAGTCGCAAAAACTTTATTTAGCCGCTGACTCAAATCAAAAGAAAATTTTCTGACAAAATTTCTAAAATATTAAAAGGGATTAAAAAATCTTAAAAAATAATTATAAATTACTTACTTTGATTTTGCCGAAATTCTTTACTCTTGTAATTTGGGCGGATTTGGATACTTAAATTTCTGTTTGGAATACACCACCAGAGTATTTTGTTTACTGGAAAATAGTCAATTTAATCATTTAGCTTTCAATTAAAACTAAAATAAAAGTTTCAAAACAACTTTTTTACTTTTAAAAATTCAATTTAAACGTTAGTTCTTGAAAACAAAGAAGTGGGGGTACCGACTGATTGTTTGAAAGCAATTAAAAGTTTATCTAAATAAAAAAAGGCAGTTTTTTATTGCAATTTTGTTTTCACTATTCAAAGCAGACTTTCTTAAAAGGAGCTAATTTTACAAAAAGAACAAAGTTTATTAAATGAATCCTGCATTTAAATTAATTAATAAAAAAAATGTCCGACCTCTCGTTAATTTCTCTCTAGCAATTTTTCAGGAAATTAATTGGAGGGGTGCGAGTAATGTAAAAAAACATATATAAGATTTTATAAAAATAGTGATTTCAATCATTTGTGAATAAGTCCTGCAAGTTTCATCAAAATCCGACCATTATTTGATTTTTGCATGCATTTCTAAATTAATGTATTTTTAATTGGCAAAAAATGAGTTGTGTAAATCTCGTTAAAATCAGGGCCTCGTTGACGAAAGACAAACAAGATTTTTAACAAAAATTTCAAATGTGTTATGGATTCTTTAAGAATAATGAAAAAAAAACATTGATCTTTCCTCTTAATAATAATATAAACTTTTAAACATTTAAGACGATAAAACTTCGTTTTTATTAAGTTTGCGTGTTTTTTTAACATAATCTTATGCTGTTTTTCAGTAAATGAGTGACTGTACCTATAAATTAAAAGATTATGATAAAAATAATGAAAATATTATGAAATTATTGTTTGCTTTCAAACGAATCCCCGAATTTTAAATAATCTTTTAGACTAAAAATAAAATTAAATACTGAAAGATTTATTGTCGGTTTTTTTTACTTTGTTGCTGACAAAATGATTGTTTGTCGTTCATCAAATTTGAAAATCAAAAGAGAAAACGTTATATTTACTTCTTTCCGATTGTTATCGTCCAATTTTTCTTCTTTAGGACAAAATGAAGAATTACAGAAGATGAAAGAAAGGAAAACTTTCGGAGTAAAATCTTCTTGAAAACGAAATTATTGTAACAAGCAGAAAATGTTTCTTTATGAAGAGCGAAACTCAAGGGAGATAATTCAGGAGAAAAATGGTTTTATTGAGAAGGCTTGCATTACACAGGAGCAACAGTCAGCTAGACCCTCTGCAATTTCGGCCTTGTGCCTGACTGATATATATTCAATGCGTCTATTTTGTGCATAAACTTGGAATCTAAATGTTTTACTGGTGGTGAAAAGCAATTTCAATTTATAAAATTGTAGCAACAGAATTTGACTGTAGGCTATTGTCGAGCTCTCTACTGTACCCTCCCCTCGTATCACCTACATTTATAAAAAGTGAGAGAAGGAAATTTGTAAAATAATTCAAACCATCTTCTTTTTGTAACCAAACGTTTCATTGGTTCGTTCTCCATCAGCAGCAGCATTTTGCCTCTTTTTCGAAAAAGCGGGAATCTTCCCGCTCTTCAAGCTTCAGTTGGAAAGTTTCTTTGGAAGACACAGGACCTATTTTTTCGTGCTCACCTTTTCTTTTAAGGCAATACCTGTTTTTGCCACTCGTAAAAAGAAAGTAAGCCGGTTTCTTTACTTGACCAGAAGTTAAGTTTTATATTCAACATTTTGTTCCTGGTAAACTGCAAGTATTTTTTTGACATTTTTCTATGCACACACTTTGATTGCATATTATTTTACAACTCTCACTTTGAACTGGAACAAAATACAGATTATTTCTTCCAACTCATCATTTTGAATTATTTCACCTATTTGGAAACACACATTATTTCTTCCAACTCATCATTGTGAATTATTTCACCTATTTGGAAATACAGATTATTTCTTCCAACTCATCATTGTGAATTATTTCACCTATTTGGAAACACACATTATTTCTTCCAACTCATCATTGTGAATTATTTCACCTATTTGGAAATACACATTATTTCTTCCAACTCATCATTGTGAATTATTTCACCTATTTGGAAACACACATTATTTCTTCCAACTCATCATTGTGAATTATTTCACCTATTTGGAAATACAGATTATTTCTTCCAACTCATCATTGTGAATTATTTCACCTATTTGGAAACACAGATTATTTCTTCCAACTCATCATTGTGAATTATTTCACCTATTTGGAAATACACATTATTTCTTCCAACTCATCATTGTGAATTATTTCACCTATTTGGAAACACACATTATTTCTTCCAACTCATCATTGTGAATTATTTCACCTATTTGGAAATACAGATTATTTCTTCCAACTCATCATTGTGAATTATTTCACCTATTTGGAAACACACATTATTTCTTCCAACTCATCATTGTGAATTATTTCACCTATTTGGAAATACAGATTATTTCTTCCAACTCATCATTGTGAATTATTTCACCTATTTGGAAATACACATTATTTCTTCCAACTCATCATTGTGAATTATTTCACCTATTTGGAAATACACATTATTTCTTCCAACTCATCATTGTGAATTATTTCACCTATTTGGAAATACAGATTATTTCTTCCAACTCATCATTGTGAATTATTTCACCTATTTGGAAATACAGATTATTTCTTCCAACTCATCATTGTGAATTATTTCACCTATTTGGAAATACACATTATTTCTTCCAACTCATCATTGTGAATTATTTCACCTATTTGGAAACACACATTATTTCTTCCAACTCATCATTGTGAATTATTTCACCTATTTGGAAATACAGATTATTTCTTCCAACTCATCATTGTGAATTATTTCACCTATTTGGAAACACACATTATTTCTTCCAACTCATCATTGTGAATTATTTCACCTATTTGGAAACACACATTATTTCTTCCAACTCATCATTGTGAATTATTTCACCTATTTGGAAATACAGATTATTTCTTCCAACTCATCATTGTGAATTATTTCACCTATTTGGAAACACAGATTATTTCTTCCAACTCATCATTGTGAATTATTTCACCTATTTGGAAACACACATTATTTCTTCCAACTCATCATTGTGAATTATTTCACCTATTTGGAAACACACATTATTTCTTCCAACTCATCATTGTGAATTATTTCACCTATTTGGAAATACAGATTATTTCACCTATTTGGAAACACAGATTATTTTTTTTCCAACTCAACATCTTTGAATTGTGTCAAATTATTGTCTACAACAGTAAAAGGGAGGTAACTTATTTTACCCCTTTATTTTAATATTCTCCATTGTTATTAAAATTAAAATTTATTTACCCTTTTCATCTGTCTTGTTTGTTCACTTTTTGGTACACGTAAAATTGAGAAGCTAAAATTATTTCATAACAAATAAAAAAGTAGTTAGGCCGCTACACTATATTGCCGAAAGTTTAGACACAACTGAGTAGTGAGTTCAATCCTGACTAGGTGTTCTATACTTTCAGTCATCTGCCACAATTCAACTACATTCAGTAAAGCATTAGACGACATCAATGGGGTGTAATGGTTTTCAGTTTAGTCTTGCTATATCATTTATGACTAAGTAGTGAGTCCAGTCCTCACTTGGCTTACCTACACATTCAGCCTTGTGCCACAACTAAGCGACACTTACTAAATTACGATATCTAGTAGAATATAATCCTTTATGAATTTATTTGAATATGTAACTTTAATAAGAACAAACATTAACCCAATTTACACTGGCTGGTCACTTTATTAGGGAGACACTTCTTGCAATACTTTAGAACAACTTTTGACTTGCAAATCCCTCACTTTTATTTTTGACTAGCAGTATAGCCGGGTGTTGCTTGGGTGTAATGAAAACTTTAAAACTAATTCATGGTACTGGAGCTCAGACTCTCTGTATTTTGGCACAAAAGACTAAAAAGCAATAGTTGTTTCCAGTCAAAGTGAAATAGTAGATTGAAATAAAAATGAATGGATGCAAGTTCAATTTTGATTTCCGGTATCAATATCAAATAAGTTTTCCATTGCAAACTGAATTATAAAGGCTTGATAGGTCCTCTGAGTGAATGGTATCATGGCTGAAACTAAGAACTACAATTATACCTATCTAGAGCAAAACCCAAAGTAAAAACCAAAATAAACAGGTTGAAAACTTGATTTTGATCAGACCCAATAGGATATCAGGGTATCGATTT
Organism: Ascarosepion bandense; assembly: GCA_037127315.1. Classification (NCBI taxonomy): domain Eukaryota; kingdom Metazoa; phylum Mollusca; class Cephalopoda; order Sepiida; family Sepiidae; genus Ascarosepion; species Ascarosepion bandense. Next base: position 128,716 of record JBBBDQ010002687.1, on the reverse strand, counting down.
GCAATATAGAAGTTAAATGAGTCATCTAAGAATAAATTAGTCTAAGTAAGTCCATGAAAACTTATCATACCCATCGGGAATAAAATTGGAGAAAATGAGCCATATTGATGGCTGAATATAAGTTTTTGATCAGATTTGATAGAATATCGGGGATATTGATTTCCGATATTGAGGAAAAGGACTGATTAGGTCTACTAATGTTTTTGACTAAAAACTATAATTTTGCCAAGTTAAAGCAAATTCTGCAGCAAGAACCAAGATAAAAGGGCTGAAATCCTGATCTTGATCAGATATGATCGGATATCGGGGTATCAATCTCTGATATTGGGGAGAAATCGGAAAAAATAAGTAGCCAATGACATGGCCTAAAGAATATTTGTGTGAAGTTTGGTGAGAATCATATAAAACTTGTGGATTTGTACAAACGACATACAGACAGATAGACAGACACACGCACAAACATCTTGCTTTTACATATACAGATTTTCAATATTGGGGGGAAAATCAGAAAAAATACATAGCCCACCACCTAACTGGAAGGTGAAAGAATATTTGTGTGAAGTTTGGTGAGAATCATATAAAACTTGTGGATTTGTACAAACGACATACAGACAGACAGACACACACACACACACACACATGCACATACATAAACATCTTACCTTTTATTTATATAGATTTGTGACATGGTGCATTGTCCTAATAAAATGGTCAGCAGAAGATAGAGGCAACTATAGTCATAGATTAAGACATGTCAGTTAAGTGCCATACATGATACATGCTTGGGCGATCATGTCTCGAAAGGGACTTCAATGACGGGACAGATTTTCTCGCATTAGGTTGCTGCCACTTTCTGTGGTAGAATGGTTACCAACCAAATCTATAGAATCCAATCTGTCCTGCTATTTAACACATAGTTGGAGGGAGAAGCAATGGATTAATACCTTTTCTAAGGTTACTTGTACGTAAGGAGTGCATTAAATTCAAATGGAATTCAAACTAGGCTCATCAATTTTTTTTATTCTGAGCTGATATTCACTGCACCAAAATGCACATTTGCAGTGTTTAAACAATCTTTTGTATATACCAAGGGTCCAAAGTACGATAGAAGAAATATTCCCCATAGCATTATACCATGACCATAGGCTTTTTTCTTTTTTTTTTCCTGGTTCTTACTACTTTGCTTAGCTTTTGGAAGGCAACTTCTGGTATTGAGTTTCACACTTTCCATCTTCTGAAGTTAATAGCTGAGAGAATTTCTTAAAGCCAGACAATACCACCTGTTATGGTCCTTATTCCAAAGAAGTATTTGTCATAATTCACAATTTCTCCTGTTACTGAAGTAGAACTGAAAATTTGTACCACCTGTAATGGAGAAGTTATCTTGACTGAGTCATAATTATACACGTGTAGAAATGTGTAGGCAATTCATTCGTCCAGTTTTTTATAATAAAAATACAACAATCTGATTTACAGTCTACAAGGGTGGTTTAATCTGTTTTTGAATGACCAATTCCTGGGTTGTTTTAGTACACTGTGTAGAGGGGAGTCCTCCTCCTCCTCATCAACATCATCATCATCATCATAAGCAGAATACATTTCATAGGTCTTAATTGACAAGGTTTAGTATTTGTTCTTTTAGCTACACTTGGTAATTTCTTCTGTCCCATATGGGATTGGTGTACCTATCTGCATTGTAATATCAATTGAAACAAATAAAAATATAAGTTTTTTTTTTTATCTAAACAAAGCATGCACAATAATTGTGTCATTCAAATTAAAGTTTTAGACCAAGATGTTTTGGTTAGAAGCAGTCTAAAGACAAATATCTAATGCAAGTCATCTGATCTTCAATGTATATTTATATAAAATAAATATGAAATGTATATAGTAAAAGAAACATTATGAGAAATTTACATTTTAGTCTTATAATATCCAATTTTTTTATTATTATGATGAAAATATTTTTTCAAATTTATGCAAATATTAAAGCAATCCACTCAATCACCAGAAAGAAAACAAAAAACAAACAAATAATTATTTCAGTGAGATTTTAAGTTTCATCTGTTTTCAATACAATGCACATGCAGCAAGATATTTTATAGTTGGATTTTAATTGCCAAAGTTTTCATTAAATTTTTGACCACTGTAATCCCACAAGATTGTGTCCAATCTGCAGCCAAATAATGTATCTGTAAGAGTCTCTTTAAGTTTGATTTCCCTGAAAATGCTAAACCACACACTTCACATGAATATAGTTTCTCCACAGTATGTATTTGGATATTTTTTTAAAGTTGAAATATATGCAAATTTTGAGCCACACATTTCACAAGAATATGGCTTCTCTCCAGTCTGTAGATGCATATATATTTTAAAGCTACATTTTATACAATTTGGAGCCACAATTTTCACAAGAATAATGTTTCCTGCCTGCATGCAACCTAATATGAGTTTTTAAACTTGATCTTTGTAAAAACACTGAACTACACATTTCACAAGTATGTACTTTCTGTTCAGTATGTATTAGTATGTGAATTTTTAAAGCTGCTCTCATTGCAAATGGTGAAACAAAATATTTCAGTAAGTGTTTGCATGTGCTTTTTTTTTAAAATTCAAAATCTGTGGAAATTTTGTGCCACATGCTTGATGAAAAGAGGATTTGTGTAGTAGTTTGTAAAATTAAACCGTGAAAACTTTGAACCACACTTTGCAAGAATATTTCTTTTCCGCTAGTACCATGTACACTACCAGCCATAATTATTAGGCAACCCCAGTGTTTTAAAAAAATGATATATTTCATAATATTTTTAGTATTTATTGCCAGTTGAATAATTGTAAATGAAAATAGAATAGGTCTTTTGTTAATACTGTACTATAACATGTGCATCAAATGAATTTATAAATATTTAATAATTACCTATATTGCAGTTTCATCAATGAAAGAGTGAAGAAAATTTAGGGTGTTTCGGACAAGTTTATCTTTGCTTCCTTGCCTTGTAAAATTTTGCAAAGTAATAATAACAAAAGAATCATTCACTAAAAATAGTATGAAATACATTATTTCTTTTAAAAAACTGGGGTGGCCTAATAATTATGGCTGGTAGTATATATGTGGAAATCTGATTTCTGAAACAATCTGCATCCATATAATTTATATGCAAATGGTTTCACACTAGTATGCATTTGCATTTCCCTTTTAAACTGTATCTCACTGAAAAGGCTGAACCAAATACTTCACATCAATAAATCTTCTCACCAGTACATGTTTGCATGTGAACTACCCTTTGTACATTGATGAACCATACACTTGACATGAATATGGTTTCTTACCAGGATGTGTGTGCACTTGATATTTTAAAGTTGAGTTGTTCAAAAATACTGAGCCACACACTTCACACGAATAATGCTTCTTATTTGACCCCATATCTCTTTTCAGTATTGCAAGGTCTGAAAATGATGAACCACCCTCTTCACATGGAAAATAACTTCTTACATGTGTTTATCAGGCTGTGTTTTTTAATGCTAAAAAACTGTAAATACTGAACCACATACTTCACAGGTATACAGTTCTTGTAGAGTTTGTATGGTAGTTTTGAAATGCAACTTCTGTTAATATTTCAATCCATTTTTCTCACATGTATTGGTATTGTTTTCAGAATACACTTGTACCTCTAAAGAAGAGGTTGCCCCCAAAAGTTTACAAATTGGTAAAATGGAGATACAGCAAATGTAGACATGAACACAATGGAAAGCAGTCCATATTCAAAAAGACAATCAAGAAAAGGCTATATTTCTTGTATCAGAAATAAAATTTTGGCACAAGGTCAAAGGGGAAGTGGGATGAATCTGGTAGTCATTGATTATCCTAAACCTAGTTAATGCGATTATTGTGCTGATTGAGTAAATTATGATGATAATTTCCTCAATAAGCACAATAATTTATTCATCACCATTCATCCAACATGAACCACAATGCTGAATATTCACAAAGATTATCCGAAAACACTCATGATATAAAAGTTTCACAATAATGAACCCAATAATGAAAACAAAATACAACAAAACATTCAAGCTAAAAATAAAAATATGGTAGTGAGAATCTTGACATGGATCATAATGAGAGAGTAGGCCAGGAACAGCAATTATACACAAGAGTCTAGCTTAACCAAGGGGAGAAGTCCAACAGGAAATTGTCCCATTATATTAAAAAGAAGACTGAAGAAAAAAAACAAATAGCCTAGAGAGGAGAGTTAAATGAAGATAACTACGTCATTCAGAAGTGGCATCGCACACAGAATGAGAATGATATAACCCAGTGATCAAAACAAAGGGTTTAGTATGCATTTTCTAGCACCTGAGGAACGCCAGTCTACAACAGCCGAAACATCATAAACATGGCAATAATGATGAGGACAACAATTACAAAACATGTAAATACTACTTCATCTCAGAACTATAGACAAATAATGAAAGAAAATCAAAACTACCCTCGCTTGGACGAACCAGACTCACTGCATTTACCCACTTTTGTTGAAATCCGCTAATAGCAAATGATTTCTACTAGTTTTGATCTTCCCACTGTGCTTGTCCATAACACCATGCTTGCCATGTCTCAAAGTGTCAGAGACATCATTCATTTCTTCCCCCCGACAAAGGGAGCAACACATTATCACACATGTATGCAAGATGGACAGGAGATGTTTGAGATTGATATAAGCTGTAAACTCATCACAGAAATATAGACAATAAATAAGAATTTAGTTTAACCAGGGGAAGTCGTCTAACATTAAACTGCCACATTATGTGGAAAACCAAGACGTTTACGGATGAAAGGTGAGGGAAACTCAAAATAAAATCATAGAGTAGAGAAAATAGAAAGAACTTGCAGTAAAAATTAAAACAAATAAAAAAACAAATTGGGAAAGTTGGGAATCTTGACACAGATCTTAACAAGGGAGCAAGCCAGGAACACTAATTACTCAAATTAACTAAGTATACAAGAGTCTCACTTAACCAGGGGGAGGGGTCCAACAGTAAACTGCCCCATTACATCAAAAAGGAGACTGAAAAAAAAAAACAAATAATTTAGAGAGGTGAGTTAAAGAAAGATAACTACATGTCATCTAGAAGTAACGTGGCACATGGAAGGAGAATGATATACACCAGTGATTGAAATAAAGGGTTCGGTTTGAAATTCTCAGCACCTGAAGAGTAGCGGACTGTACAATGGCTGAAACATTGAAAACATGACTGTAAGGATGAGAACAACAATCAGAACAATGCAAATATCTCATCACAAAAGTATAGACAAATAAACAAGGATCTAGCGTAACCAGAGGAAGTCATCCAACATTAAACTGCCACATTATGTCAAAAATCAAGAAGTTTATTGATGAAAGGTGAGAGAAACTCAAAATAAAATTGTAGATTTGAAAAAATCAAAAGATTTTGCAGTAAATATAATAACGAATAGAAGAATAAAAAAATGAAATTGGGGAGGTTGGGAATCTTGATATGGATCATAATGAGGGAGCAGGCCAGAAACACATTCACTAAGTAAACAGGAGTCTAGCATAACCAGGGGTAGTGGGCCAACAGTAAACTGCCTCATTATGTCAAAAAGGAGACAAAAAAAAAATAAAATCAAGACTACCCTCGTTTAAATGAACCAGGCTCACTGCATTTATCCATTTTAGTTGAAATCGGCTGATAACAAATGCTTTCTACCAGTTCTGATCTTCCACCTGAACTGATGCCAAAAGAATCCAACAGAATCCTGATGAGAATGAAATTTATATCATAAGATTATCGGCTGTCCTTGTCGTTCATACCACTATGCTTGCCATGTCTTGAAGTGTTAGAAACATCATTCCCCAGACCATGAGGGCAACGCATTATTGTGCACATATGCAAGATTGATGAACACAAGATGTTTGAGATTGATATAAGCTGTCAACTTGCCGACACGTTCCCAGAACAGGCACACCTAAAGACAGTAATAAAAGGTATGCACAGCCATTTCTTCTAAAACCAAAGTCACACCGATGACAGTCGGGTATATCTGCCCAACCCCCTGAAACTCATATTATTAAAAAATAGCACATTCCCAATTTCTCATCAAGTAAGCAAAAACTCAAGTTTGGTGTGATAATTTGCTGCTGGCACCAAGGACCAGAAAGACTAATGACAAAAGCCGATCTGCCCACAAAATGTGTCCAAAAAACAGCCAGGAAAAAATGTTATGATTGATTCAGTGTTTATGTCTTATCAACCTTTTACAGGTTATTTAAAGACAGAAAATACATTTGCATTGTAAGAATGATTACTGATACACGTCTTATTATTTAACCCATACCTGGGGGAAAGTGATTGACTCATAAATTTTCCAAGAATATTTGCATGTAAATGAATCTATTGAAGCTAATTAGAATTTGAAATCAGCTCTTTGATTTCTTATATTTGGGAATAATTATGATTACCAATGCAATTCCTACTATTTAACATCCAAACTGAAAAATAAATATGCTAATAGAAAACATCCACCCCCACCACAAAAATAAGGGGATGAACCCAATAATGAAAACAAAATACAACAAAACATTCAAACTAAAATTAAAATATGCTAGTGAGAATCTTGACATGCATCATAATGAGAGAGTAGGCCAGGAACAGCAATTATACACAAGAGTCTAGCTTAACCAATGGGAGAAGTCCAACAGGAAATTGTCCCATTATATTAAAAAGGAGACTGAAGAAAAAAAAAAAACAAATAGCTTAGAGAGTCAAGTTAAAGGGAGATAACTACATGTCATCCAGAAGTGGCATCGCACACAGAATAAGAATGAAACCCAGTGATCAAAACAAAGGGATTAGTTTGCATTTTCTAGCACCTGATGAACGCCAGAGCTTACAACAGCCGAAACATCGTAAACATGGCAATAATGATGAAGACAACAATGAGAAAAAATGTAAATACTACCTCATCTCAGAACTATAGACAAATAACGAAAAAGAAAATCAAAATTACCCTGGAAACTGCCACATTATGTAAAAAAAAAAAAAGAGACTAAAAAAAAGAAAATCAAGACTACCCTCGTTTAAATGAACCAGGCTCACTGTATTTATCCATTTTAGTTGAAATTGGCTGATAACAAATGCTTTCTACCAGTTCTGATCTTCTACCTGAACTGATGCCAAAATAATCCAACAGAATCCTGATGAGAATAAAATTTATATTATAAGATTCCCAGTCCTTTTCGTCCATACCACCATGCTTGCCATGTTTTCAAGTGTTAGAAACATCATCCCCCAGACCATGAGGGCAACGCATTATTGTGCACGTATGCAAGATTGATGAACACAAGATGTTTGAGATTGATATAAGCTGTCAACTTGCCGACACGTTACAAGAACAGGCACACCTAAAGACAGAACGGACACACCTAAAGACAGTAATAAAAGGTATGCACAGCCATTTCTTCTAAAACCAAAGTCACACCGATGACAGTCGGCTATATCTGCCCAAACCCCTGTAACTCATATTATTAAAAAATAGCACATTCCCGATTTCTCATCAAGTAAGCAAAACCTCAAGTTTGGTGTGGTAATTTGCTGCTGGCATCAAGGACCAGAAAGACTAACGACAAAAGCCGATCTGCCCACAGAATGTTTCCAAAATACATCCAGGAAAAGATGAAGGAAAATATGTGATGATTGATTTAGTGTTTATGTCTCATCAACCTTTTACAGGTTATTTAAAGACAGAAAATACATTAGCATTGTAAGAATGATGACTGATACACGTCTTACTATTTAACCCATACCTGGGGGAAAGTGATTGACTCATAAATTTCCCAAGAATATTTGCATGTAAGTGAATCTATTGAAGCTAATTAGAATTTGAAATCAGCTCTTTGATTTCTTATATTTGGGAATAATTATGATTACCAATGCAATTCAATTCCGACTATTTAACATAAAGGAGAGGGAGAATTCATACTTTTCCCAAGGGTCAAAGCGTATAAGTGAATGTCATGAACCAGCCTGGAATTGTCACACCTCCTTATGATTTGTCATACTCATCATTGTTTTTTATTTTTCATAAAAAAAGACCCAAGGTTACTAAAAATCTGCACTGAATTCTAAAATTCAAGAATACAAAAAACTATATCATTATTTAATCAGAAAAGAATTTTTATGTGCTTTTAAGAAAAAGACATATTATGGAGACTATCGTCTTAAGAAATTTTTTTTTGATAGATGATAAATTCAGGTTAGTAACAGTTTCAATTAAATATCTAATGGAAATTATTTGATTTTACGTGTTATTGGGTAAAAACAAATATTAGTTTGAACTTAAATTTGCTCTCCTGAGCTTGTTCATTTCATACTATCCAATTTTATGATAACCAATTATGATATAATTTGTTATTAGCAAATTCAAACAAACAGTGAAAAAATCAGTGAGACAGTAAACAATGTGAAGATTTATTTAGTGCTTATATCATATCAACCTTTACAATTTATTTAAAAACAAAAAATACCTTTTGATTGTAAGATTTGTTTTTTTTAGAAATAACTGATTCCTGATACAATTCTTACTATTTAACACATAGCAGGGGGAGAAGGACTGGATTCATACTTTTGCCAAGGATATGTGCATATTAAGTTTATGACATTGTAAGTTTCAACTATTTGACCAGATGTATATACATAAATACAATACACCAGCAGCAGGATATTTTATTATTACTTTATTTTTTGAAAAACAAATTTTTTTAAGTTTCCGAACACTATAAACCCACAAGATTATGTCTGTCCTACAGGAACTGAATGTATTTGTAAGTGTTTTTTAAAGCTGTTTTTCCATGAAAATGCTGAACCACACACTTCACATGAATATGGTTTCTCACCAGTATGTGTCCGCATGTGACGTTTTAAACCTGAGTTGCTTAAAAATGCTGATCCACACACTTCACAAGAATATGGTTTTTCTCCAGTATGTCGTCTCATATGCTTTTTTAAAGATTCTGTCATTGTAAATCTTGAGCCACAAATTTCACAAGAATATGGCTTCTCATCAGTATGATTTTGCATGTGAGTTTTTAAAGTATTTTTCAGTGAAAAGCTCGAGCCACAAAGATCACATAAATATGGCTTCTCACCAGTATGTATTCGCATGTGACGTTTTAAAGTCAAATTTCGTGAAAATTTCATGCCGCATACTTGACATGGATAAGGTTTCTCACCAGTATGTGTCCGCTTGTGAGATGTTAAGTTTGCAAGACGTGAAAATGTTGATCCACAGACTTCACAAAAATATTTCTTTTCACCAGTATGCATTTGCATGTGATCATGTAAATTTGCGCTCCGGGTAGAGCGAAAGTCACATAATTTGCATGCAAATGGTTTCTCACCAGTATGTATTCGCATGTGCCTTGTCAGATTGCATCTCACTGAAAAGGCTGAACCACATACGTCACATGAATGAGGCTTTTCACCAGTATGTGTCCGCATGTGAGATAGTAAGGTTGATCTTATTAAAAATGCTGAACCACATATTTCACATGAATGAGGTTTCTCACCTGTATGTGTTCGCTGGTGATTTTTTAAATTTGAACAACTCAGAAATTTTGTACCACATACTTGACATGAATATGGCCTCTCACCAGTGTGTGTACGCACGTGGTCTTTTAAAGCTGAGCTGTTTGAAAATGCTGATCCACACACTTCACATGAATAATGTTTCTCACCCTTCTTTGAACACATATCTTTTTTCAATGTTGCAACTTTTGAAAATGATGAAACACACTCTTCACATGGAAATGATTTCTTACACATGTGAATCAGCCAATGTTTTTTTAATACTGAAAAAATGAAAACACAGAACTACAAACTTTACAGGTATGTTTTTTCTACAGTTTGGGTTAAAATTGTAGGTTTGAAATGCAAATTCTGTAAAAATTATAATGTATCTCTTTCACAGATGTATAAGTATTGTTTTCAGAATACGCTTGCACAAGAATTCTTTTCCAGGGATATATTGATAATCTGTAGAAAAAAAAGAAGCATATATTTAGTTTGTTTTTGTCAATTTGTTTTCAACATGACACACTAAAATGCAAATAAATTGTTTCACTGTTTCATGCTTGGTGAAAGTCTTCTTCTACAGTTCCTGTTTTTAAGAACTCTGGGGGAGCCCTCTTACCCCACTAATTATTGGCCGAGCATCTTACTGTTTGAAATAGTTGGGTATCTCACATCTCGCAACCTTTTGTATGACTTCTCTTCCACTTCACCAGGTCTACCGCCAATATGCTAACGACTATATATATATATATATATATATATAAAAAACAAAAATTTTGATATTTAAATCTAGTGAGATAGCCATTTCTATGAGGAAATCTTTGCTTCTTCAGCAACGGTTGAAACTAAAACTTAATTTATTCAGATTCAAATGTGTTCAAAGATTTTTTTACCGGTAGAACCCCCACCCCACAAAAAAATCAACCATACACAGGAAAATAAAATGGGGTGGAATTAATAATTTTTGAATTTAAGGAAGTAAGAAGGGGAAAGCCGACAGATATCTCTGTCTCATATTATAAAACTTACCCCTCCCCTCCCCAAGATCAGCCTAGGTTGCTGATCTCATACAAATCTGTATTTTAGACATATTAAGTATATTATTGGACCATAAACAAGTTAGATTATATTGTGATGATGGCCTTATGGTTATCCCCGATAGCAAGGGACCTATAATGAATAGAATCCATAAAAAGATCATTAGAGTCGTAAATTTTCTTGGTTTTAAAGTCGAAGTTTCTTCCAACCTTGAAATAGTTAACTACTTAGATATTACTCTTAACCTAAATGCTGACTCTCACTAGCCTTATCTGAAGGAAAAACAGTTTCCCCAGTTACATTAATATCACCCAAAAACTACTTTAAAACAGATACCTAACATTGTAAATAAACAACGGATTTAAATATTGAAATTTTTGTTTTATTTGGCTCTGTAATTAGAATGTAATATTTGCATTGAGCCCTCCACCTTGATCAATTTTAATATTAATGAAATTAATATTAATAGGATCACGTTTTTTGGATTTATCTATCTGATCATCCTTTTGGATTTATATATATATATATATACACCACACTCTTGATAAAAACAGTGAAGCTTGAGATGTTGTTCTTGAAGTGCTGGCCTTCTGTGAAAGATCAAGAGCTATGGTATAACAGGATGAATGTTTGATTTAATCCAATTTTTTCTGTGAAATCATGAAATGAAGATTGTTTTGAATGAACAAACTTCAACAGCCTTTCTTCATAAAAAATGTACCAAGGCTGACAAAGTAAACCTTACAATCAGATTAAATTGGGTAGGAAATGGCTCATAAAATTTTAATGCTCCCAAAATGCTACTGCTCTCTTTTAACCAACATAGAAGAACTTTTCTGTCTACCATCAGAATGGATGCTGTTAGTCTTCTAAAGAGCAACAAACTTTGCCCCCTTGGCCTCACTCTCTCAAATAACCTCAAATGGAATGACTACATCAAATCTATAGCTATATCCACTGATACAAATGTTCGGCCAGGAAATTTTTTGATCAGAATCCATCTCAGTTTAAAACTGAGGTATTGAAAATGAGTAGCGGTGCCTAAGCTGAGGTAATTACATAATGACATAATTTTTTAATACTCAGAGCAGATTTTTGGGAAACATGTAACTGTTTGGTAAAAAAAGAACTAATGATTTATATTCCTCAAGGAGTCGTACATTTAACTAATAAAATAAAGCATTTTGCATCAGTATTAAATGTTTAGAAATTTCATGAAATTACATAGGAGTGAGTGATAGATGTAAAAAAATAAATAGTTTTACCATGATTTTTCTTAAAATAACAATTTAAAAAATAATTTAATCCATTTGTGAATGAGTCTAGAAAGTTTCATTAATGTCTGACAATTATTTGATTTTGGGAAGAATTTCCAAATTAATGTCTTTTTCACTGGAAAAATAAATGATTTGAGTAATACACCATTGTAGGTATCTCCACTCATTCTTGCTACCTAAGTTTTAAACTGAATTTTTAAAAACTTAAATCTTAGTTGAAAGCTAAATGATTGAATTTACTATTTCCAGTAAGCAAAATACTCTGGTGGATTTCAAACAGAAATTATACACTCCCGATCAAAAAATTTAAGACCACTTAAAAATCTTTAAAAAGAAATTTTTTTTACAGATAAATTTTAAACTCCTACCACTTAAGGTTACCAATACTACAATCTAAAAGGTTATGGAAACAAAAAGCCACATTCCAAACATTTTATTTAGAAATTTACATTTTTATAAAATGAGGCGATTTACACATGATCAAAATTATAAGACCAGGGGTATAAATTGTTAGATCTATGGTAATTCCAATGTTTTTAGTTCAGTTAGAGATTAGCAATCACTGCATAAAGGTGTTACCATGCCTAAAGCAAGCAAACTTACTGAAGTTGAGCGTTCTCAAATTCCATAAGCAAGGTTTGTCACAGTGGGCGATTGCAGCTATGTTAAATCGCAGTAAAACTGTGATTTGCAACTCTCTAAAGAACATTGAGAATTATGGAAAAGCAAAATCCTCTGGTAGGCCCCAAAAAATTTCTCCTGCATTGAGTAGGAGAATAAGATGGGTTGTTATGAAAGACGGGGAACTTTCTTCTAGTTAAATTCAGACAGTCACAGATGCTGATCGCAGTCCCGTAACCATCAAACAACACTTACGACAAAAAGGCATGGTAAATAAAAAGCGTAAACAAATTCCTCGGCTGCTTCCACATCACAAGGTGGACCACTTAACGTTTGGTCATGAATACCAAACATGGGACGTTGAGAAGTGAAAGAAAGTCCTGTTTTCTGATGAGAAAAAATTCAATCTAGATGGTCTTGATGGCTTCCAATGATATTAGCATAACAAAAACATGCCTCCTGAAATTTTCTCCACACGTCATGGTGGAGGGTCCCTAATGGTATGGGGTGCCTTTTCTTACAGAGGGACGATGGAGCTCCAGGGTCGTCAAACAGCAGCTGGTTATGTTAGCATGCTACAAAAAGCATCATTGATGATGGAGGGCCATCGTTTGTGTGGGGATGGATGGTTATTCCAACAGGATAATGCTACAATCCACGCTGCAAGACAGACCTTGACTTTTCTACAAGAAAATGGGGTCCATCTCTTGGGACATCCTGCATGCTGACCCTACTTGAACCCAATTGAAAATGTTTGGGGATGGATGACAAGAGATGTTTATCGAAATGGCAAACAAAATTCAACAAAAAATGAACTTCGTGAAGCCATCTTCAGAAGCTGGAGCAACATCCCCCGCATCTTAATGGAAACGCTTATTTCTAACATGCCCGACAGAATTTTTGAAGTCATCAAAAGCAGTGGAGGTAGAACTCATTATTAGATTTGGTTGTTGAATGTTTTTATACACTTTTTGTACAATTTCGTAGAACTTTTGTCTCTGGTCTTATAATTTTGATCATGTGTAAATCGCCTCATTTTATAAAAATGTAAATTTCTAAATAAAATGTTTGGAATATAGCTTTTTGTTTCCATAACCTTTTAGATTGTAGTATTGGTAACCTTAAGTGGGAGGAGTTTAAAATCTATCCGTAAAAAAAAATTTCTTTTTAAAGATTTTTAAGTGGTCTTAAATTTTTGATTGGGAGTGTATTCATTGGAATGTAAAATTTTGAGATTTTAAAAAGTTTTCAATTTTTTGGGCCATTTTTGAGCAATTGACACATTTGTAAACAAAAGTTAATTCCAGATTTTAAAATCTTGCAAAAAAAAATATACATCTGTGATATGTTATTTTTGAAAAATTGGTAAATTTAAAGTTAAATTAATTTGCTTTGAAACAAATATTACGTGATTATGACAAGAAATTTAGAGTAAACATATTTTTTAATCAAGGAGGTCTGACTCACTGACCTTTGAAGTAGGTTATAACAGCATTATCATCAATCATTTTACACATCTGGCCAAGTATGGCTGACCAGAACTGGCAAAAATTTATGAAACCTAAATTAATATTTTCTGAGGGTAACAACCCTTGAAACACATGACCTTTTTGGCATTTAAACACTACTATAAAATTACAATCAAGTCAGATATCTGCACACAAAAGAAAAGAATTTAATTATTTTAAAAATCTTGTTTACCTGAGTACTTGTATTAACCTTTTCAATTTTTGATTAGCAAATGTAGTCTTCACTTATTAACTTAATAACCTAATAGGGACAATGGCTGTAAGAAATTTTAAAAGATTTTTTAAATTTTAAAAATTATTGTCATTAAAAAAATAAAAACAATTCTTGTAAAAATTCATTATTCATTGAAAAATGTTTTCTCTTCATAGTATGTTATCTTTAATATATATTGTTTATAGAAGCAAAGGTTATCTAAATAAAAAATGGCCTAGTTTTATTGTATTTTTGTTTTCACTATTCAGAGCAAATTTTCTGAAAAGGAGCTACTGTAAGAAAACGAATGGTGTTTTACATTCCCTAAGAAGTCCTGCATTTTATTAATAAATAAAATAAACTTCTGTGACAGTAGTCAATTTCTAGAAATTTCACGAAATTAATTGGAGGCAGGGGTAACACAGAAAAATATTCTTTCCAAGAATTTATGAAAATAATGATTTCAAAAATAATTTCAATCATTTGTGAGTAAGTCTTGAAAATTTAATCAAAATCTAACCATTATTAGATTTTTGTAAAACTTTCCAAATTAATGTGATTTTTCACTGGCAAAATATAATGTTTGCCATAGTAAACTCTTATAAAAAGTCTAGTCACTTGCTGATGAAACAAAATCAACATTTTCAAACAAAGTTTCAAATGTGCTAGAAACGATTGAAAAATTTAGTAAAATGATTGAAACAATTTGATCTTTCCTTCTCTTAGGTGGGGGGGAGGGGTAACAGTTAAAAAAATATATTTTCACCAAGATTTTTAAAAAAAATAATTTCAAAAATAATCTAATTCATTTGTGAATGAGTACTGAAAATTTCATTAAAATTTGACAATTATTTGATTTTTGCGAGAATTTCCAAATCAATGTAGGTACCACCAATAAATCGCTGCTCATTTTCGATACCTCAATTTAAATTTAATTTTTAAAAATAAAAATGTTTTCTTGAAGCTTTAATTTTAGCTTTAATTGAAAGCCAAGAGATTAAATTTACTAATTACAGTAAGCAAAATACCCTGGTTTAGTTCAAACCAAAATTATATTGATCGGACGCAAAAACTTAACTGCTGAAAAAAATTTTTTTAAAATATACCGCCATTATTGATTGAGCGATACATTACGTAAACAGTAGCCAAATTTCTGTTTTAAAAATCTTGTATAAAAAAAAAATGTACCTCCTTGACATGTTATTTAAGTCAATTTTTATAATTGAAACTTACCTTTATCTGATTTCAAACAAGTAGTAAGTGCTTATTGCCTGGAAATGATATAAACTTCTCTTTAACTACGGTAACCCTCGTTATCTGCGTTATCTTAGGTGACAAATGATGTATTGACAAGCAGTAGGTGTCAATAACGCTTGGATGACGACTGAAAGTGACAAAAAATTCATGTAGCTTAAAACGTAACATTTGGAAATTTAAATTTTTTTTGTTGTTTTTTAACTAAATAGTAAAATTAAAAATTTAACATATTTTCAGCAAGTATATAATATTTTATAGAATTTTAGTTTAGATTTATAGCCAGACTATGCTTTCTGAATAAATAAAAATTTAAATTTCTTTTAAAATAATTTAATAAGAAAGAATTAAATTAAAATAACCAAACTAAGTTATATTATGTTATTTATTAATATTTTTCTGAAATATTAAATATTTTTATGTTTAAATATTACATATTTTTCTGAAATTATTTATTAATATGCTTTCTGAAAAATTAAAAAATTTAACTTTCTTTTAGAATAATTTTAATTTAATAAAAAAAGAATGAAATTAGAATAAAAGTGTGGTTTGTGTCGTTTTCAATCTAAGGAGAATTCATCCAAACACTTGTTAACTTCTAAAAACAATACAACATCTACGGAAACTTGTTATGACCCCTATGGAACACCGTACTTAATAAAAATTACCAATATTTTTTTTTTTTTTAATTTATTTTAAAAATAAAATGGGTGAATGATTTTCATTGAACTTTTCAATTTTTAATAGGCAATATAATAATCAATTCTTAAGTCAAAAAGAAATTCAACGTTTTTATGAAATATTTGTAACGCTTTTATGAATTATTATAATAAAAAAAGAAAAACAATTATTTCAAAATTTTATTAGTAAACGAAAACAATTTTTTTCTTCATACTATAATGTCCTTAATAATTATTATTTATTCCAGCAATTAAAAGTTTATCAAATTAAATTATATCAGAGTTTTATTGCATTTTTATCTTACTCTTCGGGGGAGATTTTTGGTCAGGTTGTCCACTTTAAAATAAAAAACATAGATTATGTATATGCACCAATGAGTCCTACAGCTAATTAAAATTTATTAAAATTTCATGGATTTACGTATAGTGTGTGTGTGGGGGGGTAACAGAGTTAAAAAAACATTTTCACCAAGATATTTAAAAATATAATAATTATTTAAAAAATAATTTCATTCATTTGTGAATGAGTACTGAAAGTTTCATTCAAATCTGACTGTTATTTGATTTTTGTGAGAATTTCCAACTTAATGTGTTTGTCACCGGGAAAAAAGTGGGTTGCGTCATCATTACGTTACACATTGTAAAACAGTTGTAAACATTTTTTTTAGCTGCTAACTGAAATAAAAACAACATTTTCTATCAAAATTTCGAAAATGTTAGCAGGGATTAAAATGTTTTTAAAAAATAATTACAAATTGCTTTGATCTTTCCTATTAATAATAATATATTTTGAAGGAAAAAGTTTATTTTATTAAGTTTATAAAGTTTTTTATTCATACTATGCTGTTTCATGCTGTTTTTTAGAGTTCAATTGGAGGTACCTAAATTAATGTTTGTCACCAGGAGGAGGGGTTGATGTCATCATTACGTTTCCCATTGCAAAACAGTTGTAAACTTTTTTAGACGCTAACTCAAATCAAAACAATTTTCTGACGAAATTTCTAAAATATTAAAAGGGATTAAAAAATCTTAAAAAATAGTTAAACATTACTTACTTTGATCTTGCCGAAATTCTTTACTCTTGTAATTTGGGCGGATTTGGATACTTAAATTTCTGTTTGGAATACACCACCAGAGTATTTTGTTTACTGGAAAATAGTCAATTTAATCATTTAGCTTTCAATTAAAACTAAAATAAAAGTTTCAAAACAACTTTTTTACTTTTAAAAATTCAATTTAAACGTTAGTTCTTGAAAAGAAAGAAGTGGGATTACCGACTGATTGTTTAAAAGCAATTAAAAGTTTATCTAAATAAAAAATGGCAAAGTTTTTTATTGCAATTTTGTTTTCACTATTCAAAGCAGACTTTCTTAAAAGGAGCTAATTTTACAAAAAGAACAAAGTTTATTAAATGAATCCTGCATTTAAATTAATTAATAAAAAAAATTTCCGACCTCTCGTTAGTTTCTCTCTAGCAATTTTTCAGGAAATTAATTGGAGGGGTGTGAGTAATGTAAAAAAATATATATAAGATTTTATAAAAATAGTGATTTCAATCATTTGTGAATAAGTCCTGCAAGTTTCTGAATAAATAACTAAAAAAGTTAAAAAATTACGAACAGCAGAAAATCTTTGGTTTCTTACAGATTTTTATAAAAAGATATTCAATCTGAGTATGAACCACACTTATGTAAATATAACTGTTTAGTGAACTCGTAAATGAAAAAAGAAAAACTTAGTTTAAAGTTTAAATTTTCGGAGAATACGACCCGTTGAAATACAGCAAAGAAACAAAATGTTTTGAAAAGGCCGCATGTTATCCCCTTTATTAGGATAAAGGGACAAAACTCTCAGATCACGTGACCTTTTAAGAATAATGGCAACTTCAGTCTACCATTCATGAAAAAAAAAAAAAGGAACATATTAAGTAAAAAAAATAAAAATTAAAAAATTATTTTAAAAATAAAATAGCGTAACTACGTTTTTTAATCTTGGTCATTTTGGACTTGTAAATTTTGTTTCCATATAATTATTACATTGTTTCCAAGAAACGTCCCAATACAGAATTTTAAATGATTTTAAACTATTATAAAATATTATAATAATTAAAAAGTTAAAAAAAGTTTTTAAATTCTTTTAAAAATTTATTATTCATCAGAAAAATTTTATTTCTTCAGACAATAATGTCCTTAATATTACTTATTCACAAAAGCAATTAAAAGTTTTTCTACATAAGTAATGTTATAGTTTTATTGAGTTCATTATTTTTTAATTCAGAGAAAATTTTCAGCTAACTTGAAAAAAAACATGTAGGTAATTTACACTCTCCAAAGACTTACTTTTAACTACTAAAACATTTCTAAGAAACGAGAAAGTTCTGTGAGAAATTTCATGAAATTAAGTAAATGGGGGGTAACATATAAAAAAAAATGTTTTCACAAAAAATTTTTAAATAAAAAGAGTTTAAAAATAATTTCATTCATTCGTGAATAAGTTCTAAAAATTTCACTAAAATCGGATGATTATTTGATTTTTGCAAGAATTTCCAAATTAATGTTTTCAACGGGAAAAAAAGCGTCATTAAAATCAATATTGATCTTTGTAGAAGCCGGTGACGTGAGCAAAATTTCGAAAATGTTAGAAGGGATTAAAAACTTTTAAAAAATAATTAAAAATTACTTCGGTCTTTCCTCTTAATAAAAATATACACATTTTGATGGAAAACGTTTGATTTATTAAATTTGGGACCTCTTTTTATTCATACTATGCTGTTTTGTTATCGATTTAGTGGAGGTACCTAGAACATAAAAGTTTGAAATTTTAATTTTTTTTTTTTTAATTAAATAGTAAAATTAAAAATTTAACTTAACATTTTCAGCAATGATATAATATTTTATAGAATTTTAGTTTAGATTTTTAGCCAGACATTTGAATATGCTTTCCGAATAAATAAAAATTTTAATTTCTTTTAAAATAATTTTAATTTAATAAAAAAATTGAAATTAACATAACTGAACTAAGTTATATTATGCTATTTATTCATATTTTTATTATGTATGTTTCATATTAGTAATAATTTATCATTAAGTTTAAGGCATGGTAAAAATATCTAATTTAATTTTTATGGAAACATGTTATGACTCCTATGGAACATCATACTTAATCAAAATAAACATATTAACACAAAAAATTTTTTTTTAATTATTTGAAAATATTTCTGGAGAACAATAAATTAAAGCAATGATTCCATAAAAGATTTTTTAAATATTTGTAACACTTAATGAATTATTTAATAATTATTATAATAATAATGAAAAAAACGAAAACAATACTTTTAAAATTTTATTAGTAATTGAAAATTTTTTTCCTTCAGACTATAATGTTCTTAATAATTATTATTTATTCCAACCATTAAAAACTTATTAAATTAAATTATATCAGAGTTTTATTGCATTTTTTATTTTACTCTTCGGAGCAGATTTTCGGTTTGAGTTGTGTACTTAAAAAAAAACATAGATTATTTATATCCTCCAATGAGTCCTGCATTTAAGTAATAAAAATTATTTTTGCAGCTAATTAAAATTTATTAAAATTTCATGGATTTACGTAGAGGTGTGGGGGGGGGGGTAACAGTTAAAACAAATTTTTTCACCAAGATTTTTAAAAAATAATAATTTCAAAAATAATTTTATTCATTTGTGAATGAGTACTGAAAATTTCATTAAAATTTGACAATTTAATTTTTGAGAGAATTTCCAAATTAATGTGTTTGTCACTGGTGGTGGGTGATGTCATCCTTACGTTTCCCATTCTAAAACAGTCGCAAAAGCTTTATTTAGCCGCTGACTCAAATCAAAAGAAAATTTTCTGACAAAATTTATAAAATATTAGAAGGGATTAAAAAATCTTTAAAAATAATTATAAATTACTTACTTTGATTTTGCCGAAATTCTTTACTCTTGTAATTTGGGCGGATTTGGATACTTAAATTTCTGTTTGGAATACACCACCAGAGTATTTTGTTTACTGGAAAATAGTCAATTTAATCATTTAGCTTTCAATTAAAACTAAAATTAAATTTTCAAAACAGCTTTTTTTACTTTTAAAAATTCAATTTAAAAGTTAGTTATTGAAAACAAAGAAGTGGGATTACCGACTGATTGTTTAAAAGCAATTAAAAGTTTATCTAAATAAAAAATGGCAAAGTTTTTTATTGCAATTTTGTTTTCACTATTCAAAGCAGACTTTCTTAAAAGGAGCTAATTTTACAAAAAGAACAAAGTTTATTAAATGAATCCTGCATTTAAATTAATTAATAAAAAAAATTTCCGACCTCTCGTTAATTTCTCTCTAGCCATTTCAGGAAATTAATTGGAGGGGTGTGAGTAATGCAAAAAAACATATATAAGTTTTTATAAAAATAGTGATTTCAATAGTGAATAAGTCCTGCAAGTTTCATCAAAATCCGACCATTATTTGATTTTTGCATGCATTTCCAAATTAATGTATTTTTAATTGGCAAAAAAATGAGTAAATCTCGTTAAAATCAGGGCCTCGTTGACGAAAGACAAACAAGATTTTTAACAAAAATTTCAAATGTGGTATGGATTCTTTAAGAATAATGAAAAAAATACATTGATCTTTCCTCTTAATAATAATATAAACTTTTAAACATTTAAGACGATAAAACTTCGTTTTTATTAAGTTTGAGTCTTTTTTAACATAATCTTATGCTGTTTTTCAGTAAAAAATGAGTGACTGTACCTATAAATTAAAAGATTATGATAAAAATAATGAAAATATTATGAAATTATTGTTTGCTTTCAAACGAATCCCCGAATTTTAAATAATCTTTTAGACTAAAAATAAAATTAAATACTGAAAGATTTATTGTCGGTTTTTTTACTTTGTTGCTGACAAAATGATTGTTTGTCGTTCATCAAATTTGAAAATCAAAAGAGAAAACGTTATATTTACTTCTTTCCGATTGTTATCGTCCAATTTTTCTTCTTTAGGACAAAATGAAGAATTACAGAAGATGAAAGAAAGGAAAACTTTCGGAGTAAAATCTTCTTGAAAACGAAATTATTGTTACAAGCAAAAAATGTTTCTTTATGAAGAGCGAAACTCAAGGGAGATAATTCAGGAGAAAAATGGTTTTATTGAGAAGGCTTGCATTACACAGGAGCAACAGTCAGCTAGACCCTCTGCAATTTCGGCCTTGTGCCTGACTGATATATATTCAATGCGTCTATTTTGTGCATAAACTTGGAATCTAAATGGTTTTTCTGGTGGTGAAAAGCAATTTCAATTTATAAAATTGTAGCAACAGAATTTGACTGTAGGCTATACTGCCGAAAGTTTAGACACAACTGAGTAGTGAGTTCAATCCTGACTAGGTGTTCTATACTTTCAGTCATCTGCCACAATTCAACTACATTCAGTAAAGCATTAGACGACATCAATGGAGTGTAATGGTTTTCAGTTTAGTTTTGCTATATCATTTATGACTAAGTAGTGAGTCCAGTCCTCACTTGGCTTACCTACACATTCAGCCTTGTGCCACAACTAAGCTACACTTACTAAATTACGATATCTAGTAGAATATAATCCTTTATGAATTTATTTCAATATGTAACTTTAATAAGAACAAACATTAACCCAATATACACTGGCTGGTCACTTTATTAGGGAGACACTTCTTGCAATGCTTTGGAACAACTTTTGACTTGCAAACACCTCACTTTTATTTTTGACTAGCAGAATAGCCTGGCGTTGCTTGGGTGTAATGAAAACTTTAAAACTAATTCATGGTACTGGAGCTCAGACTCTTTGGATGTTGGCACAAAAGACTAAAAAGCAATAGATGTTTCCAGTCAAAGCGAAAGAGTAGATTGAAAGAAAAATGAATGGATGCAAGTCAAATTTTGATTTCCGGCATCAATGTCAAATAAGTTTTCCATCACAAACTGAATTATGAAGGCTAAATAAGTCCTCTGAGTGAATGGTATCATGGCTGAGACTAAGAACTACAATTATACCTACTTAGAGCAAAACCGAAAGTCATAGATTAAGACATGTCAGTTAAGTGCCATACATGATACACGCTTGGGCGATCATGTCTCGAAAGGGACTTCAATGACAGGGCAGATTTTCTCGCATTAGGTTGCTGCCACTTTCTGTGGTAGAATGGTTACCAACCAAATCTATAGAATCCAATCTGTCCTGCTATTTAACACATAGTTGGAGGGAGAAGCAATGGATTAATACCTTTTCTAAGGTTATTTGCATGTAAGGAGTGCATTAAATTCAAATGGAATTCAAACTAGGATCTTCAATTTTTCATTCTAAGCTGATATTCACTGCACCAAAATGCACATTTGCAGTGTTTAAACAATCTTTTGTATGTACCAAGGGTCCAAAGTATGATAGAAGAAATATTCCTCATAGCAATATACCATGACCATAGGCTTTTTTCTTTTTTTTTTCCTGGTTCTTACTACTTTGCTTAGCTTTTGGAAGCCATCTTCTGGAATTGAGTGTCACACTTTCCGTCTTCTGAAGTTAATAGCCGAGAGAATTTCTTAAAGCCAGACAATACCACCTGTTATGGTCCTTATTCCAAAGAAGTATTTGTCATAATTCACAATTTCTCCTGTTACTGAAGTAGAAATGAAAATTTGTATCACCTGTAATGGAGAAGTTATCTTGACTGAGTCATAATTATACATGTGTAGGAATGTGTAGGCAATACATTCGTCCGGTTTTTTATAATAAAAATACAACAATCTAATTTACAGTCTACAAGGGTGGTTTAATCTGTTTTTGAATGACAAATTCCTGGGTTGTGTTTTAGTACAGTATGTAGAGGGTAGTACTCCTCCTCCTTCTCCTCCTCCTCCTCATCAGCAGCAGCAGCAGAATCTGTTTCATAGTTCTTAATTGACAAGGTTTAGTAATTGTTCTTTTAGCTACACTTGGTAATTTCTTCTGTCCCATATGGGATTGATGTACCTATCTGCATTGTAATATCAATTGAAACAAATAAAAATATAAGTTTTTTTTCTTGTCTAAACAAAGCATGCACAATAATGGTGTCATTCAAATTAAAGTTTTAGACCAAGATGTTTTGGTTAGAAGCAGTCTAAAGTCAAATATCTAATGCAAATTTTCTGATCTTCAATGTATATGGTAAAAAAGCATTATATAAAATAAATATGAAATGTATATAGTAAAAGAAACATTATGAGAAATTTACATTTTAGTCTTATAATATCAAATTTTTTTATTATGATGATGAAAATATTTTTTTCAAATTTATGCAAATATTAAAGCAATCCACTCAATCACCAGAAAGAAAACAAAAAACAAACAAATAATTATTTCAATGAGATTTTAAGTTTCATCTGTTTTCAATACAATGCACATGAAGCAAGATATTTTATAGTTGGATTTTAATTGACAAAGTTTTCATTAAATTTTTGACCACTGTAATCCCAGAAGACTGTGTCCAATCTACAGCCAAAGAATGTATCTGTAAGAGTCTCTTTAAGTTTGATTTCTCTGAAAGTTTGTGTTTTAGTACAGTATGTAGAGGGTAGTACTCCTCCTCCTCATCATCATCAGCAGCAGCAGAATCTATTTTATATGTCTTAATTGACAAGGGTTAGTATTTGTTCTTTTAGGTACACTTGGTAATTTCTTCTGTCCCATATGAGATCAATTAAACCAAAAAAAAATATAAGTTTTTTTTTATTGTCTAAACAAAACAGGCACAATAATGGTGTCATTCAAATTAAAGTTTTAGACCAAGAAGTTTTTCGTAAGAAGCCAAACATCTAATGCAAGTCATCTGTTCTTCAGTGTATATGGTAAAAAAGCATTATATAAAATAAATATGAAATGTATATGGTAAAAGAAACATTATGAGAAATTTACATTTTAGTCTTATAATATCCAATTTTTTTATTATTATGATATTATTACTAAACGTTGCCAACCAATTAAAACCTGAAAGTGAACCTCATGGAACAAAATGGGTGAATAGAATTTTTGGACTCTTTCATTGACCAAACTAGTAATTATTTTTTATATACACATTTGAGGATTTCCAAAAGGTATAGCAATTAGACTACTTTGCTAGGTTAATTGGGTAAAGATACTTGACTCCTAACCTTCTTCTTCACTCCTTGTAACTCGCCAGTAGTAAACTCTATGTTTCTGTTTTGAATGCAACAAAAATTGTATATATGTAAATATTTTATTTGGTGTTTTTGGTAAATGAAATATTTCTCTGTGATTTAGCTCTGTGTTTTGGTCAATCATTTTCTTCTTTTGTTACAACTTATAACACATAACACTGAAATACAGCAAATGTAGATGTGAACATGCTGGAAAGCAGTCCATATTCAAAAAGACAACCAGGAAAAGAGAATATTTATTGTATCAGAAATAAAATTTTCTGATAAGGCCAGACTGTAAGTGGGGTGAATCTTGTTGTCATTGACTATCCTAAAACTAGTTAATGTGATTTTTGACCCATACATTCATTATAATTTACTTGATTAGCACAAGAAGTTATTCATAACCATTCACCCAACATGAACTACAATACTGCATATTCACAAAGATAAAAAATTAATTAAAATCACCTCTCTTCTTCTTCTTTTACAAAAATTCACAATGATGTGTGAAATCCTGGTTTTCCCAAATAAAAAAGGATTGACCATGTGCTTAAGGAAAAAGTGAAAAAGTCAAAACCAGTTTTTGCAAGTAGGTGTTAAAATTATTTTTGACCAATGGGAGTGAGTTGTATGTCTTGAAAGGACTTAAGGATTCAGTGTGAAATTCAAAAGGACATATAAATGACTTTGCAGCATCAGTGTCTGAGAGATGGGAGCAGCAAAAGATAGACACACATGTAAAATGTAACTTCAAATGATTCGGACATTGTCTTCTTTCTCTTTATCTCTTTCAACAATTACTACCAGGAACATTTTGTACAAACTCCACCCTTAACCTCTTAATAATGTTTCTAATTGCACATTAACTCTTCCGTGTTAGTCTTTCCCTTTAATAAATTTCTATTTTAAAATGCAAAATGTATATTTTGTTCTTCTTATGCAATTCTACACAATTCCATATATTCCAACCTGCCGACAACCAACCTCCTAATGATGTAAAACCTTCTGATGATTATAACTCTGCATAAAACTTGTAAGCTGTAGGGAGTTCGGTTAAGTCTGACACAAGGCTGAATCAAAGAAACATTAACCAGCTCGTTATGCTTTAGAACCTTCTAAAACACTCATGACTTAAAAATTTCACAATATATACAAATGTCTTCTTTTTTCCCCACCATTATTTATTTATATAAAAATATATGGCATGAAATAAGGGGAAGAAGATGAACCCAATAATGAAAATAAAATACAACAAAACAAACTACAAATTAAAATAAGTTAGTATGGCTCATACACCCCACTTAAAAAATAAGAGTGACCACTGTATTCTGCTTATAGGCAAAATTAAGATGATCACTCACTAAAGGTCAGAGGAGGTCAAAATAAAATTGTAAAGTAGGAAAATCAAAAGATGACACAGCCAAGATGAAAACAAAAACAAAAGGGGATAAAAACAAACTGGGGGGGATTGGGAATCTTGACATGAATCATAAAAAGGGGGTAGGCAAGGAACAGCAATTATGCGCGTTAACAAAAGAATCTAGCTCAACCAGGACAAACAGTAAACTGCCATGTTGGGTCAAACAAAGGCAAAAAAAAAAAAAGAAAAAGCAAGACCCATTCAGATAAATCAAGCCTGATGCTTTTACCAACCTTCATTGAATGTGCCAACAGGAAACATTTCTTATCAGTTGTGGGGGTGAGACATTATAAATGTTTTCTTTTTCTTATGGAAATATATATGGCATGATGTGCATTGGATATCAGCTCGGAACGAGAAATCGGGGAGCTGAGTTTGAATTCCAATTGAATTCACTGCATTCACTTATGCACAACTACCCTTGTGAAAGGTATTAATCAGTCTCTTCCCTCTAGTTATGGGTTAAATAACAGGACAGATTGGCTGGCAACCAGTTTACTGCAGAAAGCAATGGCAACCTACTGCGGGATAATCTTCTACCGAGTCAGTCATGTTTCTTTCGACACATGATTGCTCAAGCGTGTTTTATGTATGGCACTTAACTGATTGACTGACTGATATGGCATGAACTAAGGGGTGGTGGAGGGGTGAACCCAATAATGAAAGTGATATAAAACAAAACAATCAAACTGAAAATCAGAATATGCTAATGGAAACAAACACCCCCCCCATAAAAAATAGTAACTGCCCTTTTCTGCGAAATGGCAAAATGAAGACGTTTACTGATAAAATGTGAGGGAAACTCAAAATAAAATTGTAGAGTAGGAAAAATAAAAAGATGTCGCAGTAAAGATAATAACAAATAGGAGAATAAAAAAAGAAATTGGGGAGGTTGGGAATCTTGATATGGATCATAATGAGAAAGAAGGCCAGGAACAACAATTAAACACATTTGCTAAGTAAACAGGAGTCTAGCATAACCAGGGAGAGTGGTCCAACTGGAAACTGCCTCATTATGTCAAAAAAAAAGGAGACTAAAAAAAGAAAATCAAGACTATCCTCGTTTAAATGAACCAGGCTCACTGTATTTATCCATTTTAGTTGAAATCGGCTGATAACAAATGCTTTCTACCAGTTTTGATCTTCCACCTGAACTGATGCCAAAATAATCCAACAGAATCCTGATGAGAATAAAATTTATATCATAAGATTCCCAGTCCTTTTCGTCCATACCACTATGCTTGCCATGTCTTGAAGTGTTAGAAACATCATCTCCCAGACCATGAGGGCAATGCATTATTGTGCATGTATGCAAGATTGATGAACACAAAATGTTTGAGATTGATATAAGCTGTCAACTTGCCAACATGTTTCCAGAACAGGCACACCTAAGGACAGTGGTAAAAGGCATGCACAACCATTTCTTCGAAATCAGAAGTCACACTGATGCCCAACCCCTCTGAAACCCACATCTTTATAAAGTTTCTGATTTTCAAGAAAAATTTGGAAAACATTCATTATTTAGAGATTTGTAGTGGGTGCTCAGTTTCTTATACAACGTCATAGTAAATCAATCCTCCATTTTGGAAACACTCGTTTCGAAAATGTTGTCCTTTTCTTTTTTTCAAAACTTTTAAGAAATTAATGAAAAAACTCATTCCGGAAATATATTTTTATTCAAATTCTTTTTAAAATAGGAATTATTTTAAAAAGTTTCTGCCAAAATAATTTCTTTTTTAATATTTTACATGTCATATTTATAATTTTTCATTCCAATTTTTTTCCAACAGAAATTATTTTAAAGAAACTCTGTTCAGAATTTTTTTTTATGTTTAAAATAACTTATTTTTCATTGATATAATGTAGGGATAATTAAAAATTTTCCATGTGTTTGTCAATCTCCAAATTGTAAGCTACTCTATACATAGTCTCAGCAACATGAAAGCTATCCCAACGCGAGTGTTTCCAAAATGGAGAATCGATTTATTATAAGGTTGTATGAAAAAATGAGCACCCCTTACAAATCTTAAATAATTAATTTTTTCCAAATTTTTCTTGATAATTGGAAAGTTTAGAAACTAAATTAATGATATTGCACTGAAAGAAGTTATAAAAATAATAATCAACATATTTAGAGGTGGTGGTAATGTCGTACATGTCCGCCAAATTATCTCATGTTTTGTGTTACAGGGTGTACCACCCCAACGGTCGTCCTAACAATTTCTCCGGCGGCCATTCTCCATGCTGTGATGTTGCCGGGAGTTTGTTGAAAATGTCGGACGAACAGCTGGGGGTACAAGATTGACTATAAGGAACGAACTTCCACAACTTGGATGAGTTGAAAAGAATGCTTTATTCATTTAGAGTTAGCCTTGTCGGTTGGGGCAGGCGAATGTGACACACAGCTCCAACTCTAATGGAGATCAACAAACCCAAACTGAACGAAACAAGACGAACGGAGAATCTTACTTCAAGCTTGCGCCCGGCGGGACTCTCAACTCTCTAACTTAACTGTCTTAACTTAACTCTATTTATTTAAAATGAATACGGAAATCCGGAAATGCTTTAAACCACCGGTGACAAACACCGGCGACTGTAAGTCTGAAATTTCAGTTATCTTTTTTTTTATTATCTTAATAAGGCTTCCGCCGGAAAAGGCTTAATGTGTGTCAAGATACAGTAAAGGACAGCCTTTGACCGGGTCATCGAAAACCTACCTGATGAACTTATCTCATTAAATCACTGAGTCAAACATTTACCGGAGGACAATTTTCCTCATAAAAGAAAAAGCGTTTATTTTTTTTTTCCTCTTCTTTTTCACTTTTGTTAGATATGTTTTTAAACTATTTTCTATTTTAATCTATTATAATAAAATACATATATGCCTAGTTATCGTGTCACACAGGGTAACAAAAAAAAAATTCTTTAAATTCACTCTCTTGACCTTCTTCATGTCGTACTATCCAATTTTTTGATTAACAATTATGATGAAATTTGTTATTTGCCAATTTATACAGATAACGAACAAAACTAATTTTCAGTATATCTGATTATTTATTTCAAGTATTCCAGTATCATGTTAAGTTTCAACTGTTTAACAATATATACTGTGGAACCTACAGGGACTATCTTCCTCAGCAAACACCCGTTGTTAATGACCATTTTTCTATGCATGGATGATTTGCTAATGTTAATTGATCCTTATTGAGTGAGCACCTCTAGAATGCAACGACTAGCATGAGTGAAAATTACTGATCAAGCAACCTTAAAAAAAAATTCCATTTTGGCCGTGCACTGCAACTTCTAAATCAGGAGAAACTAAATGAGTAATCTATTTCATTTTGCTTTGATCTAAGTCAGGAACACTTCCTAATTGTTTTGCTATTGTAGTGTTGTATCAAACTTATTTCTTGTTGAAATGTACATTACTTGAGTTCACCTCACGGTCAAATATTGGTTGTTTTGTACAACATGTATTGCATTTGACATGTTCAAGGGATTTATGCAGTCTCTCTACTGACTTGCATAAATTTAGTGATTGGGAAAATCACAGTTATGTTCCTTTCTCAAATGTCTATCACTTTCATTCCTTTATTTTTTTGTGTATCTATCTACTCTATTTCTGTCTAGGTATACCTATTTTTATCTCTGTTTCTCTACCCCCATCCATGATTGCTGTCAGTTTTTTTTTTTTTCTTGTGTTATTGCAGATTCTCTTTTGCTAAGAAAAAAACTGAAACCGTATACTTTTTTTAAGTCCACTTAATAAATATTTTTTGTGAATAAATATTTTGGTCTCTTGTTGACTGTTGTAAATACGTTTTTTAGAATTTTAAAATGAATTATGTGAATAAATTTCTTTAAAGTTTGGCCATTTTCTTATGTTCTCATTTATTTATTACCAGATTACATGGTAACATTCTAATATGTACATTCTGATGTGTGAAATATACATTCCTTGTGTAAATAGGTCATGAATATGAACCTTTAGTGAGCGATCACCTATCGTATGCGACCAGGTTTTGATGGCAGTAGGAGTGGTTGCATACAACAGGTTCCACTATGCACAAACAATATATTTTATAATTGCTTTTTTTTTCATAACCAATGTTTAGTTAAATTTCAAACAGTAAACCTATAAGGTTATGTCTGGCCTACAGGAAATGAATGTATTCGCAAATGATTTTTTAAGCTCAATTTCCATGAAAATGCTGAACCACACACTTCACATGAATATGGTTTCTCACCAGTATGTATTCGCATGTGATTTTTTAAACCCGAGTTGTCTGAAAATGTTGATCCACACACTTCACAAGAATATGGTTTTGCTCCAGTATGTACTCGCATGTGTTTTTTTAAAGTTCCTGTCAGTGCAAATCTGGAACCACAAATTTCACATGAATATGGCTTCTCGCCAGTATGTGTTCGCATGTGATTTTTTAAATTTGAATGTTGCGGAAATTTTGTTCCACATACTTGACATGAATAGGGTTTGTCACCAGTATGTGTTTGCATATGAGCTTTTAAGTTTGAACTCCGTGAAAATGTTGATCCACACACTTCACAAGAATATTTCTTTTCACCAGTATGGGTTCGCATATGTACATGTAAATTTGCATTCCGGGAACATCTGAAGCCACATACTTTGCATGCAAATGGTTTTTCACCAGTATGTATTCGCATGTGTCGTGATAAACTGCATCTCACTGAAAAGGCCGAACCACATACTTCACATGAATGAGGCTTCTCCCCCAGTATGGGTCAGCATGTGAGATAGTAGTGTTGCACTCTGTGAAAATGCTGAGCCACATACTTGACACGAGTGAGGTTTCTCACCAGTATGTATAAGCATGTGCGATAGTAGGGTTGTACTTTGTGAAAATGATGAACCACATACTTGACATGAATATGGTTTCTCACCAGTATGTGTACGCATATGATATTTTAAAGCTGAGCTCTTTGAAAATGCTGATCCACACACTTCACATGAATAATGTTTCTCACCCTTATCTGAACCCATATCTTTTCAGTGTTGCAAGTTTTGAAAATGATGGAACACCCTCTTCACATGGAAATGACTTCTTACACATGTGAATCAGCCAATGTTTTTTAATGTTGAAAAAAAAAATGAAAATGCTGAACCACTCACTTTACAGATATGTTTTTTCTACAGTTTGGGTTAAAATTATAGGTTTGAAATGCAAATTCTGTGAAAATTCCAATGTATTTCCTTCACATATGTATAAGTATTGTTTTCAGAATATGCTTGCACATTATTGTCTTTCCACAAGAACTCCTTTCCAGGGATATATTGATAATCTGTAAAAAAAGAAACCCAAAAGACTTTTACAAAACTGACATTGAAATAGTTATGAATCACTGGAAGGCCGTTATTGATATTGATGCAAGCTACATTAACGAATTCTCTTTAAGCATGAAGTTTTATTACATTTACTTATCCGAAATGCAAATATCACACATGAAATGTTTTTTTTATAATATTTATTCACACTCAGTAAACCATTGCATTTTAGTGACTTTACTGCCCCATTTTGGGATGAAATGACAAGTGCTCGGTAAAAAATGTACAAAATATTTTTTAACCAAGATTTTCCAAAAGAAACATTACAAAATAATTCATTTGTATATAAGTCCAGAAAGTTTCATTAAAATCTACAAAAGAATTCTTTTCTTTTATTTTAAAATAATTTTATCTAATTAAATTTTTAGTTTTAATGTATTTAATCAAAATAAAAACATATTTAAAATATTAGTCACAAGGTTTTAATTCTGATTTTCGAAATTCATATCTGTCCTGTTATTTGACTCATAGCTAGAGGGAGACCTGATGTATTATATTATTATGTAGTAATAAGTGGGAGATCAGTTTATTCCTTCATAACAATAGAAAACCGATCCCCCACTTTATGACCAATAGAAGTCTTAATCATGATCCCAACTATTATATTCAGTCAGTCAGTTAAGTGCCATACGTGATACATGTTTTAGGCGATCATGTCTCGAAAGAGATATGACTGAGCAGAAGATTATCCCGCAGTATGTTGCCATTGCTTTTTGCGGTAGACTGGTTGCCAGCCAAGGCTATAGAACCCAATCTGTCCTATTATTTGACCCATGGCTGGAGGGAAGAGACGGATGAATACCTTTCCCAAGGGTATTTGTGTGTAAGTGAATGCAAGGAATTCAACTGGAATTTGAACTTGGTTCCCCGATTTGTCATTCCGAGTCAATATCCATTGCACCACAATTCGAACATGTCAAGGGATTTTTAAAAATTTTTTAAATAATTAAAAAATACTTTGATCTTTCCTCTTTATTAAAACATTTTGATGGAAAAAGTTCATTTTTATTAAGTTTGCGGCTTGTTTTTCTTCTTACTGAGCTGTTTTTTCAACAATTTCTAGTGGAGGTATCTCTGCTTTTTATTTTTCGATTCAGAACAGATTTTCGGTAAGACAGGGTTCGATTGGCACAAAAAACAAATATGGTGATTTAAAAATTGTTCAATGAATTTTGCTTTTAGGTACTTCCATTTTTTCATGATAATTCGCAATATCTAAGTTTTAAAATGAAAAAGCTTTCTTGGCTATTTAATGGCAATGGAAAGCTAAATGATTAAATTTATTATTTCCAGTAAGCAAATACTATGGCTAGTGTATTTCAAATACAAATTATTGATTAAAATTTCAACTTTTTTAAGAATTTTCAAAGTTATCATTTTTTTTCGTCCATTTTGACAGCTTTACATTACAAATTTGTAAACAAAATTTCTCGATTTTAAAACAGAAAAACAATTTTTTTTTTTAATGAAAATTTCTAATGTTCATAACAAAGAGTAAGAAAATTTCATTTTTAAAAAATAATTTTGTCCTTCCGCGTTAGTCTTTAAAGTTTAAAGAAAAGATTTTGTTTTGATGATAAAAACTGTTTTCATTACGTTTGTTGGTTGGAGCATGTTTTTCATCACAGTATGGTGATTTTTTTTAGTGATTTCGTAGTACTTCAATGAAATTGTTAAAACCTCAACCAAAAAACTAATTTTAGAAACTTATTTAAAATTTGTTTCTCGTATTTTTTTCTTTTTTTGCGGACCCGAAGGAGACTATCACCACCTTTAAATTTGTTGATTATCACTTTTTTTTTTTTTGACTTTTTCAGTGCAATCTTATCGATTAAAACTTTCCGAATGACAAAAAAATTGTAAAAATTTCAAAATTTAAACAATTGGGTGGGGCTTAGTTTTTCATACAACATTATTGTACGTAAAATCAATCCAGTGCCATTAACTTTTTTGCTTGCACATATTCAACAACTGAATCCTTTGCGAAATTTTTGAATAAAAGCCATTCTTGGAGTTTCCGAGGAAGATGCCATAGTAAGAAATAAAGAAAACTTGAAAAAGACAAAAACAAGAGCAACAAGTCGTCCTAAAAAAAACAAAAACAAAAAGCGACCCCAACGCGAGTTATTCCAAAATGGAGGATCGATTTACTATAACGTTGTATAAAAAACTGAGCCCCCCCCCCACTAAAATTGTTTAAATATTGAATTTTTTTCTGATTTGTTTTGATAATCAAAACCTTTATGTTATAACCGATATGACTGCGCTGAAAAAGTAAAAAACAATGAAAAACAACAAATTTAAATCGTAGTCTCCTTCAGGTCCGCCTTTTTTATGTCAGTGGCGTTAACTTAAAATTGCGTAAACAAAACGAAGTTTTTTAAAAAAAAATAGAGAAAACCCGCTATTTTTAAAGTTTTTTCATTTAATTATGATCTTTCAGTCCCATTAGGAAAGGAAATTAGATAACGTTTGCTTAAAAAAATTAATATGCCGTACGGCGTAAATATTTTTTTAAGTGATCTTTTTTTAAACTTTTGATTACAATTTAATTTGATTATCAAATATTCATTCGAAAGAGAAAACGTTATATTTACTTCTTTCCGATTGTTATTGTCCAATTTTTCTTCTTTAGGACAAAATGAAGAATTACAGAAGATGAAATAAAGGAAAACTTTCGGAGTAAAATCTTCCTGAAAACGAAATTATTGTTACAAGCAGAAAATGTTTTCTTTATGAAGAGCGAAACTCAAGGGAGATAATTCAGGAGAAAAATGGTTTTCATTTTTTTTTCCCTAAAGAAAGCTGATATAATCAAGAATAAAAGAAAAAGTGTCCACAGTGTTTACTTCAAACTTTTGGCCTTGTGCCTGACTCATCTACATTTACTGTGAATGTTCTGTTCATAAGCCCAGTTTTTTTTTAAAGCTCTTTCAATTTTTAAAATTGTTACAACATAATCTAACCTTGGGCTGTAGAACATTTGTGCACGATGAAATGATGAGTTTGATCCTCACTTATTACCTCATACTTTCGGCCTTATGCCACAACTAAGCTATACATAGAAATTCGTTTTGGGCACTTGAGCTGGGTGTGATGAATGGGTAGGAAGCTTGTGGATCAGTTATGACTGAGTGGTGAATTTGATCTTCACAGAGGGCCCCATACTTTCAAGTAAGCAGTTTTGTATTGATGCTGTAATGAGGAATAACTCAAACAGTATTGGTACGAGTGTCATGATCTGGGTTAACCTGAAAAGTGCCCTGAACAACATCAATATGAAGAGAAATTGTGATATTATGACATCTGTAACTAAGTGAAGAGGATGCAAATCATCAACCCAATATAGATGAGGCCAGATAAAGAAATGGTGAACTGAAAATCTAGGTCAAAAACACTTTGGCAAAAAGAGCTAATCAAATATTTTCTAAGTAAGGTGAAGGCTGGGGGAGACATTTCTCATTACCTTCATTTTATTGCCATCAGTAACCTTACCCTCCCAGGGAAAAATATCAACCCAGTAAAGATGCAGCTCAGATGAGGAAATAATGAACAGAAGATCAAGGTCAAAAGAGACATTGGCGAAGAGGTAACCAAATATTTTCTAGCTAAGTTATGTTATGTGGTGATACCGAGCAAAAGCGAGGAACCGGATGTTTGCTCTATAACGACCAGAAAGCAAACGACCAAATCTCGTCGTTGCGCATCCGGGTTCGCGCAGATGTTCCGGTTGAAAAATAAAAATTAATCAAATTTCCATTTTGCGAGCCTATGTGAATTTTATTTATCAGCCAATGGGAAGCCCAGAATCAAATACAAGTGCGAAATCCCAAACGAGCTGCTTTTGATCCAAAAAGCAGATATAAAAAGCCGAGACAGAAAGCACCCAGCAGACAGACACCAAGGAGAAGAGTGTAATCAATATCCCCTTGACCAAGTCAAGCGGCTACTATGTTCACCTCCCTTCACCTCTCCTTACTTTCTTCCCTGTCTCAAAAGTACTTACTGACCTAAGGAGCAAATACACCAAAGGCATTCCTTACATACAAGATGCCTACACACTACTTTAAGTATTGAATTCTGCTTGTTAGCTTTCTATTACCAAAATGAACAACATTCCTAAACCTTAAATCTCTTTCAGCTTATTATTTTCCATGAACATTTTAACCTCCGTTGGACATATATTCAAGTATTACTTTAATTGTAAAAACGTTAATTGACATATGTATATATATAAGAATGTTATTTTTCTACTCAAATTGCTTTTCTTGATTTTATAATTATTTTATGACTTATAGTTGGCCAAATTCCGTTAACCTGCAACAGTATACAATTACCCTTCACTAGAACGGAATCCTACTACAACTAGAAAAAGAATAGATAAGCAACCCACTATAGTTACACATTGGAAGGCCAAGAGTGAAGAGACATTTCTCTTTACCTTAATTTCATTGCCATCATTGGAATGATCAGGTTGATTGGGTTGTGTAAAGCAGGTATAAGCTAGTATGGTGACTGAGTAAAAACAATGCCATAGAATCAGCTGATCATGGAGTTGATTGCTTCGCCCCAAATCTTGTCTCATCCAATGTTGTGTTGATTGATTGCAGAACTGGCTTGGTCCAAATGATCAACTGGAATCAATGACTTGGTCTGGTTCAGAGTAAATCACACACGAAAAAAAGAATAACTTTTATAAAAGAAAAGTATTTGTATATAGGGTATATATCCCAGGTGACCGCATGCTATCTTACTTTGAAAATGGTGACTAAGTCAGGTATTAGTGGGTTTGTAATAGTGAGTTTAGCACCCTGTTGCCTCCACAGAATGAATTTACTCGAGCTACTAGACGAGTGATGAGGTCTCACTCATTTACATTAAAACCCATCAAATGTAATCGCAACTTCCATTCAAGCAGCTTCTTTTCTTGTACTTTTTTGTGGAATTCTCTTCCATATACTTGCTTCCCTGACAGCTACAATCTCCAAGAATTTAAATGCAAAGTCAATCGTCATCTATCTCTTTGACTTGCATCCTTTCCCTGACAACCCTGTATCAGGTTCTTCTCCTTTTCCACTCTACTCTCATGCAGCCCCCTTCACACCAGTGTTCTCATCCTTCTCTTATCCATTCTCTGACAACCCCTGTAACTTGTTCCTCTTGCTACTCACCTCTTATGCACACCAGTGGCAGTACTGCCTTGCTTGGGGTGAAATGATTATAAAAAAAAAAACGGCTTTCAAGTCAGGATTTTCTTCATCAAATCACATCAAATTAAGCAAAGCGGTGGTCTTGTCTCTCTTCTCTGGTCTGCACCAGTCTCTGTCTTGACTGTTTTTTCTCAAATGTTGCTGTTCAAAATATCCAGTTTATATGGAATTTCACACCCAGTAGGGGTAGGGTATGCTAGCATTCTCCCAAACAACCAATAAGGGCTCACCCTTTTGTCACTCGATCAAACCTGTCTTCTCCTCGCTTTGTGTGAGTGCCTATCACCATTATTGCCCTAGGGGCATGGAATGTCTCTCCAACTTTCCTTAAATCTAACCTGGACCTATGGTCTTCTAATCAACCTCATCTCTCTTCTGCTTTGACTCTCACCATAACCACCCGAGGAGCATGGTTTAGCCCAAACAGCCAAATTTTAATTATTGGCCCAAATTCTTCTTATCATGCACTTATGTGTGGTCGTTTTTGCACCTGGGATTTATCCTTTTTGACCCTGATGCCAAAAAGTGACAAAAAAAGGGGACAATCTCTTGATTTTACCACAGATGAAAAATTGAATTACTATTTTCTTTTTTTTTTTAAAAAAAAAAAAAAAAACCTGTCTGCTTTCAAAAGTTAATTCTTATCAGTCCACTTAATTTCACACCCAGCGGCTGCTCTTGTATTC
The DNA here is from genome assembly GCA_037127315.1 of Ascarosepion bandense. Lineage (NCBI taxonomy): Eukaryota > Metazoa > Mollusca > Cephalopoda > Sepiida > Sepiidae > Ascarosepion > Ascarosepion bandense. Next base: position 91,675 of record JBBBDQ010002687.1, on the reverse strand, counting down.
AAGGGCCATAAAAATTTTATCCAAACCAGTTGCTTGTTTTTAATGGTGGTAAAAATATTTATGTTTTTCTTAGAAGGTCTTCAGATAATGCCATCACTTATCTATGTCTTAACCAAAACCAGATGGCCCCTTTGTTTTCAAAACTATCATTTCTTTCCCTATTTCCGTTCAATGCCAAAATCTAAATAATTTAAACAAGATTTTATGGCTGTAATTAAATATATTTTGAATACAGATGTATACTTTCAACTACAGATGAAATGTAATAACTGGTTAAGCATTTTCAGCCTTTTTTATATAAAAATTTATTTCTGTTATTTTTACTATCAAAATGCAATTTTATACTTTCACTGGGTTTTTTGTTTGAAGGCGGTGCTCACTATTTGCCTGTAGTTGGGACCCTAATAGCTGCTTCTCCAGGTCAGGATAGACCTGGGAATAACAGTAATTCAGAAGTGGTTCCAGGCTCCTCAAAAGCTCCCACTCAGGGGCCACACTGCAGGATGTAGTTTATTGTCACAATGAAGAAGGTGATATTTTTTAGAAATGACAGAAGAGATGATCAAGATTACCCAAAGCTATACTGATGGATTGGCCTCAGAGACAACTCAGATAGACATGGAAGGGCAGGGGTATAAGGGGTGCAATGGTGGATCAGCTCCAGTTAATACCTGTGGAATATGTCTGGTCACTGGTGAATATAGCTGTCTTTTAGAATTTTTAAAGATGGCACACCAAGATACCAAAAAAGAAATAAGATACAATAGTTAAAGTTCACTTGGCTGAGAATTTTGTGGAGGTCTTGAAGAATATCAAAGTTCAGGGAAAATGTTTTAGAGTGGAACTAGCAGCCTCAATGGAGACACTGGTCCATGTATGAAAGAGTCAAAGACTATATGATATGATGGGTTGGTAGAAGCAAAGATTAGTTAAGACAGACACAAAATCAACACTGCTCTATTGTAAATCTGATCAGAGGGTTCACGTGAAAGCAAATTGCCTTCAGTTACAAGAAGATTGGTAGGAAGAGTGAACTCATGACAGACTGGAATGATCAGTTTGAAATAGACTATCTAGTCGAATCCTAGGCAGGTGTGTTGGCAGAATAAAAGCAAGGTGAAGAAGATGCCACTAAAAACTTCTAAATTGGTAAAAGTGAGATACTGCAAATTCAAATACGAACATTCTGGAAGACAGCCCATATTCAGAGATAGCCAAGAAAAAGGCAGGAATCAGTGTGATGCTTGATTCAATTTTTATGTCTTATCAGCCTTTAAAGTTTTTTTTTAAGAGAAAAAAATACCTTTGGATTGTAAGAATGTTGTTTTTTTTTTTTTAGAAATAATTGATTCTTGATACAAGTCTTACTATTTAACACATAGATGGGGAAGAAGTGCTGCATTTATACCTTTGCCAAGGGTATGAGCATGTAAGTGAATGTAATGAACCAGACTGGAATTTGAACTCTGCTCTCAGACTTCATATATTCAACTTTTTTTTGTAAAATAAGACCCTTCTTCTTCTATGCGCCCTGTCCCTTTAGGACGTAGGCGATCATGGCTTTTCACATTTCCCTATCCCTGTTGGCTCTTAGCACGACTTTTCCTGTTACACCATGCAACCCTCATTCCATCATCCACCTGATTAGATCCTTCAAATATGTTAATAATAGCACTGGTAGCAGTTTTTGATGTTAACGGAAGTAATTCACTTCTTTGGTCTTTGTATCAGCAACACACACAGCGGACATTTTCGCCAATCTCTGACTCAGTTCAGTTGCATTCGAAGATAGTCAAAACCCCAACTTCTCTTCTGGCGGACCACATCCAACTCAATTTCAGACTCAAGTGTCTCCTCGGCCACTCACTACCAACTTCATCTAACAACTCAAGGTTTGCATTTTTATTAAAAAAAACAAAAAACAAAAAAAAAAAAAAAAACCCATCACACATGCTTCAACTGTGACTCATCTCCTGACACTCACAAGACACAACATGCATTTTTATTATCTATCCATCTTGCCCTTTGCACTGTTTATAAACAATTCTGTTAACTTTAAAATTGTCAAGCCAATTTGAAATTAAAAATCTCATAGAGGACACTTTACTCTTTATCCATGGACCATCTTAGGTTTCAATCTAGCATTGTTCTAGATTCTTTTCTATTAATAGTTCTGACACAGTTTGTCAACTTCACAAAAGATCATGTTTTCTGTTTATAGATAAAATTAAGATTTCAATTAGTAATCTGCTGCCTTTTGTACACTTAAAAATAAAAAATTTATCTTGTGTTCTAATTTATGCTTCTGTAACATTATTGATATTTCAAAGTCTTGGCCACTTGAAGAGCCCACCCACCATCCCTGTTGTTTTTTGTTTTATGTCATATCTGCTTTTATTAATATTGCTAAAATTATTATCATCTTAGCAGTGATACCACTCCTGCCACAAAAGAAGTTTTACAAAAATCATCATTTGTAAAGTTTTAAATCTATTGAATTACTATTTTAATTTGTCCTGATAAGTTGAAATTGTTATTGAATAAATCTATATTTACTCAGTATAAATGAAAAAGCATATTACAATTCAGTGATCCCCATTACATTAAAAACAGAATCTTGTATATTTTTGTGGGCATAAACATGTTGATTTTTGTAAATAAGTAGGAAGAGGACAAAAGATTGGGTTCTATAGCCTTGGTTGGAAACCAGTCTTCCACAGAAAGAAATGGTAACTAACTGCAGCAAAATCTTCCATCTAGTCAGTCACATTTTGAAAGAGACATGAACGCCCAAGCATGTATTGTGTATAGCAATTAATTGACTGATCTGGATAAAAGAATTGAATAGGATGACAGATTGGGTTCTATAGCCTTGGTCGGTAACCAGATTAACAAAGAAAGAAATGGTAACTAACTGCAGCCAAATCTGTCTAGTCAGTCATGAATCAAAAAAAGAAAAAACAGAGCTTGTTTTTTTAACCTTTAACTAACTGAATCCCTATCAAGTGACCAAAAGAGGACATCTTCATAATATTCAGAAAGGATAAAATTTCCGGACAAAACAAAAATCCTTGGAAAAAAAATTACTATAAACAAATGACTGAGATAGCATCAATTTATCAGCACATAACAAATGACACTATCAACATTTAGCCAAAAGAGAACATCTTGAATCATTCTTTCAGACAGAGAAAGTTTTCACTTGAGTAACTGAATTATTTCCCTTAGTGGAAATATTAAATTTAATTTAATAGCTTGAAATTAAAATTTAAATAAAAGCTTCAAGAAAGATTGTTCATTTTTTAAAATTAATTTGAAACCTTGTATATTGCACTTCTTAGGAGTACCTACTTATAAGTCAATTTTTTTTAACACATTCTATCATGAAATATGGATGTGCATTTTTAAAAATCAGTGACTGATAAAAAACAATCTTTGCAGTCAATTTATATTAGTTTTGAAATAGAACAAAGTAATTTGATTTTTGGATGTGCATTATGGTGTAATGGATGTTGGGTCAGAATGAGAAATCAGAGAGCTGAGTTCAAATTCAAGCTGAATTTGTTGCATTCACTTATGCATAAATGCTCTTGAGAAAGGTATTAATCTATCTCTTCCCCCTCCAGCTATGGGTTGAATAGTAAGACAGATTGGGTTCTATAGCCTTGGTTTGTAACCAGTAACTCCAGCCAAATAGCAACCAACTGCAGCAAAATCTGCTCAGTCAGTTATGAAGCAAAAGAGAAAAAAAGAGATTCTTGTTCAGCAGTTAACTGACTCAAGTGACCCCAAAAGAGAAGAAAGTATAAGATTTATGAACAAAAAAAATTATTTCAAACAAATGATTGAGGTAGCATCAATTTATCAGCGCATAACAAATGACACTATCAACATTTCGCCAAAAGAGAACATTTTGAATCTTTTAGAAAGAAAAGTTTATCAGTTGATTAACTGATTTTGCTTATTGAAAATATTAAATTTTGCTTATTAAATTTTGCTTATTGAAATATTAAATTTTGCTTATTGAAATATTAAATTTAATTTAATAGCTTGAAATTAAAATTTAATTTTTTCAACTGATTTTTCAACTGATTTTGCTTATTGGCAATATTAAATTTAATCTAATAGCTTGAAATTAAAATTTAAATAAAAACTTCAAGAAAGATTTTTCATTTTTTTAAAATTTCATTTGAATCCTGATGTACCTACTTTTCAGTCAATTTTTTTAAATATATTATATCACGAATATGGATACTGAGGAAAGCTTAATTTCCTGTTTCCTGCATTTCCAAGAAGAATGTTTGGGGATGAAAATTATGATAATTAAAGAGGTAGAATTTTATACTGACTGCCTTAGAAAATGAAGTATGTTCTTCTCAAACAAGAAAAAGGAAAAAAATTGTAACTTGTACACGAAAGATTCAAGGGAGGAACTTAAATGGAAGTGAGATACAAAATGCTTCATTGGTTTGCACGCAAACACAGAGTACTGGTGTACAGTCAACAAGGGTGGTTCAGTGTGGGAGCTTCTTGTTTGGCCTTGAATCTCTGACTGAATCCCTATCAAATGCCCAAAAGAGAACATCATAATATTCAGAAAGGATAAGATTTCTGGACCAAAAAGAAGTTCTTCGGAAAGAAAAATTACTTCAAACAAATGAGTGAAGTAGCATCAATTTATCAGCACATAACAAATGGCACTATCAACATTTCGCCAAAAGAGAACATCTTGAATCATTCTTTCAGACAGAGAAAGTTTTCACTTGAGTAACTGAATTATTTCCCTTAGTGGAAATATTAAATTTAATCTGATAGCTTGAAATTAAAATTTAAATAAAAGCTTCAAGAAAGATTGTTCATTTTTTAAAATTAATTTGAAACCTTGTATATTGCGCTTCTTAGGAGTACCTACTTTTAAGTCAATATTTTTTAACACATTCTATCATGAAATATTGATACTGAGAGTGGATGTGAGGAAAGCTTAAATTAATTTCCTGTTTCATGGGGGTCTGAGTAGTAGAATGTTTGGGGATGATAATTATGATATTTAAAGAGGTAGAACTTTTTTCTAAAGATCTAAGAAAGTGAAGTATTTTCTTCTCGAACAAGAAAAGAAAAAGGAAAATATTGTAACTTATGCTTTGGGGGTTGCAAGGGAGGAACTTACATGAAAGTGAAATACAAAATCTTTCAATGGTTTGCATGCAAGCACAGGGTATTGGTGTACAGTCAACAAGGGTGGTTCAGTGTGGAGGGAAAAAAGGAGATCCTTATTTCAATTCCTACTCCTGGGTCATGTTTTAGAATTATGTCGTCATCATCAGAGGTAGTCATTAACACCTATAAATCAGATTCTAGATTTGGAATTTATTCTGTCAGCTATACTTGGCAATTGTTTAGGTCCTATATAAGAGGTCTGCACTGTAATATCATCAATTGGAACAAACAAAAATATAACGATTTTTTTTTATTGTAAGACCAAAACATGTACAATATTTGTGCCACTCAGGTCAAAGCTTTAGACCAAGATGTCTCGGTTAGTAGCAACCTAGAATCAAATATCTAACACAAGTTATCTGTGCTTCAGTGTATCAGGTAAAAAAACAAAAATTGGTTGAAATTTACATTTTTGCCATGTAATTTTGTGATTAACAATTATGACTAAATATTTCTGGTCAAAGCTTTAGACCAAGATGTTTAGGTTAGTAGCAACCTAAAATCAAATATCTAACAAGTTACCTGTTCTTCAGTGTATCAGGTAAAAAAAAAAGGATTGATTGAAATTTATATTTTTGCAATGCGTTATCCAATTTTGATGAAAATATTTTTGCAAATTTATACAAATATAAAAGCAATCCAATCACACACAGAACTATTGATACGCATATTACGTTAAATACCATACACCTGCACAGCAGGATATTTTTTATGTTTTTTAAAAAAAATTTCAGTTAAATTTCTGAAGATTGTAATTCATAAAACTATGTCTAATCTACATGGCAAGAATGTGTCTGTAAGTGACATTTTAAGCTTGATTTCCCTGAAAATGCTGATCCACACACTTCACATGAATATGGTTTCTCACCGGTATGTCTCCGCATGTGATATTTTAAAGTTGAACTCCATGTAAACGTTGAGCCACAAATTTCACAAGAATATGCTTTCTTTCCAGTATGCACATGCAAATGAGATTTTAAACTTGAACTCCATGCAAATGCTGAGTGACAAATTTTACAAGAATATGGTTTTTCCCCTGTGTGTAATCTCATGTGAGCTTTTAAAGTTGAAGATTGTGAAAATGCTGAACCACACACTTCACAAGAATATGGTTTCTCTCCAGTATGCACATGCATATGTATTTTTAAACCTGGTTTCTGTGCAAATGTTGCACCACAGATTTTACATAAATATGGCTTTTCACCAGTATGTGTTCGCATGTGCCTTTTTAAATGAGCACTCACTGAAAATGCTGAACCACACACTTCACATGAAAAAGGTTTCTCACCAGTATGTGTTCGCATGTGACTTTTTAAATGAGAATTCTCTGAAAATGCTGAACCACACACCATACATGAATATGGCTTTTCACCAGTATGTGTATGCATGTGATGTTTTAAATGTGAGCTCTGTGAAAAGGTTGATCCACAGACTTCACAGGAATATGGTTTTTCACCAGTATGTGTATGCATGTGATGTTTTAAATGTGAGCTCTGTGAAAAGGTTGATCCACAGACTTCACAAGAATATGGTTTTTCACCAGTATGTTTACGCATGTGACTTTTTAAATAAGAATTCTCTGAAAATGTTGAACCACACACCATACATGAATATGGTTTTTCACCAGTATGTGTATGCATGTGATGTTTTAAATGTGAGCCCTGTGAAAAGGCTGATCCACAGACTTCACATGAATATGGTTTTTCACCAGTATGTTTATGCATGTGACTTTTTAAACCTGAGCTGTTCAAGAATGCTGATCCACAAATTTCACATGAATAACATTTCTTAACCTTATTTGTTCTTGTATCCATTTTTAATTTTGCAAAGTCTGAAAATGATGAACCATCCTCTTCACATGGAAATGGCTTCTCGCATGTGTGTTCTTTTAATGCTGAAGAAATTGAAAATGCTGAGCCACACACTTCACAGGTAGGTTGTGTTTGCATAATTTTCAGAATAAACCTCCATGTCTATCCTTCCATATGGACTTTTTACCATGGATATATTGATAATCTGTACAAAAAGAAAGAAGCGTATGTTTATTGTTAATTTTTGTCAATTTGTTTCAGCATAACATCCTAAAATGCAAATACATTTTAAACAAATGTAATTTCATTGTTCACAGGACCTTTCTGAAAAATAAAAAAACTTTTACAAAAATGGCATTAAAATGGTTTTGATTCACTAGAATGAGGTTATTGATATTGATAGAAGCTATACCAACAAATTCTTCTTAAACATGAATTTTGGTACATTTTCTGATCCAAAATTCTAATATTACATTTGATTTGGGGAAGGTAATGTTTTTGCAGTCATTCTTATACATTTTAGTGGCTTTCTTGCCTTGCTTGGGGTAAAATGCTTAGTGTGGGGTAACAAATATACAAAAACTTTTTAGCAAGACTTTCTAAAAATCATTATAAAAATTTGTGAATGTTTCATGAAAATCCATAAGAAAATGCTAAAATTTACCTTTTATAGCTTCATACTGATGCCAGAATAACAAGATTTTCAACCACAATTTTTAAGGTTCTAAAAAGTATTTTAAAAGATAATTTGTACTTTCCTTTTAATGATAACAAAGATTTTAATGATAAAAATTTGTTTTTGTCAAGTTTTGAATATTTTTTCATAATGTGCACTCACTTTTTTTGCAAGTCTTTAAAGAGGTATCCAGATCATGTTAATATTTTTCTAGACATTTCAATTAGTTTAAAATTATGAAATGCTTTAAAGAGTTTTCTATAATTGCTGAATGGAATCATATCTTTAATTCACAAGGCCTGTATTCCTTCTAAATTCTTTAAGGATGTCATAAGTTAATAGTTATAACACTTCTTCATTAGCAACATTGTTGCAAATAAAGATATTTAAAAACTTAATTAGCAACATTGTTGCAAATAATGCTATTTAAAAACTTAATTAGCAACATTGTTGCAAATAATGCTATTTAAAAACTTCTTCATTAGCAACATTGTTGCAAATAACGATATTTAAAAACTTCATTAGCAACATTGTTGCAAATAACGATATTTAAAAACTTCTTCATTAGCAACATTGTTGCAAATAACGATATTTAAAAACTTCTTCATTAGCAACATTGTTGCAAATAACGATATTTAAAAACTTCTTCATTAGCAACATTGTTGCAAATAACGATATTTAAAAACTTCTTCATTAGCAACATTGTTGCAAATAACGATATTTAAAAACTTCTTCATTAGCAACATTGTTGCAAATAATGCTATTTAAAAACTTCTTCATTAGCAACATTGTTGCAAATAATGCTATTTAAAAACTTCTTCATTAGCAACATTGTTTCAAATAATGCTATTTAAAATCTTCTTCATTAGCAACATTGTTGCAAATAATGCTATTTAAAATCTTCTTCATTAGCAACATTGTTGCAAATAATGCTATTTAAAATCTTCTTCATTAGCAACATTGTTGCAAATAATGCTATTTAAAAACTTTATAAATTATTCTAATTAAAAATAAAAATGAAAACTTATAAAAATTCATTATTCATTGAAAAAACTTAAAAAACAATACTATCCTTAATATATCTTACTTATAAAAGCACATAAAAGCTTTTCTAATTAAATAATGTCATCGTTTTATTGCATTCTTCATTTTATGATTCACAATAAATTTTTGGCAAAATAATTTCCCCTCCTTATTTTATGGAAACTAATGGATGCTGGCATTTTTCTTAGCCAATGAAATAGGCCAGTTCTTGATTTCATCTGACTCAATCCTTGTTTGTCTTATCTTGAAGTTAGAACGCTATGGTCATTTATCTAATCTTGTTTTTGTGTCAACCCCAATTCTTAGTTTGTAAACCTTTTGCCCTATTGTTGTTGCTTTGCCTGATTACTTTTAATCTTTTTTCAGCACCACTCCTATTGCTAGGGAGCTTGCATCACCTATATATTGTCTTCAGGTGCATTTACATACTATTGCCCTGGGCAGGATCTTCCTGTTGCACTATGTCCATGGTTTCTGTCACTATCTGCTTGAGGCGGATGTCATCAAATTGGTCATCTCATTCTTTTGTGACTGTACTTTCCTGTCACTTGATGAACCTGGTTGCCACATGCAGCCACCCTAACACGGGGAGATGTTCCACAAAGACATTCCGCTGAGTCATAACTTCAGGGACATTTAGGATCATGCTTCCTTGCATCCACTGCAGAGTGATATGCTCCTCGTAGACTTCTAGTCTGAGCATTGAGCCCCATCTTTCTAACATTCTGGGTCTTTGCACATCAGCTCATACTCGGTCAATTTCCTTCTTACATGTTCTGCAGACATGATGCTCTCATTGACACACGTCATTTATGTATGCTGACATCAATCTCCCAACTGACTCCTCCTACGCCAGCACAGTGTCAGTAATGGACTTCATGACTAGAGGTACCAAGTTCAGGCCAAATGAACTTAGCTCACTGGTGCCCCTTATATATTTACTTGAGCCACAAGATTATCAACTAGGTCCCACCCTTTTACTGTGAAACCAATAAATTGTAAACACAAATTCTACTCCAGCAGCTTCTTTTCTCATACTTCCCACCCATGGAATTCCCTTCCATTTACTTGCTTCCCAGACACCTACAATCTCCAAGAATTTAAAGTCAATAGTCATCTCCTATCTCACTAACCTGCATCCTCTCTCTCATGCTCCTTTCTCCGTCCACTCCACTTTCATCATCCTTCTTTTATCCACTTTCTGACACCCCCTATAACCTTGTCACTCTTTCTCATAACTTTCCTCCTATGTAACCCCCTGCAAAACAGTGGCAGTAAAATGCCTTGCTTGGAGAGATATGATTATAAAAAAGAAATCCTAACCACATTAGACAAAACCACTTCACCTTGATCATGTTGGTTTGATATAGCCATAGTAACTCATGTATGTATACTTGAAAATACGTTTCTTGGAAGTCAAGTATGGCCACATTTGCCCCTTGCTGGCACCACTTAGTTTGGTCAAAGGAACATCTGCGTTTGCAGTAATTGCATCAATGTGTTTGTTGAGTTTGCAATAGTTCATCACTGGCACACCTTTCCTTTGTTGTGCTGCACAATGGCAAATTAATTGCCCTAAGCCTTTGGGTGGCCCTAATTTCATTTGGGACTATGGCATTAGCCAACCATTAGTGATCAATGTCTGGAGTTTGTGTTCATAAACATTCCTAATGACCTTGGAAACAGGGTACCCTGACACCCTGTTGTGTAAATGAGCTGGCCCAATACCTGATGTCCACTTCCATTTTGCAGTCCACTAATTGAATTCTACAGAAAATCAAGTTGGCAAATATATATTGCCATACATGTTGGGATTTCTTTGCTGCACAATCATTAGTGAAACTTCAACCATAACCATCAAATTCAGGGATTAGCTTCAGGTCGAACTTGCCATCAGTTAAAAGTGCTAAAATAGCTTGTATTTTAAGCAAAGAGCCTGTTGAGATTAAAATGAACGCACCTCTTGAACATTTGCCTCAAATTTCGCAAGCTTTAAAATTTTATCATCATCATCATCATCTCACCCTTTTACACCCAATGGTGTGTAGGGCAGTAACTTTTGTTGCTGTTTCTCTAACAAACTGTTTTTTATGGGGCAGGGTTGTTAGCCCTGTGCCCAACCCCCAAACCTGGAGTGACCAGTGGACCATTCTTGGTCCTTACATTTACAGCACCTGGTATTCCCAAATGGTCACCCATCTAAGCACTGACCAGGCTCGATGTTGCTTAACTTCAGTAATCAGACAAGAACCGGTGTATTCAGCACAATAAAGCTGCAGACTGAAATTTTTATACCAAAACAGTTTATTTAAATTTGTTTCTGTCAAGCTCTCCAAGGCAATATATTTTTTTAAATTTTTGTGTATCATTAATTTTAGTTTTTCAGACTACAGTGAAATTATTAATTTTTATGCATGTCTTGCAATATTTTCCTTTTGCTGGACTGTGTTTTAAATCCTTTTTGTTACATCTATGATAATTACTGTTGTTGCTGTTTCTGTCTATTCTTTTTAATTCTGTTTCTCAAAAGTTTCTTTGGGTTTTCAGTGGATACACATTTTTCTCATAGATTTCTTCCATTTAAGATTTTATTTGCTTACTGATCCTGGCCATCTCAGTAGCTTCTTGAGTTTTAAATCAAGAATTAATTGCTATCTTTCAGATAGGTCTTTATTCTGTAGTCTTATCACAAGACGGTCACTGATGTCATTTTTTTTCCTTTGGAAATTCACATTCTTTTGCTAATTCATGCAATGTGCAAATGATTGTTTCTATTGGTAAACCTGGCAATTGCACTCAAAGATAAAAATTTTGTCCTTTCATAAATTATATTTCTTTTAGGGATGAAATAGCCATTGTATTTTTCTAAAACTGAGTTATGCACATTTGTGTCGTCTTATTGTGAGAAAGAAAATGCCCAGAATACTTTTGGTTTCACTTCCCATGCAATATATTAATGTACTGACAAGAGTTTTGTTATCTTTTTCCAGTAATTTCAATGCTTCTCAAAAGCATGACCATTTCTGCCAATGTCCCTTTTTTGCAAAATCCAATGGCACTGGTGCAGTTAATTTGAACATTTTTTCTTTTTTGAATAAAATTCTTTTCTTGAATTTGGGTCCTGTTTTAAATAAATATATATATTTAGAAAGAACACCTCACCATGCTCCACTGAGCTTAGGGTAGAAAGATATACGAGACAGGTCACTATTAAGTCAAAACAACACAAATCTTAAAAACTTCTTAATTCAAATTCCCTGCTGAATCTGTTTTGACTCCAGTATTCCCTAATGGGACTGGAAGTCCTTACAATCATCATCATCCTCATTATTGATGATTTTATAACATCTTGAATTTTAAATTTTTGGAAATTTCATAAAATTAAGTGGGAGTAAAAGATGAAATTTTATTTATATTTTTCTCAAAGATTTTCTTAAAGTTTCAAAATATTTCTGAATAAGTCCTCAAAATTTCATTATAATTTGATAATGATTTAAGGTTTTTTTTAAAATCAAGAATTAGCTTTTGTTTCCAAATGTGTCAATTGGATAAAAAAAAATGCCGAAAAATTTCAAAATTGTTAAAAATTTCAAAATTTTAGATTCCAATGAATATAATTTCTGTTTGAAATATGCTTAAGTATTTTCTTTACTGGAAATAGTAAATTTAATCATCTAGCTTTCAATTAAGCTATTTCATAAAATATATCTATTGGATGTTTTAATACACATCATCAGCGATGTTTCTAGCTGAGGTTCATTAGGGGTTTCGAGTCTTTCAGCATCATACTCGCTCTCCACGGTGAACCAGCCGATACTGATCAGGTATTGACTTCATCAGCTACAACTTTCTCCATCTTCCAAAATGCATGCCACACAACTCTTGTTCACAGTTTATTGTCCAGTCGCAGATGATTTCCGGTTCACCAGCAATATATGCTCTTCATTAAAAAAAGAAGAAAACACAGCCACAATTTTCTATGTGATCAGGAATATGGCAGTACGCTTACGTTGGAGTGGTAAGTACAGATTTAATTCCCTTCCCCGAGACACATATGCTCTTGCACACACAGAAAAACGCACTCAAACATTACATTCTGCTTACACTTATCCCCATTTTCATTCATGTTAATCATCAGGTGGCTGAGGGTGGGGGAAACAATACTGCAATTCAGGTAGAGAGCAAACAGGTGCTAGATCCTAGGCAGGGATAACCTGTAGGTAACAATGGTTCAGGGTACCCTAATTTTGTCCCCTAGTCAAGACTATTGTCGAATGTTTTTAATTTTTAATTTTTTAATGTATGGAGGTGGGAAACAGATGTAAAATATATATTTTTACCAAGATTTAAAAATGAATGATTTCAAAAATAATTTAATTCATTTGTGAATAGATCCTGAAAGCTTCATTAAAATCTGACGATTATTTGATTATTGCAAGAATTTTCAAATTAATGTATTTGCCGCAAAAAAATGGTGTGTTATGTAATATTACATTTTCCATTGTAAATTCTCGATTTAGTGAAGGTACCTACTTAGGTCTCCTCTCTTAACAATAACAATAAACATTTTGATGATAAAAATGTTTTTTTATTAACTTTGGGGCTTTTTAACATCATTCTATGCTGTTCTTTTTACAGTAAATTAGTGGAAGTACCTAGATTAAATTTTGTTTATGTATAAATTTTAACAAAATTGACTACAAAAATGTAAGGAAATATTGGTAGTTTGCAGTTGAAATAGAAAGAAATTTCATTAGTTTCACTGGTATTTGCATTTAAGTCACTATTAAGTCACTATTAGGGCAGTTTTTGATACTTAAGAAATGAATGAAAATATAAAATTATCATTTGTTTCTAAAAAAAGATCTTCAAATTCTAAATCAGCTTTTAGACTAAAAAAAAAATTATTGGAAGATTGTCAGTTTTTGCTAAAATGTCGATACTTTGTTTAAAATGAAATGACAAAATGATTGTATATTCAAATTTGTAAAAAAAAAAAAAAAAAAAATTATTTTTTCATTTGTTTTCATCTTTGGGTTAAAATTAGAAACTACAGATTCTGTCAGAAAAAGAGCTGATGTTTTCTGTCTAAAATATACGTGGTCTTATGATGGAGAGCATAAACACCTCTCTTAGATTATGACTGTCAACAGGTTTATTGACTGTCAAAGGGAGTAAAACTGAAACATGAAGAAATGAACAAAATACAGAAACAGTGTAACAGAAATAGCCTCGTCTGCAAAGCAATAAACAACACAGCAAGTGGTCAAAGGCCTTACAGGTTCAATGTAAATTAGGTACCTCTTCACCATTTTCAACACTAAAGTTTTGAATTGAATTCTAAAAAAAAAAACAAAGAACTTTTTTTTGAGCAATCGATGCATTTATAGATAAAAGTTATTTCTCAGTTTTAAAAATCTTGCAAAATTAAAATATACATCTCACACTCGTTATTTTTGGAAAATTAGCAAGTTTAAAGTTAAATTAATCTGATTTGAAAGAAATATTACTTGTTTATGATGTGAAATTTAGAATAAAAGTATTTCTTAATCACAAAGGTTTAACTCATTGACCTATCAAGTAGGTGATGAGAGCACCTATCAATCAATCTGGAAGTATAGTGACCAAAAGTTGACATAACCCAGTTTAATATTTCATAAGAGGAACCACTCTTAAAACATGTGACCTTTTAATGATAAAATCTGTTATAAGTTTCCATAGTAAAAGAAATTTTAAAAGATATTTGAAATTAATTAGCAAAAAAAATTCTTATAAAAATTAATTATTCATTGAAATTTATTTTTCTTCTTCCGAATATGATATTCTAAAATTCAGTCAGTTAAGCGCCACATGTGATACTAGCTTGGGCAATCATGTCTCTTTCGAGACATAACTCACTGGGCAGAAGATTATCCCACAGTAGGTTGCCATTGCTTTCTGCGGTAGACTGGTTGCCAGCTAAGGCTATAGAACCCAGTCTGTCCTGTTATTTGACTCATAGCTAGAGGGAGACGTGATGTATTATATTATTACATAGCAATTAGTAGGAGATCAGTTTATTACTTCATAACAATAGAAAACAGATCCTCCACTTTATGACCAGTAGAAGCCTTAACCATGATCACAACTATTATATTCAGTCAGTTAAGTGCCATACATGATACACGCATGGCACATGACTGCCCAGTCAGTCATGTCTCGAAAGAGGCATGACTGACTGGGCAGAATATTATCCCGCATTAGGTTGGTTGCCAACCAAGGCAATGTTCTGTTATCTAACCCATAACAGGAGGGAAGAGATGGATTAATATAGGCACCTCAAAAAAAAGAAAAACATTCAAATTTTGCGCCATTTTTGATTGATCAACACATTTCGTAAACAGTAGCCAACTTTCTGTTTAAAAAATCTTGCAAAAATAAAATATACCTCGCAGACACGTTTTTTAAGTCAATTGTTTAAATTGAAACTTACCTTAATCTGATTTTAAACAATAGTACTTCCTTACTGTATGAAATTTATGACAGAAGCTTATCTTAAATACAACAGTCTGTCATTAGTGTAATACAAGGTGGCGATTGATTTATTATGAGAGCTTCCGTCTATCAATAACCCAAGTATGGCTTTCGGATGTGCCAAATTTTTATGTATATAAAAAAATGTTTTTTTGCTTTTTAACTGCATAGTAAACCATAACATAACATTTTCATCAATGACATAATATTTCATAGAATTTTCGTTTAGCTTTATAGCCGGACACTTGAATTTGCTTTCTGAATAAATAAAAATAAAAATTTATTTTAAAATATTTTACAATTTAATAAGAAAAATTGAAATTAAAATAACCCAGCTAAGTTATGAAATATTATGCTAATTATTAATATTTTTATTATACATTTTTCATATTAATAAGTTATTAAGATTATAACAAGTTAAAAATATCTAGTTTAATTTTTATATAACTCTAGAATCACATGACCTTTTAAAGATATATATCGCGTACAGCCACCCGTACAAACAAAAAACGGGTAATCAACATGCAGAAAATTAAAATGTTTTAATTATTTAACAGAAAATGAACACCCTTTTTTAAATTAACTGTTTAGATTTTTCGATTAATAAATATATTTGCCACACATTAATTAAAAAAAAATCTGAGAGACTTCTGAGGAGGAAATTTTAAAAGACTTATGAAACTTTTTAGAAATTACTTAATAAAAAATGAAATAAAATAATAAAAATAAAAACAATTCTTGTAAAAATTCATTACTAACGGAAAAATGTTTTTTTTCTATTCAGACTATGATATCATTTTAATCTACGTTTATAAAAGCAATTAAAAGTATATGCAAATAAAAAATTATAGTTTTATTGCATTTATGTTATTGCACTTCAGAGCAGATTTTCTCATAATGGGAAAGTTTTTTAAGGAAAAAAAGACAGTTGATCAGCATTCCCCAATGACTCCTGAATTTAATTAAAATTATCTATATGTTGGGACCTAGTCGCATTTTCCGAAATTAATTAGTGGGGGGGGGTAACATATTAAAAAAAATAAAAAATGTTTTTACTAATATTTTCTAAACATAATTATTTCAAAACTGATTTCAGTCAATTATGAATAAGTTCTGAAATTTTCATTGAAATCAGACGATTATTTGATTTTTGCAAGAATTTCCAAATTAATGTGTCTTTCACAGTCAAAAAATGTCTTCGCGTATTACGTTTTGGACGGATTGGAGAACCTGCTGATACTAACAGGCCAGATAGAGGGGAAAAGAGACAGGAGAAAGCAACGGATAACATATTTGAAGGACCTAATCAGGTGGATCACGGAACGAGGATTGCATGGTGTTAACAGGAGAAGACGTGCCCAGAGCCATCAGGGATAGGGAAAAAAGTGGAAGGCCATGATTGCCTACGTCCTGAAGGGACAAGGCACATAGAAGAAGAAGAAGAAACTCTCTGCGTCAATTTATCCCTCTCACTGACGAGAGAAAAAAAGATTTTCTACGACTAAATGAACCTGTTAGAACAATTAAAATTTTTTAAAAAATAATTAAAAAATACTATGATCTATCCTCTTAATGACAGCATAAATATTTTGCCGAGAAAACTGTTTTTAGTTTTAGACCCTTTCCGTCAGACTATGTTGCTTTTTCCAGCGAAAAATATGAGATACCTAGACCTTTCCCAAGTGTATAATTTATTTTGCACGTAAGTGAATGCAGGGAATTATTTATAAAATCAAAAGTTAAAAAATAGCGTAGTTTTAAATTAAATTAAAACTTTTAATGCATTTTTTTAATTTTACTATTTGGAGTAGATTTTCAGAGAAATGAAAAAAAAAAAAAAAGATTACATGATTTACATTTCCCAATGAGTCCTGCATTTAACTTCAAAAATTGGTATAGAAGTTTTATGCAATTGAAGTGGAGAGTAAGAGATGTAAAAAACAGTTTTTCCAAGATATTCCAAAAATAATAATGGCATAAATAATAATTGCATTCATTTGTGAATAATTCCTTAAAGTTTCATTATCAGACAACTAACTAGTTGATTTTTGCAAGAATTTTCAAATTATGTGTTTTTCAACGCCAAAAAATGACTTGTGTTACGTTTGCTAAAAGTCACATTACGTAAACATAATCGCTGACGGAAAACAAAAAAAAAAAGAAAGAAAATTTAATTGAAATTTCAAACGTATTAGAAAGGATTCAAAAATTAAAAAAAAAATAATAGCAAAATTTGATTTTTCCTCTTAAACATTTTGATGATAACTGTTTCGGAAATTGAGTGGAGGTACGTAAACACAAAGTTACCTTAAATTTTTAATCAGTCCGGTAATAGTTTTTTAGTGCATGAAGAGAAAGGAAAACATTCAAACAGAAGAAATAGTCAACAATAGTTTTTAATTAAAAAAAAAAATGTTTAACTTACACATCATGACATAAAGTTTTAATGTGACATTTCCTAAAAAGAGGTCCCGACGTTGAGGAGAAAATACTCATAAATTCTTATTAAATACTTAGATACATGATAATTTACCAAAAGGTGAGAGAGCTACAAAATAAAGAAAAATTAAATAAATTCTGTGTGAAGAGACTTACGAAAGAACGTATAGCGAAGGTTCAACTTCAAGGCAAAGGAAGGAAACACCGGGCACCAGACGGTGAAGGGTTAAAGGCTGTGTCCTCCGAAAAAAGGCGTCACAAATACGCGTTCTAAGCTAGAACGTAACACAATAGAAATAAAGAAAACTTTTGGAATCCAATTTTTGCTTGAGAACAAAGCCGAAAATGTTTTATGAAAGAAGAGCGAAACACAAGGAAGATAATTCAGGAAAAAAAATCAACTCATATGCCGTAGAGAGGCTCGGTGGAAATGTCATTGGTTTGAGGAGCATTACACATTCAGCTTGCTTCAGGCAAGTTTCAATTACTTTCCACTTTGCAGTCATTTCCTTCTTAAAGAAAATACATTTTTGCATCACACAGTGAGTAGCAAACTCATCACATTTTGATGTTTCTCATGTTGCTGGCCATAGCACGAATGGTGATTTGGATGACGCGCATGGAGGGAATGTTGCGATATGAAAGTTATCCTTATCAGCATCGGATTAGATTCTTTGAGCATCAGCTCAAGATGAAGATCAGATCTGATAGAAAGTGTTTGATATTGACAGATTTCAGCAAAAGGTGGTTCGCGTGAATGGGGCTAGTCTTGATTTGCTTTTTTTTTTAAGTCCCTCTTTATGTTACAACAAGGCGGTTTCCTGAAAATCCTCCCCTGGTTAAGTTAGACCTTTTTTGTGTACCTAGTTAAAGTGAATAAATGCTGTTCCTAGCCTGTTCCCGACTTTCTCTTTTGTTATGATCCATGTTGAGATTCCCAACCTCCCCTTTTTATTTTTGGCCCCACTTTTTTTTTTTATCTTGACTGGGTCAGTCTTTGATTTTTCCCAATCCATTATTTATCTTCTCCTTGAGAAGATTTTGCCTTTTTAGCGGAATACAGTAGCGACTCTGAATTTTCGTGGGGTGAACGGGTCTTACTAAAATTTGTTTATTTTAGTTTGTTTTGGGCTTTTCATCCTTTCCCCTTTTCATTTTCTTATCAGAAAAATTTTTAAATATATTTTTGTAATATAGTATATGTAAATAAAATTTTTGGTAAATTTCCGTTTTAAGTCCCGACGACTTCTCTCCTTCAAATTTATCCAAAATAGCATTATTTCTGTGCAAATGTATATGCTGAACTCAAATCAAGTGTTAGTTATTGAAGAAACTTACCTTTTTTTATCTGAATGTCCATAAAAAAAACGAACTATATCTTGCACTTTTTATCTCCCGTAATTCTCACAAAGTCATGTAATTAACTGCAGAATGACGTACTGTGCATGCAACGAATTTTGGCAGATTTTTCTTCATTTACTGATACTTCCGGCGATGTACTTCCAGTAATGAAAGTAATGCGCTATTGTATTTCTACGCTCATTATTTTCATGACAGAAAGTAAATCGCCGGAAGTTTCAGTAAAGGAAGAAAATCGACCAAAATTCAAAAACAACATTGCTGCCTACATAGAACGTCATTCTGCAGTTAATTACATGACTTTGTGAGAATTTTGTTTTTTTTTATGGACTTTCAAAGCAAAAAAGGTAAGTTTCTTCAATAACTGATTGTTGATTAAAGTCTTCATGTCAATAAACAGAAACACCTGTACATTTTTTTAATAAGGTTTAACATTTTTTAATCAAATTAAAAATTTTTTTTTAACTATAACTGTATAATTTTCTATTTTTATTGCAATTTGAATGTTCATCAGTAAAATTAAGTATTAGAAATAATCTAATCTAATCTAATCTATCTAAATCTGAATCTTAACTTATTTATAAATGGAACTTTGTGTGTGTGTGTGTGTGTGTGTGTGTGCATCCGTTACCTATATACTCTGAAACGGCTGAACCGATTTTCTTGAAAATTTACAGTTATACTATAAGTGTCTGCGAGTGTTCTTAGCTAGGTTTTGTGTCGTGGTATCCTTGATAAATATCGAAAATCGATAATCGAAAAAAATCAAGTTATAGAAGGAGTGGTCCGATTTTAATCAAATTTGATACACTCATAGACAAAAACATTCTGCAGTTAATTACATGTCTGAGAAATCATATTCAGAAGTTGCAAGGTTGCAGTTCTCACAATAATGCAAAAAAAATCGATAATACATTTATATATAAAAGGCAAGATGTTTGTGCATGTGTCTGTTTATTTTTTTTTTTTAATCATATCACCCCGAGCAATGCGGTAACACCACTGATGTTCAGGGGGCTATGTAAGAGTGAAAAGATTGGAAAAGAGAAAGCCGGAAACCACATCCTAAACAGGGAACAATGGATGAACCTCTTCACCTGTTCAATAGATATGGGTGGAGTGTGAACCGGGCGATAGTTTAGTCTATCTACTCCAATTTTATCTGCCAGTATGTCTATTTTTATCAGCTCTTTTATTTTAGTTTTTGTTTCGGATTCGGCTCTAAGTAGGTATAATTGTAGTTCTTAGTGTCAGCCATGATACCATTTACTCAGAGGACTTATTTAGCCTTCAAAATTCAGTTTACGACGAAAAAAAACTTATTTGATATCGATACCAGGAAATCAAAATTTGACTTACATCCATTCATTTTTCTTTCAGTCTATGGTTTCGCTTTAATTGGAAACAACTATTTTAGTCTTTTGTGCCAACAGCCAGGACCATGGATTAGTTTTAAAGCTTTCATTACACCCGAGCAATGCCGGGCTATACTGCTAGTTATATAATAAAAGTAATATGAAAATATTCTGTTCAAATCTTTAAGTTTTTTTTTTAAGTTATATTTTTTTTTACACTGATTGTTTTACTTTAAAAACATATAAAATATATAAATAACTAGCAGTATAGTCTGGTGTTGTTCGGATGTAATGAAAACTTTAAAACTAATCCATGGTCCTGGATCTCAGACTCTTTGGACGTTGACACAAAAAAATAAAAAGCAATAGTTGTTTCCAGTTAAAGCAAAACCATAGACTGAAAGAAAAATGAATGGATGTAAGTCAAATTTTGATTTCTTGCTATAGATATCAAATAAGTTTTTTTCATCGTAAACTGAATTTTGAAGGCTAAATAAGTCCTCTGAGTAAATGGTATCATGGCTGAAACTAAGAACTACAATTATACCTAAGCAAAAACTAAAATAAAAGGGCTGAAAAAAAATACAGACATACAGGCAGATAAACAGACACACACACAAACATCTTGC
The DNA here is from genome assembly GCA_037127315.1 of Ascarosepion bandense. NCBI lineage: Eukaryota > Metazoa > Mollusca > Cephalopoda > Sepiida > Sepiidae > Ascarosepion > Ascarosepion bandense. The sequence goes on along the minus strand of JBBBDQ010002687.1, from coordinate 70,632 downwards.
CGTTTATATATATATATATATATATATATATATATATATTATTGATTTTCTGCACTATTGTAAGAACTGCAACCTTGAAACTTTTGAATATCGTTTCTTTGTCTATGAGTGTATCAAATTTGATTAAAATCGGACCACTCCTTCTATAACCCGATTTTTTCGATTATCAATTTTCAATATTTATCGGGGATACCTCGACACAAAACCTAGCTAAGAACACTTGCAGAGGCTTATAGTACAACTGTGTAAATTTTCAAGAAAATCGGTTCAGCCGTTTTGGAGTCTATAGGTAATGGACACAGACACGCACACACATACATACACACACAGACACACACACACAGAGACAAAGTCCCATTTATAAATAAGTTTAGATTTAGATTTTCATATGCTGCACAGATGTGGTTGCCTGGCAACATTTCTTTTTGTTTTAATTCCTAATTTTTTTTTTATATCTGGGTGTCGTCTTTCATAGACTTTTATGTTAATCCCATTTTAGCTACCACCCTGTAAGGTTATCTGCAATATATAAATCATAACGCAAACACATGTAGTCGAGGCAGTCATCTAGCCATGCTGGCATTTTTATTCACCCTGAAATGGGGGTGGGAGGAACCTAATCTTTATCTTATATTTTGGTGAGCTAACCTAGGGTATTGAATTCCAGTTGAATTCCTTGCATTTGCTTACACACAAATACCCTTGGGAAAGGTATTAATCTGTCTCTTCCTTCCAGTTATGGGTTAAATAATAGGACAGCTTGGGTTCCTACAGCCTTGACCGGCAACCAGTCTACTGCAGAAAGCAATGGCAACCTACTGCGGGATAATCTTCTGCCCAGTCAATCATGTCTCTTTTGAGACATGATTGCCCAAGCATGTATCACATATGGCACTCAACTGACTGAATATAAGGGAGATAAGCTGGGTTCATAACATCACATCCATCTTAGATGGGTGACTGCTTGGGAATACCAGGTACTGGAAGCGTATAGTGATGGATGTGCGTGCTTACGGCCATATCACGTTGAATACACCGGTTCTTGCTTGGTCACCGAAGTTAAGCAACGTTGAGCCTGGTCAGTACTTAGATGGGTGACCGCTTGGGAATACCAGGTGCTGGAAGCGTATAGTGACGGATGTGCGTGCTTATGGCCATATCACGTTGAATACACCAGTTCTCACTCAATCACCAAAGCAACACCGAGCCTGGTCAGTACTTAGATGGGTGACCACTTGGGAATACCAGGTGCTGTAAGCGTATAGTGACGGATGTGCATTGTGGTGCAGTGGATGTCAGCTCGGAAAGAGAAATCGGTGAGCTGAGTTTGAATTCCAGTTGAATACCCTGCATTCGCTTAAGCACTGGTACTCTTGGGAAAGGTATTAATCCGTTCATTCCCTCCAGTTATGGGTTAAATAACAAGGGTAGGACTTGGGGACCCTGCTCTTAAAAACAAATCCCAATGAATCTTGATACTCAAAAAGAAAAATTTGTAAAATAAAATAACCTTACCCAAAATCATTGGTTATGACCTTAAATGATCCCACAAGGATTGATAGGTCGTTAAACCTCGAAACAATCAACTCATTTCAAAAATGAAAAACACATATTGTTCAAAATGGAGAAATTTTCAAGACAACTTCTCTCAAAATCTAAAAACACCTCTCTTCTCAAATATATCCTGTGCAATCAAAAAAAAAAAAAAAAAAATAGAATTCAACCAGAGAATGACAAGACTGGATATCAACTAAAAATAACCTCTTTTACAGAAAAAGAACATTTCATTCATGATTGTAGAATGAAACTAATTTTCATGAATTATTGAAAATAAAATATTGATCTGTTTTGAATGCATTTTTTCAAATTAATTTCCTAATCTACGTGAAGTGCTTTTGTATGTCTGTTGTTGCTCTAACAACAATTGCATTTGTTGTATTTGTTTTTGTAGATCTCCAAGTGTGTGTGTGCGTGTGTTCTATTCTCTATCTATCCATCTGTTGTGGAGTAGTTTTTGCACTGAAAGTGATTATTGTGCTATGTTGGTTGCTAATCGACTTAACGCACCCAAAATGTTAGGAACTTGGTAATCTTCCACAGAAAGCTGACTCCTTAGTATTCGGCTAACTGTCGACTAATATCAACTGCTTAGTAATTCTACTGAGAACTCCAATGAACTTCCTGTTAACTCTTATTAATATAGAAGGGAGGGAGAGTCCATTACCTGAGGAAAAACAGAATTAGTGTATTTAGTCTTTTGTCAAACGATGCAAAAATTTTCTCTGGGATATAATTTCGGTTTAAAATACACCAGCATGTTTTCCTTACTGGAATTTAAATTTAATCTCTTGGCTTTCAATTAAAGCTAATTTTAAAGCTTGAAGATAACTTATTTCTTTTTAAAATTTAAAATTTAAATTTAGGTATGCTATTTTTTCAGAGATTTAGTGGAGGGACCTAGTATTAAGACATTACCGACTTTATCTTTTGATGTTGATCAGATGAGGGAGTTAAGAAAGGCAAACCTAAGAACAAATTGAAAAGGCAGTTGACAAATCTGATTGTTAGAAATCAGATTCCATTTCAATATGGTCATTCTATTTTCCTGTTTCAATGGAAAATAAGCCCCCCCCCTCTCTCTCTCTATATATATTGTAAAACGTACCCAGAAAACAGTATGACTAATAATGACTAAAATCATCAAGTCCTACAGTTAACAAAACGGTAAATTAAGTCGTCAAACCCGAAAGGTAATACCAAATGGGAAGAGGGGAATCAAAAAAGAAACAAACAAAGCAAAAGCTGTGTTCGAAAGAAAAAAACCCCAAGACGAAAACCTTAACAATAAAGAGCTCAATACGAAAGTAGAGCAAAGACACGAACTAAATCTAAAAGTGAGCCAAAAGCCGACCGCGGTTTCACTCACCGGATCGTCAGGACAAGGCTTATATATATATATATATATATATATATATATATATATATATATTTCTAATGAAATTTTTCAAATTACAAAAAATAATTCTTACTATGTTTATATAAAAATTCCATGTGTTAGAAATGTTAATTTTGTTAATAACATTCATGCTTGCTATTTGTCCTGACCATAGTTTAAAAATAGCTATGTGTTACTGAACAAAAAGTCATTTGAATATCTTATAAAAAAATATGCAATAAATCAATGTGAAAGCAATTAAGGGGTCACCGGCATTATTTGCTTTACACATAAAACTATACTGACTGTAGTTGAATTTACACTTTATATGGCCCTAGTTTAGTCTGCATTACAGACACTGCAAAATTATACAGTGCAAATTTCTTATAAATAGATCATAAAAAAAGAACATGGTTGTATATTATGAATTGTAATAAAGCTATCCTCTTATCTTTGTGACCATTCCTCTCAACTCCCAAACCACTTTGTGTAATGCTGGCTTTTAAATTAATAAACAGACCAATAATTTTGACAACCATATCCATTGTGTACTGATTTGAATCTTCAAGAAGACAATCCTTATAGGCTTTATGAGACATATAAGCCATAATCATTTAATTAGATAAGGAGGAGTCAGAGGTTTCAGAAATAGAGGAGTTGGAGTCAAAGGTTTTGTGTTCTGACTCCACAATCTGGTCAAGATGCACAGACTAGTTTGTGCATCTTGACCAGTGTAATCCTGATATAAGAGAGTTGTCGGGATTGGATAAAGTTCTCTTATATCGGGGTTTATCTTATATCCGGGTTTGGTCTATTTTATATACATTACTCTAATTTAGGACCAGAGAAAGTCTCTCTTATATCCAGGTTATACTGTACCTTATATAAATGGATACATTTAGGTAGAGAGAAGAGGTCCGTTCATAGACTGTTTCTGTCTTGCTACTTCTGCTACTAACAAACACAAGCCCAAACAAATAAGAATTCCAGAGATCATTATTTGCTAGGAATTACTACCACAAAACTTTTGTTTCAAAGATGAATAATTCCTTATTTACTTGTAAGTTATCTACAGAGTTTGTTGGTTAGTTCTGTGAAATTGGTTTTTAGCAGAGATGATGAAGTTACTTTACACATTCAGAATCAGACAACATCCCTAGACATGAGCAGTGAAACAAAAACAGTCTATTCTGGAGATTAAGTAAGTTCAGAATTCTATATACATTATATAGAGTGATAAACATCTGAGCAAGGCCAAACGACATAACCGAAACATCATGATAACAAAAACAAAGATGAAGCCGATAATCTGAATATAGCATAAATAAAAAGAACAGATGTTTTGAAGTTTGTTTTTACATATATTTTATAGCACTAAATTTCACATAAAAATAAAATGAATACTTATGATTACTTTCACACGTGTGTTTGCATATGTTTCACTAATGTTGACTTCTTTGAATAGGAAGATCTGCACACTTTGCAAGAATATGGCTTATCTCCTCTGTGTATTTTCCAATGTCGCACTAAATTTGATTTTAGTGAAAAAAAACGCCCACACGTTTCACAAGAGTACGGTTTCTCTTCAGTGTGTGTTCGCATATGATCTGTCAAATTTGATTTTGTTGAAAAAGATGATCTACACAATTCACAAGAATAGAGCTTCTCCCTAGTGTGAGTTTGTAAATGTCGTGTCAAATTTGAATTTCGGGAAAAGCAAGATCCACACACTTCACAAGAATATGGTTTCTCTCCAGTATGTCTTCTCATGTGATTAATCAAATTTGACTTTGTTGAAACAAAAAAACCACACACTTCACAAGAATATGGCTTTTCTCCAGTGTGTGTTCGTATATGCTTGATCAAATTTGACTTCGATGAAAAAGAAGATCCACATATTTCACACGAATATGGTTTCTCCCCAGTATGTGTTCGCATATGTTGGACCAAATCTGATCTCTTTGTAAAAGAAGATGGACACATTTCACAAGGACATGGTTTTTCTCCAGTATGTGTTCGTGTATGCTGGACTAACTCTGAACTCCCTGAAAAAGATGAGCCACATATCCCACAAGAATATGGTTTCTCGCCAGTATGTGTTCGCATATGCCGCTTCAAATGTGACTTCATTGAGAAAGTCAAGTCACATACTTCACAAGAATATGGTTTTTCTCCGGTATGAGTTCGCATATGTTGCTTCAAATTTGAATTCCTTAAAAATGAAGATCCACACACTTCACATGAATATGGTTTCTGTCCAGTGTTGGTTTTCATGTGTCTTTTTAAGGTGACATGTGTAGACATTTTACATCCACAAATGTCATATTCTTTTTTGAATATCTGTGGAAAAAAAATGCATATTTAAAAACATTGTACATCAAATAAAAAAATTAAGTCACTAATTATATCTCATTACATTTCAGTTATATTTTGTTAACTTGGTTTGTTTTGTTTAGTGGCGTATCAACACATCTATGGGTCATTTAATGCGTAAATCTAAATAATTTTCATTTTATTATAAATGTCTACTGTTAGTCTTTTTTATATAAAAATGTATTGTTGGTTATTTTACTATATGTAGTTGGTCCTTTTTTTTTTCCATAAAAATGTATTGTTGGTCATTTTACTATAAATATGTAGTTGGTCCTTTTTTTTTACATAAAAATGTATTGTTGGTCATTTTACTATAAATATGTAGTTGGTCCTTTTTTTTTTACATAAAAATGTATTGTTGGTCATTTTACTATAAATATGTAGTTGGTCCTTCTTTTTTTACATAAAAATGTATTGTTGGTCATTTCACTATAAATATGTACTGTTGGTCCTTTTTTTTTACATAAAAATGTATTGTTGGTTGTTTTTTTTGCATAATGTATTGTTGGTCATTTTACTATAAATATGTACTGTGCATCGAATGCTTATAGAGAAACATCACCTCTGTATCCTCACACCCTTACCCACCCATAACAGTGGACAGACATGCTAATCATAGTCTGAAACTGAGACGATCAGCAGTAGTTAAAGAAAACTAATGGGTCAGAACACAAAAGTTCAAAAACAGTGATTAACACTGGTTGGATGACAACAGAATTTATAAACAAACTTTTCCTAATGTTAAAACGCCTGGCTAGCACCAAATCAGATAGCTGGGCCCAAATAGCTGGGCCCAACTGTCAACTAGTGCCCAAATGTCCCATTCCATAGCAAGTCCTGAGGAAGAAATGTTTCCTGCCCAAGATGAACAAAATAAGTTCAAAACCAAATGTAACTCTGGAGGCAATGAACTACAACCCGCTCCATGTAAAGAGAAGCCCAGAAAAACCCTTGGTCAGAACCAAATGAAAAAGGAACGAAAGTTGCCAGATAAAATTATACTCAAGATATAATTCCAAAAGAATGAAAGAAAAAGAAAAGAAACTCACACACATATCCCCACTCTGTAATGTTTCAGCATACATCCATATCGTTCCAAAGAATTCAATTCATGCAGCATTATATAAATATATTAAAGGGCTCCACAAACTGTTATTACATTTTTGTTTATTCAGCATGGTTAGATGCTGTCACTAGACTTTCTTTTAATTATCTACTCAGCCTTGGGTTACATAGTTGTTACCTTGATTTCTTCAGTTATTAATAAAAGTAGCAGTATAGCCTGGCGTTGCTCGGGTGTAATGAAAGCTTTAAAACTAATCCATGATCCTGGAGTTCAGACTCCTTGGATGTTGGCATGAAAGACTAAATAGCAATAGTTGTTTCCAGTTAAAGCAAAACTGTAGACTGAAATGGATGTAAGTCAAATTTTGATTTCCTGGTATCAATATCAAATTTTCTGCACTATTGTAAGAACTGCAACCTTGAAACTTCTGAATATTGTTTTTTATGTCTTTGTCTATGAGTTAATCAAATTTGATTAAAATTGGACCACTCCTTCTATAACCTGATTTTTTCGATTATCGATATTTATCGGGGGTACCTCAACACAAAACCTAGCTAAGAACACTCGCAGACGCTTATAGTACTACTGTGTAAATTTTCAAGAAAATCGGTTCAGCTGTTTCGGAGTCTATAGGTAACAGACACACACATACACAGACAAAGTTCCATTTATAAATAAGTTTAGATTTAGATTGTTAATTCAACAAAACTGTCATATTTTGTTTATATATACACTCTGTCCAATGCAGATTTTCATCACTTGTTATAAATCAAATTTGGAGGCAGAAGACTTCTACCATATTCTTATTTATTTTTATTCCTGCGTTATGAATCATAAGAAATCCATTTACAGACTGAGAGAAGTAACGTTGACTATCTTTGTCAAAATCCATAACAACTGTTGGTTCATTTTTATATAAAAATGTATTGGTCATCATTTTACTAAAAATATGTACTGTTGATCCTTTTTTTAAACATGTTTCATTAAAAATGACCAACAAGATTTTATTCATTTTTTATTTAATTTTTTCAGTATTCTCACGTTTCCTTTTCGCAGGAGATAAGAAGTTTAATTCCATGAATTTTTTTTCTGAAATGTGCTCGTTGCTACCCAAATGTTAATTAAATCACATGACCCAGCAAGGAATATAACATAATAATAGGTACCTCCACTCATTTTTTATTTAAATAAAAGCTTTCTTATTTAAATAAAAGCTTTCTTGAATCTTTCAATTTAGCTTTAATTGAACACTAAAAGATTAAAATTATTAATTCCAGTAAGCAAAATATATTTCAAAATATATTTCAAACTGAAATTATATGGATTAGAATCGAAAATTTTCAGATTTAAAAAATTTACTTTTTCAGACATTTTTGATCAATTAACATATTTTGTAAACAGAAGCAAATTCTCAGTTTTAAAAATCTTGCAAAACTGAAATATACATCGCTAACATATTATTTTAGTAAAATTAGAAAATTTGAAGTTACTTTAATCTGATCTGAAACAACTATTACTTGCTTACTGCCTGAAATGTACTATAAAAGCATTTCTTAATCACAGTAATCCTGTTATCAGTGTTATCTGAGGTTACAATTGATATCTGGAACTTGTCAAAAAAAAGCTAAATATGGTGGGTGAGAATTAACATAAATGTATCTAACTGAAGCAAATATTTTGTTTTTTGACTATATAGTAAAATTAAAAATTTAACATTTTTCGCAATTACCTAATATTTTATAGAACTTTAGTTATTTTACATTTGAAGTTGCTTTCTGAAAAATAAAAATAATAAAAAAATTTTATTTAAAATTAATTTTACACTTTAATAACAGAAAATGAAATTATATAACATGATAAAAGTAACTCAGTAATTTATGAAATGTTATGATAACTTAATTTTTATTTTTAATATCTATTTTTCATCTTTTATTCTATATTAGGTGAACTTCACAATGACTTTTTTTTAACAAAATGAGGACTTTAGGAATTAAAAAATATAAAACTTACTTTAAATTTTCAAGAGATGATCTGCAAAGCTTGTTAAATATTGAAACATACACAGGAAACACGGAAGTGAACTGAAAGAATTGTATAGCCGAAAAAATTTATATAAGGGTTTTTTCCCCTGTAAGAGGCTGAACACTTGAAACACGTGACCTTTTAATGATATGGCTCTTACAAGACTCCAGACTTAAAAAAGGAGAAAAGCTTAAGCAGAAAGAATAAATTTTAAAATTATTTAAAAAATCCTTATTAGACATGATTTGTATATTTTCAATTTTCAATTTATAAATATAGTCTTTACTTAATAAATTAATAACTGAGTGAAGACACCAAGTGACTGGAAGAAATTTAAAAGATGTTTGAAACTTTATTTCCCACTTCAAATTTATCCAAAATAGCCTTATTTCCGTGCAAATGTATATGCTGAACTCAAATCAATAATTAGTTATTGAAGAAACTTACCTTTATTGATCTTAATGACCAAAAAAAAAAAAAAAAAAAAAAAAAAAAAAAAAAAAAATCGAACTTCATGTCTCCCATAACTCTCATGAAGTCATGTAATTAACTGCAGAATGACTTTCGGTGTAGGCAACAAATTTCGGCCTATTTACTTCCTGTAATGAAAGTAATACATGTAGAAAATAATCACGCATTAATTTCATTACAGGAAGTAAATAGGCCGAAAATAAGCCGAGATTTGTTGCCTACACTGAAAGTCATTCAGCAGTTAATTACATGACTGCGTTAGAGTTACGGGAGACAAAATGAGCGAGATGTAGTTCGATTTTTTTTCTGGTCATTCAGATCAATAAAGGTAGGTTTCTTCAATAACTAATTGTTGATTTGAGTTTAGCATATACATTTGCACAGAAATAATGCTATTTTGGATAAATTTGAAGGGGGGGGGGAAAAAGCCTTCGGAACCTAAAACAAAAATTTACTGACATACTTATATTTAAAATCAATTAAAAGTTTGTCTAAATTAAAAATGCATTTTTTATTTTTTTTACTATTTGGAGCAGATTTTCTGAAAAGTGGTCCCATCGGGGGGGTGGGGGAGGAGATGATTACAACATTCCCCAAAGAATTCAGCATTAAACTAATAAAACAAAATTTGGAATCAGAATTGAAGTTTTGGATCAGTATTGAATTTCTACGGATGTGTGTTATGGTGCAGTGGATATTGACTCAGAACTAGAAATCAAGAGCAGAGTTTTCAAATTTCAGTTGAATTCCTTGCATTCACTTACGCACAAATACCCTTGGGAAAGGTATTAATCCGTCTCTTCCCTCCAGTTATGGGTTAAATAGCAGGAACAGAGTGGGTTCTATAGCCTTAGCTGGCAACCAGCCTACCGCAGAAAGCAATGGCAACCTACTGCGGGATAATCTTCTGCCCAGTCTTTTGACCCAAGTCATATGTTTTACTTTTTTTTTTTCAGATATTAAAAGAAAATTAAAAAAAACAATAGAAACATAAAAGTAAAATAAAAAGTAGGCAACAAATCGATTTTCTTACCTGCCAGTGTCATTGAAAAATTTGTTTTCTTCAGAAAAATAAATCACAAATCGAGAAAAAACAGGTGGCAATTAGATTTTCGCATTTAGTCGACTCTTCTTTTTGAGACATGATCACCCAAGCGTGTATCACGTATGGCACTCAAGTGACTAATTGAATTTCTAGAAATTTCATTATATTAATTGGAGGGTCGTTTAACATAAATATAATATACAATTTAATGATTTTCTAAAAATAATAATTACATAACTTCATTGATTTTTGAATAAGTCCTAAAGTTGGACAGTTGATTTTTGCAAGCATTTCCAAATGAATGTCTTTTAACGCAAAATAAAGAAAAAATACTTGCATAGAGGTACCACCATGAAATCGCTCAGTATACTGAAAACATTTTCCCCGCCAAAATTTAAAAAATTAATAAAAAAAAAACGTAATGAAAACAGTTTTTTTTTTCGTCAACTCAAAATCTTTGTTACAAGGAAGGATAAGTATTTTTTTTTAATATCTAATGAAATATTTTACTTCTTTTTTTTTTCGCCAGCGATTTATTTACTGTTTTTATTTATTTATAAATAAATTATTTATTGTTTACTAAGAGATTTACATATTTTTACGACAAATATACTTCCTCAAAAAAGTTAAAAATAAAAATATTTAGTGTAAACTTGAAAGAAATTTCATTCATTAATTAATGAATAAACGCTGCAAGTCTCAAAAACTAAATAATTTCCTGATTTTTGGTAGTTTTTTTTTTCCAAAGTAGATGGTATCGGGTTTTTTGTCGAAAGTGTACACAAGTTAGAGAAGTAACCAAAACGGAAAAAGATAGTTTTATTTACAAAACCCCAAATAAGGTTTAGCAGAAATTAACCTCTAGCCTTTGTAACAAAGTCATATGTTTTACTTTTTTTTTTTCAGATATTAAAAGAAAATAAAAAAAAAACAATAGAAACATAAAAGTAAAATAAAAAGTAGGCAACAAATCGATTTTCTTACCTGCCAGTGTCATTGAAAAATTGTTTTCTTCAGAAAAAAAAAAATCACAAATCGAGAAAAAACAGGTGACAATTAGATTTTCGCATTTAGTCGACTCGTTTATCCTTTCAATTTGTAAAATAACCAAAATTCAATTGAATGTCACAAAAAGAAAAAGAAAATCAGCATTAACAAACACACAAAAAGCAGTCGTTAATTGAAATAATTTAGAGAAATATGGAAGCACTTAAACGGTGATTAAAATAATTTCGTCCCTTCTGTAAAAAAGAAAAAAAAACTGCCTTTAATTTTCCATTGAATTTACAAGCACCTGCATAGAAACGGAATCGGTGTTGCTATTAGGAGGGGAAATTTTCGTTTTAGGTACCAACGGCTTTCGCCCCTTCAAATTTATCCAAAATAGCATTATTTCTGTGCAAAAGTATATGCTGAACTCAAATCAACAATTAGTTATTGAAGAAACTTACCTTCTTTTATCTAAATGTCCATAAAAAAACGAACTATATCTTGCACTTTTTTCTCCCGTAACTCTCACGAAGTCATGTAATTAACTGCAGAATGACGTTCTACGTAGGCAGCAATTTTTTGTCGAATTTTGCCTGATTTTCTTCCTTTACTGAAACTTCCGGCGATGTACTTCCTGTCATGAAAGTAATAGGCGTAGAAATACAATAGCGCATTACTTTAATTTCCGGAAGTACATCGCCGGAAGTAACAGTAAATGAAGACAAATTTGCCAAAATTCGATCACATGAGCAGTCCGTCATTCTGCAGTTAATTACATGACTTTGTGAGAGTTACGGGAGAGAAAAAGTGCAAGATATAGTTCGTTTTTTTTTTTATGGACATTTAGATAAAAAAAAAGGTAAGTTTCTTCAATAACTAACAGTTGATTTGAGTTCAGCATATACATTTGCACAGAGATAATACTATTTTGGATAAATTTGAAGGGAAAAGGCGACGGAAGTTACAACGAAAATTTACCATTAGCATAGCGGTGTGGGGGAGTCACCTATTTTTCCTGAAACTGAGATATTGATTTACTTAGATGTGGCACAAAGCCGAAAATATGAGGCACTCAGTGAGGATCGAATTCATTATTATTCAGTTGTAAAAGATTCTAGCGAGATGAGCTTGCTAACTATTACAATTAAATCAGTTTAACGGATCCGTTATGGAAAAAAAAACAAACAAAAAAAACGCTATTTTATCCGGATAACTCACTGGTCTTATTGGAGTTGAGTTGCAGACAGCAGCCGATCTGGCTGGCTGCCACGTATGTGTGTGTGCTCCAACCCGACTAAACCTCTCCCTCCCCGCCCTCTTCGCCAAGTCAACGATTATTGTTGAGAGATTTCAACCCGGGCACCCAACACGAGGCGGGGCGAAACTCCTCATTCGTAAGGCCGAGCTTGTTAGGGAGTTTGTCTCTGGCAGCCCTCCTCATTATCACATGATACAATGCCTTAGGAGATAACGACTGGGTGTCAGAGAGACGACTCTTCATCTTCAAGAGGCATCTTAGTGCGTTACGGAACTCCCTGTAGAATTCGCATTCATCTGGAGGATATCTCTTGGCCTCCGTTTTGTCCGTATGCACACTTTTCAAGGACGGGAAAGATCGGTGGGCGTCCTTTTACCAGTGTTCGCCTTCTTCCCTTTCCTCTTGTGCACACATCCGACCCAAGAAATTCAAGCGGCGAGTGTGTTGGTGAGTCACAACGCATAGCAATCTTAGACTGCCTTCAACAGGATAAAGGCAGTAGACCTGGCGATTTGCCAAGAAAGACTTGTCTCTCCAAAGGAAAGTGGAGAAGTCCCTAACGAATTGACTTCGTTCGGTAGACGGCAGTGGAAGAACGGAGAGCCGGTAAAGGATGAGAGGGTAGATGTGCGAACACATATATCCACTCACCCCTTCAAGGAAAGATTCCTTCGATCCCACAGTTGCACTGCTTCCTCGACCCGCTTCTGAACTTCCGACCAATTCAACAGCTGGAAGCCGAGACCGAACCAGACACCGAGTATCTTGACCGACCCGTCCGCCCAGGCGAAGGGCCCGGGGAGAGAGGCTCCCTCCCACCCTCTCAATCGCAAACCGACAGACGTCGCAGTTGAACTTGGCCTCTGTCATCTTCTCATACCTGCAAATTTCTTTGCCGATTTCGTGTATTTTGGCGGTGTTCTATATGAACACGGACACGTTGTCGGTATAGGCGGAATGCTTGGCCGGTTTGGAGACACCAGGCAAGGTGATTCCACTAAGCATCGGAATTGCCTTTAACTTGCGTAGGAAGGTCTCCAGTTCAAGAACGTACAGCATATGCGAAAGCAGACAGATGGAGCGAGACAAAGTGAAAGACGGACGGGCCAGTTAAGATACTTTATATCTTTTACATCAACCAAGGCTCTCGGAGACTTGTACAGGAGGCGTATCCAGGAGCGAAACTGCGACCCGAAGCCAGCGGACGCAAAGACAGTCCCGAGAAAGCTATGGTCTACACGATCGAATGCCTGATCCAAATTGATCAGCGCGGCTTCACTTTTCTATGACCTACCGAATCAAGTGAACATTGTCCTAAATAGTCCTGCCCTTTACAGCACGAGTCTGTTCGGGGTTAGTCAGACTAGGCAGGACGAGCTGCAAACAATTGGCCAAGACATTTGTCAAAATCTTCAAATTTGCGTTTAGCTTAGTCAAAGGGCGAAAATTGCCTAACCCATCCATTTCACTTTTGTCCTTGCACAGCAACTTGATGACGCCCCTGGTGAAGCGTTGGGGTATATTCCCCACTGTTCATCTCAGTGTTCTTGACAGGCTCCAAAGGAAAATCAGTAATGTGATAGGTACCGATTTGGCGGCTCGACTCCAACCACTTTCTCACCGACGGGATGTGGCTTCCCTCTGTCTGTTCTATAAATATTTTCATGGTTTCTGCTGCAACAGGTGTTTACTCGTGCAGCCAGACTGATAACTGAGTCCCACCCATTCACAGTTAGATCAACCAAATGCAGACGACATTTCTACTCCTGCAACTTCTTTTCTCGCACTTCCCGCCTGTGGAACTCGCTTCCATATTCTTGCTTTCCTGATGGCTACAACCCCCAGGAATTTAAATGCAATATCAATACCCATCTCTTAACCACTTGACTCTAGTTCTTTCTATACCACCCTGTATATCTTTTCCTTTCTCTCCACCTTTGCAACTGTCATCACACCTGTATTCCCAGTCTTAACTGGTTCGTCTTTTTCTTTACTCTCTTCCTATCTAATTTTTTTACTCTTATGTAGCCCCCTGCACATCAGTGGCGTTACCGCCTTGCTCAGAGCGATACGATTAAAAAAAAAATTCTCAACCAGTGGTTGAACATCAGTACACAGCAGAGGGAGGAAAACGAGCAACAACCTCGAGTACACCTCGTAGGGAAGATCATCCAGACCCAGATTTTTGTCCTGGTTATCTTGCTTCAGCGCATCTCAGACCTCCTCCTCAGCGATAGCCCCTTCGCACCCAGCCACTTCGACTGCGTCGAGGCGGGGGAAGTCGGCTAAATAGGCGTTGAAGTTGGCGGGGCTCAGTTCAGGTTCCTTGATGAAAAGCTCGCGGAAGTAAGTCCGAAAGGCCTCGCAGATGCCTTCGTTTGTGGTCACTCGTCGTCCCTCCGGTGTTGTGACGCTGGAAAAGTATCAGTTAGTCGTGCTACGCAACTTCTCTTGCCGCAGTTCAGCGGCTATGTTCGTCGTCTCAGAAGACATTCACTTTGATCCTGCACGCCGGTCCAAGAAAGAGAGATTTTTCAGCGAAAGTGACGCTAATTATAAGGTTTTAGCTGTTGACAACAATTTTTGGTTGCTGATGTTTGGTGAAAAGGGAAAGGCGAGGTCAGGTCGCCTCTTTGTTTAAATTATGATGTGGGAGTAGCTGGCTGAGATAGAAGAAAAGAAAAAAAAGATTCTAATCAATTTAGGTTTAGTTTCAAATTGACCAAAGTATTTTGCTTATTAGAATTTTTTCGTTTTCTTTTTTTTTTTAACTAATTTCCCCGAGCAAAGCAATAATATCACTAAGACGCAAGGAGGTGTTATAAAACTAAATGTCATATCTCTTCTGATTTACAGTCACTTACTGAAAGCACTGAAATCTGCGTAGCACACATGCAATTCTGGCTTCGAATTGGATTTCTACATTCTGTCTCAGAAACCCATTAAGACAGGCTCCGAGTTCCACTTGCTAAATACTGTTGTTTGGTCCGTAAATGGACATGTCATGGTCTTGCCTACGCATGCACAGCCGGATTGTAGGGTTTGATACACACACACACACACACACACACACCTGGTCATTCAGCGTTCACGTGATAACTTAGTTTTCGCGCAAACGCATGCCAATAAAAGCGAGGAACGTCACGTGGTACGCTAGTTAGGATTTTGTTCCGGGCAAGAGCAGACATGTTTCCCTAACTCACACAAACACACGCGCACTAATTGCAGGTAGCAATTAGTGGCGCAAATTTTTATTTTTCACCAGCATGCACACACAACACTAAAAAAACTCCAATTGGAAACAGACATTAACACTATGCACATTAACTTTCATTCAAACTGGACTTTACATAAAATAACTTTCTACCGAACATTTTACGTTTCTGTCCAGACAAAGGGAAAGAACTTTTCTTTCCTTACTTTTATGCATGCTCTCAACCCTATGTAACCTTTGTTAATATATTGTTTTTCTGGTTACTTTCGCCTTTTCGTCTTTCTTATTTCCTGCTTTATTCAATGACCCCAGTTACACGGAGTCGACTCGTAAAACCAAATAAGGGATGTCATCGTCATTTACAGGATCGCTAACACGATAAATTTCTTCACACACGTGAAAATATTAATCAGCGAATGAGAACGCTGGAAAACATACCCTTGAAATAAAATCTGAGAAATCTAACAAACTATGCGAAGTTTGGTTTCGCTATATAAATCGTCAGGAAAGTTAAATTTGTCAGAAGGGCCTACATACTGCTACGCGGCTGCACGATCAGCAACACCCCTGTCTTACCTTCTCACCCACTGTCACGTCAAGTCCTTACCCCTCTTCTTCACACATTGTCGGCAAGGGAGAAAGAAGGAACAATCCGTCAACGTCACGGTTACGACTACGGAAGGAAAGAGAGAACATTACAGAGCTACCGACTACCCACTTAACTCTTTGAGCGACACATATTCATTTCCTTTTCTCTTCTCTCAACCTTCCGTCCTCTTCTCTCTAAGGATGAAGCTATTGGGGAGTTGGTTAATGTTTTTCTTTGATTCGGCCTTGTGTCAGACTTAACCGAACTCCCTACAGCATACAAGTTTGTTTTATGCAGAATTATCATCATCAGAATTATCAGAAGGTTTTCATCGTTATCAGAAGGTTGGTTGTCGGCAGGTTGGAATAGCGTGAAATAGTGTAAGAATAAAATATACATTTTTCATGTCCAAATAAAAAATTATTAAAAGGAGGAATAACAGGAATTTGTAGAAATTAATGTTTTATGAGAAAGTTAAGGATATCAAAGAGTTCGTACAAAATGTTCGTAGTAGTAATTGTTGAAAGAGATAAGGAGAAAAAGAAAGAGGACAATGTTCGAGTCGCTTGAAGTTGAAGTTACATTTTAGATGTTTTGTCTCGCGGCTCCTATCTGACTCTCTGACTGACTGGCGCCGATGAAGTCCTTTAATTGTAATCTAGATTTTCCGCATTTACTCGCGAAGTCGTTTTTGATCTTGCAAGTCGCTCCCATTCGTCAAAAATCATTTTAACACCTACTTGCGAAATCTGGGTTCGACTTTTTCTTTAAGCAGATGGTCAATTTTTTTTCTATTTGGGAAAAAACCAAGATTTCAAAAGTCGTTGTTAATTTTTGTAAAAGTGAAGAATAAGGTTGGTTTTCATTAATTTCTTGTCCGCTTGTAACACCCCAACTGACCGTCCTAACAATTTTCTCCGGCGGCCGTTCTCCACGCTGTGATGTTTGCCGGGAGTTTGTTGAAAATGTCGGAGCCTCAAGTTGGGGGTATAAGATTGAACTATAAGGAACGAACTTCCACAACTTGAATGAGTTGAAAGGATGCTTTATTCGTTTAGAGTCAGCCTTTTCGGTTGGGGCAGGCGAATGTGACACACAGCTCTAACTCTAATTAATGGAGATCAACAAATCCGAACTGAACGAAACAAGACGAACAGAGATTCTTCCTTCAAGCTCGCACCCGGCTGAACACAACACTACTCTCTTAACTGACTTCTATTTATTTAAATGAAAATCCGGAAATCCGGAAATGCTTTAGACCACCGGTGACAAACATTGGCGACTGTAAGTCTGAAATTTCAGTTATCTTTTTCTTTTAGCTTCCTCCGGAAAATTCTTAATGTGTGGTCAAGATACAGTAAAGGACAGCTTTTGACCGGGTCACTCGACAACCCACCTGCTGAACTTTATCTCTTTATCACATTAAATCACTGAGTCAAATATTTACCGGAAGAGTGGTAGGATTTAAAACAGTAATCGGATACCGTTGTCTCTTCCACAATTTTCCTCATAAAAGAAAAAGCGTTTATTTATTTATTTTTTCCTCTTCTTTTCCACTTTTTTAAAATATGTTTTTAAACTATTTTCTATTCTAATCTATTTTCTATTTTAATCTATTATAATAAAATACATATATGCCTAGTTATCGTGTCACAGCTACAAGGACAACCGCTTTGGGAAACTACACATATCTTCGTAAAATTACATACAATTACAGACGGCTAGCCTAAAACAATTTCATGCAATTATAGGCTAAGAATTAAGGACAACCAGATTCGTGTATTTGTCTAATAAACAAGATAAATTTACACCTGCCTCTGTCATAATTCTTCTTGCAACTACACACTTGTTTACAACAGGGACGACTGGGAATGAAGGAGAATAAAAAACAACTTTAGAAGATACCGGAAACTCAATCCTAAACCGGAAACAAGAGATAAACCTCTACTCCTGTTCAAAAAAACAGGGAGAAGTGTGAACCTAACTACGCACCTATTAAATTTAACCGAAGTTTGGAATTAAAACTAAATTTAAAGCTTCAAGAAATATTTGTTTTATTTTTGTTAAATGCATTGGTAAATTTTCGTTGTAAGTCCCGACGCTTTTCCCCTTCAAATTTATCCAAAATAGCATTATATCTGTGCAAATGTATATGCTGAACTCAAATCAACTGTTAGTTATTGAAGAAACTTACCTTTTTTTTTTTTATCTAAATGTCCATAGAAAACAAACTATATCTTGCACTTTTTCTCTCCCGTAACTCTCACGAAGTCATGTAATTAACTGCAGAATGACGTACTGCGCATTTGAACGAATTTTGACAGATTTTTGGTCGATTTTTCTTTATTTACTGATACTTCCGGCGATGTACTTCCGGAAATTAAAGTAATGCGCTATTGTATTTCTACGCTTATTACTCTCATAACAGGAAGTACATCGCTGGAAGTTTCAGTAAAAGAAAAAATTCTGCCTACTTAGAACGTCATTCTGCAGTTAATTACATGACGTCGTGAGAGTTACGGGAGAGAAAAAGTGTGAGATATAGTTCGTTTTTTTTTTTATGGACTTTCAAAGCAAAAAAAGGTAAATTTCTTCAATAACTAATTGTTGATTTGAGTTCATTTGCACAGAGATAATGCTATTTTGGATAAATTTGAAGGGGGAAAAGCCGTCGGTACCTAAAACGAAAATTTACCAATGCATTTTAAACTTATTGCTTGGTTTATTTTAATATTTTAATAAATTTCCAAGCAATTTTAAACGTCAGCGTAATTCATGGAATTAAGTTGTTTATGTTTAAATCTTTTTGCGAAATTTGGATATTTATTTTAATTCCAATTCTTAGAAGATAAAAACGTCAATTGTCGGAAATTACCGATAATTACCGATTAACGTTCGAGCGGGTTTCCCGTCATTTCGAACTTGTTTTTCTGACGGTCAACAGGTACATACAATTTTTGGTGGATAAATGTTAAATATCGCTGTCGTGTTTCATTTATTTATGTGTATTTAATCGTTGTGACACTTTCATCCAGGTAAATTAACTTTTTGTTTGTTTGTAATTGAATTTTTAAAGCCAATGTTAAACTTTAACATTGGCTTTAAAAATTCAATCTAATTTTTTTTTTAAATAAAAAAAATCGAAATTAATTTACAACACAGTGAGTAGTACACACTTAGTTTTTCCCTTCAATATATATTTCTTTCTTTTAAAATGAAATAACCTTTAAACTGCAACAGAATGTAATTCGGGTTTAAATCCCCTACTTTTATTTATTTTTTTACCCACGTGTAACCCTAAAAATTTGATTAACCTAAAGAGAGTCGAAAGTTTTAGTTAAATTTTTAAAGTTTTGCTTTTGAGAGAAAATTTATTTTTCATATGAAATCGTTGTCTGCAGACTACAACCCCACAAACAAATAACAAAATCTACTTTAATCTCTGATAAATAATTTGAATAATTTTTAAATTCAATGTTTATAAAAAACTAAAAAAAAAAAAACGACATCAGCCTTTAAGAAGTTTGAACAAAATAAAATTTTCTGACAAAATTTAGAAAATGTTAGAAGGGATTAAAAAAATAAAAAAATAATTAAAAAATTTGATCATTCCTCATAAATAAATGTAAACATTTTGATGAAAAAAGTTTGTTTTAAGTTTGGAACCTTTTTATTGAGTTTCTTATCGATTTTTGAGTGAATTTTAGATTTTTAACAACAGAAAACTAAATAAAATAGTTTAATTTTTTTTTTTTTTTAGTATCAGTCAATATTTTGAAGTATTTTTGTAACCTTTTAACATTTTTAAAAATTAAAAAAAAAATTAAATTTAAATCCGAATTTCTGAGATACTGTATTTTTTAAATTTAAATTCTGAACTTCTAATTAAAAAAATCGCTAAACAAAAAATGAACATGCATGATGAACAAAAATGTTCCAAACTTAATAAAAACAAAATTAGATTAAAGTTAGATTTTTTTGTGTGTGTTTTTATTAATAGGAAAGATTTAAAAAAAAAAATGCAGTTGGGATACCTGAAGGAGACTACCACTACCTTTAAATTTGTAGTTTTTTTTTTCTTCTACTTTTTTCAGCGCAGTCTTATCGATTATTACATAAAGTTTCCGATTATCAAAAATAATTTGGAAAGATTTCAATATTTAAACAATTTTTGTGGGAGCTCAATTTCTCATATAAATCGATCCTCCATTTTGGAAACACTCGCGTTAGGGTCACTTTGTTTTTTTTTTTTTTGGGCGAGTTGTTGTTCTTGTTTTCGTCTTTTAAGTTTTCTTTAGTTCTTTACGATGGCATCTTCCGTAACTCCAAGTATGAAAAACTGAGCCCCCCCCCCCCCACACCCTCAAAGAAAAAAATTGTTTAAATATTGAAATTTTTCAATTTTTTTTTTTTTTACAGTCGGAAAGTTTAGGGTGTCAAATTTTTTGGTTGCACTGAAAAAAGTAAAAAAATGATGAAAAACAACAAATTTAGAGGTGGTGGTAGTCTCCTTCAGGTCCGCCAAGCATTTTTTTTTAGAAGAGATCTTTCACTCTGTTCTGTATCATTTGTTGTCATAAACGATTATGCTTGCTGTTGGACGTACCTTGAGTTAAAGAATGAAGGAAAGATAATATTACTCTTGCCTTTTTTTAAAAAATGCAAGATCATGGGAATTACTGGACTACAGAGTGCCAGATTAAAAAGGTTGGACTGTATTTAATTGTGAAAATATATAGAGGTAATTTTTGGTTAAATTCTACAAAGCAGAATCATTTTGCAGAGATTTTTTTTTTTTGGTAAATGTTCGTTTTAGTTACCGACGGCTTTTCCCCCTTCAAATTTATCCAAAATAGCATTATTTCTGTGCAAATGTATATGCTGAACTCAAATCAACAATTAGTTATTGAAGAAACTTACCTTTTTTGCTTTGAAAGTCCATAAAAAAAACGAACTATATCTCGCACTTTTTCTCTCCATAATTCTCACAAAGTCATGTAATTAACTGCAGAATGGCGTTCTACGTAGGCAGCAATTTTCTTCTGAATTTTGGTTGATTTTCTTCCTTTACTGAAACTTCTGGCAATGTATTTCCTGTTACGAGAATAATAAACATAGAAATACAATAGCACATTACTTTCATTACCGGAAGTACATCGCCGGAAGTATCAGTAAATGAAGAAAAATCGACCAAAAATCATTCACATACGCAGTATGTCATTCTGCAGTTAATTACATGACTTTGTGAGAGTTATGGGAGAGAAAAAGATAAAAAAAACAGTAAGTTTCTTCAATAACTAACAGTTGATTTGAGTTCAGCATGTACATTTGCACAGGGATAATGCTATTTTGGATAAATTTGAAAGGGAAAAGCGTCGGGACTTACAATGAAAATTTACCTTTTTTAAGATTGTTCCTGTTTCTACAGATGAAAGCAGTCAATCTGAAACCTAGACTGTTTTCACTATTCATCAGTGGTTTTGTCCACTGTGTCATCCGTTATGAATTGGTGTTCTTAAAACATTTCACCTTTCCTGGTAAATCCTTTATTATTACAATGAGGGATATTTGGTGGCAAGATAGACATACACTTCATGAAGGCTAGAGGGCACAATGGTTGAAACATTATAGCAGGATGAGGAAAATAGTTTACAGATAAATAAATAACTGATCCTGGAAATTCAGACTGAATATATTTTCTTACAAGCCATAAACAAAATGCATCAAAAGATGTTAGTTTTTCTAAGATATCTTAAATTTTTTTTTTTTTTTGTATTTTCAGAAAGTACATCTAAAAGTCCTATGGAGAGAGATGTTATAGAAACTCTATTCATATGTGAAGTATGTGGTAAAACTTGTAGATCAGGCAATGGTTTGAAGAAACATGCCTTAATGCATAGTGGAAAGGCTCAATTTTCTCAAGAAGAATGTGACAATTTGAAGAATAATCAACAGCTTTCTAAAAAAATTCAGACAAAAAATTCATCCAATTCAAATGCATATCAGAAAAATTACTTGCCATCTCAAACTGGAAAGACACACATTTGCAAAATATGTGGTAAGAGTTTATCACTGACAACTAAACTAAAAGCCCACATACGCATTCATACTGGAGAGAAGCCTTATGTTTGTCAAATATGTGGCAATGCTTTTAGGGTGAAGTATATTTTAAATAAACATATGAGAACTCACACTGGAGAAACTCCATTTCCTTGTGAAATCTGTGGTAAAAGTTTTTCTCAAAAATATTCTTTAAAATGTCATGTCCGGATACATACTGGAGAGAAGCCTTATATATGTCAAATATGTGGTAAAGCTTTCAGAATGAAATTGGATTGGCATTTACATGTAAAAACTCACACAGGAGAAACTCCATTTTCGTGTGAAGTATGTGGTAGAAGTTTTTTTTATAAAAGCAATGTGGTTCTTCACATGCGGATGCATACTGGAGAGAGACCTTTTCCTTGTTATATATGTGGTAAATCTTTCAAGAGAATGTCAGATTTGAATCATCATATCATAAGTCACACTAAAGAGACTCCGTTTCACTGTGAAATTTGTGATAAAAGATTTTCTTTCAAAAAATATCTATCTACTCATCTGAAGACTCATAACAAATAGTATTAGGAAAAAATTTAGTTTAATCACTTTCATTTTGTTAGCTGTTTGATAGCTTCCTTCAAGAACACATTGGAAGACTTTTTTTCTGAGGTATATGGAGTATACACTTCATGCCAAATTATTATCAAGATAACTTTTTTCTAATATTTTAAAAATCGTCCAATCAATTCACACAAAATTTTCACACAATGTTGGCAACACTGACCTGCGCAGTCACTGAAAAATTCATACTGATCTGCACAGTGTAAACAAACTAGCGCCATATTTGTTATCAGTACAGTGATTTGAGCATGCCAAATTATTAGAAAGGTTTAGTAAAATTCCCAGAATTGAGTAAACAAAATGTTTATTAATGTTGCACGTGAATGTTTATGATCAAAAGAAGCTAATAAATAACGTAATCAAACAAATAATAACAGATACAAAGGCACAGCTTTAAACAAATTAATAGGGAATGTGCTTTATCTGTTTTGAAATTACTTGAAGAAGCCGACGATCCATAGAATTTGTTAATTGTAGGATGTCATCTGCTGTAATGCCACAAGATATTTTTTATTTTTTATTTTTTTAATCATCTCACCCCAAGCAAGGCATTCCACTGCCACTATTGCACATGGGGCTACATAGGGGAAGGTAAAGAGAAGGATTGGTTAGACATAGGGAATGTCAGGAGGAAGGTGACAGATGAGTAAGGATACCGAGGATGAGGGTTGGGAAGAGTGCTTGATAGAATGGCAGCAGGTTAGTGTGTTAGGAGGTGTCTATTGACCTTACATTTAAACTCCTGGAGATTGTAGCCGTCGGGGAAGCAATCGTTTGGAAGAGAATTCCACAGTCGGGAAGTGCAAGGAAAGAAACTGTTGGAGTAGAAGTTACGGCTGCATTTTATCGGTTTCACTGTAAAAGGGTGGGATCTAGTTGCTAATCTAGTATCTCGGTCAAATTCGTATTTAGGGGGTACTAGTGATCTAAGTTCACGGCTTCTGCTCCGATGAACTTAGATCACTAGTAGATATGTCAAGAATTGCTTCCCACAACTCAGCGTTGCTCCTGAATTGTCATCCGTTGGCCTACAGTCTTTGCTTCATAATGCTCCAAAGGTTTTTGATTGGGTTCAGATCCGGAGAATTTGCTGGCCACTTCATTTTTCGGGGTCCATCGAAGCCTGTTTCAAATATTCAGTAGTTTTACAAGCAGCATGTGAGGGAGCATTATCTTGCATAAAAACAATGGCCCTTCTAAAGGCAACTCTTTGCCTTTTCATCTAGGGTTCAAGATGCTTCTTCATAAACACTATGTATGCATCAGCAGTCATCTTGAAGCCATCTAGTACTCTACATGGGCCTACAAATGTTTTTCCAATAATACCACCCCAGATCATTATGCCTCCACTGCCTTGTTGGCGTCTCAAATGCTGATGACAATTTTGTCTGTTCATTACCATGACTTTGCACCATCTATCTGGCCTATCAAATGTTGCTAGAGTTTCGTCTGTGAACAAAACTTTAGAGAAGTCAGTCTTCATATCATCCTTGGCCAGTTTCAATCGATTTTGAATGTGATTTCTCATCAACGGAGGCTTCGATACAGGTTTGACTGTTAATGCTATTCCCTTCAAATACCGACAGTGTACTTTTAGACACAAGGATCCCCAATGCAACTGAAAAGCTCTTTACTGGTAAGTCCAGGGTTCTTCGTGGCCTCTTGTTTAAGTCGTGACATGAGACGACATGAAATAACCCTCGACATGCCTTTTCAGCATCACTTAAACTGCTTTTACGGCTCATCTTTTCACTAAATTCTTACACTTTTCTAATAATTTGGCACTCAAATCACTGTGCTGATAACAAATATGGTGCCAGTTTGTTTACATTGTGCAGATTAGTACAAAAATTTTAGCGATTGTGCAGGTCAGTGTTGCCAACATTGTGTGAAAATTTTATGTGAATTGATTGGACGATTTTTGAAATAGCAAAAAAAGGTTACCTCGATAATTTGGCATGCAGTGTACATGGATAAATTTTATTCAAAAGCTACATTTGAATTACTGCACGAAGTCCATACTTAAAAAAAAAACTCATTTCTTCTAAAAGTTATAGTGAGTATTTGAGTTTTAAAGGTACTTAATTCACTTATTTAAACATACATTGGAGAGACACCATATTCACATCTAGTATGCAGCAAAGCTTTTATTCAGCATACAAACATTAAATGTCATTTGAAAACCCAACAAAGATTTTCAAAAGACTTAAAAAAAACTTTCTTGCAGGCATTTTATATTCTTCAGTTGTATAAAAAATATTTTCATTTTGTAAAATTTAATCTGAAGAGGTTTATATTTTATTCCTGAAATACATTTTTGAATTTTTGAGAAAATAAATTCAAATCAAAATTAAATTTGTTTAAGAATATGGGTTCAAAATTGTGTGTATATTGACCAAAATATTTAAAAAATTCTCTTCCTTCCTTATTTAGTGATCTTTTAAATTTTTTTCTGTTTTGTTTTTTAATGCTTTTTAAAAACCACATTTTATGAGAGGGTGTGCTGAAAAGTTCTTAGCCCATCCCACAAGGAATTCAGATGGGGCGGGAATCTAATGTTTTATCAAAATTTTAGAAGTGGTATGGACAAGGAATTTTCAGCACTTCTCAGAAAAAGGTTTGGCGGACCTGAAGGAGACTACCACCACCTTTTTAAATTTGTTGTTTTTCATTAATTTTTTTTTTTGTTTCAGTGCAATCTTACAACATAGAACATTTAAGCTATTAACAATAAAGAGAATTAAATTGAAAATACAAGGCCATCCCTACCGTGTACTGTGTGTTAATATTTACTCTTTGATAATGGCTTATGTGAGCCGAAAGCTTAGACCCGATAAAAAAATCAACACTTACTGTGATTTTTTTGTTGTCTTTCAACGATATCACCATCAAGTATATCAGACGGTATGAACGGATCCTACACAAAATTAACAGACAGAACTTGTCTATATTATTCAATGAAATCTGCATTAATATATATATATATATATATATGTATATTGTATTTATACATATTTGTTTTTATGGGTGTATATGTGTGTGTATGTTTGTGTACATATATATGCGTGCGTGTGTATGTTTGTGTACATATATGTGTGTCTGTGTACGTATTTACGTGTGTGTGTGTAGGTACGTGTGTGTACGTATATATGCTTTTCTACATTATTAACGTATTATAATTGTATCGACTGAATAATTTTCCTACATTATTAACGTTGTATTATAATTGTATTGTTGACTGAATTAGTATAACTTTGATTATATAGTGGTGTGGCGATAGTTGTGGAGTGGATTGATTAACTATTATAACTTAAATATTTTAAATTTTCTTAGATTCTAATTTCTTATCCTTTCACTGTTAATATGTAAAATTTATTTTTAAATTAAATAAGTTTAAACAATTAAATTTAAATAGAATAATTAAATTTATTTTTAAATTAAATAATTCATTTATTTGTTTTTTATTTTTATTTACTTATTTATAAATCTTTTTGCGATATATTTTTTTGCATTATTAACTTTATGTTGTATTATAATTGTTTTGTTGACTGAATAATTAGTATACTTTTAATTATCCAGTGGTGTGTTGGTAATTGTGATCACAACGGATTGATTAACTATTTTTTCTTAAATATTTTTAATTTCCTAAAATTTTTTAAAACTCTAATTTCTTATTCTTTCATCGTTAATATATAATAATTTTTTTTTTTTTTCTCATATCATCTTTTCTTTCAAATTTAAATTTATTCCTCTCTTCTTCTTATTTCCTTTTTGTTTACGCTTATAAAAACACCTTTTTTTTCTTTAACACTATCGCTCTCGCCCACAACCCCTTTTTAATTTTTTACTTTCCAAATCGACGTGTCAGCAGTCTGACCAACTTATGTAAAGTACTTTTGAGTTGACATCCGTTCTTACGCGTGCTCTTTGATTATATGTGTGTATATGTGTGTGTAATTGCCTAACTGATGTAATGATGCATTTTTTTCTTAAATTTTCACTTTTAAGGGAGCAATCTTTTTGTGAATTTCATTCATGTGAAATCTTCTGTACAATAAAGCTGAAAGCTGAAGATAGTTGACCTGAAATAGGCCTACACTTCCACTTAACCATGGAATAGTGTGCCTGTCTTAATTTTTACATATATATATATTATCAGCCATAATTATTAGGCCACCCCATTTTTTTTTTTTTTTAAAGAAAATGATGTATTTCATACTATTTTTAGTATTTATTACTAAGTGGATAATTCTAAATGAAAATAGAATTGTTCTTTTTTAATACTGCACAATAACATGTGCATCGAATGAACTGTTCTGGTGTCCAGTTTTTGTGATCTTTTCCCCATGTTAGTCTCTTCTTATTGGCTTGCCAAAGCAAAGGCTTCCTGGCTGCCTTGTAAAATTTTTCAAAGTAATAACAAAAGAACCATTCTATTTTCATTTAGAATTATTCACTTGGCAATAAATACTAAAACTAGTATGAAATACATTTCTTTTAAAAAACTGGAGTGGCCTAATAATTATGGCCAGTAGTGTGTGTGTGTGTGTGTGTGTGTATATATATATATATATATATATAAGGTTTGTGACGATGCTTAGCGCCAGGGTTGTTATTTTTCAGTGCTTTTACTGATAAAATATATTCTCGCAAGCAGGTTTTTTTTATCATAAAGTGCTTGATATCGGGATGGAGATAGAGCGTTGATAGGTACAAAGAGTTTGTCACTTTAGCTGAGCAGATTCATACCGACTTTGAAGTTTCATAAGGACACCATTAAGATGTTGTTACTCGTCAGGGCTGGTGTTCGTACGAAACTTCAAAGTCGGCATGAATCTTATTGTACTTATATAAAAAAATGTATATTTGGACAGCAACCTCTTTTTAAAATATTTTTCATTCAATATGGCTGACAAAGATGATTTAATCAATCTTTTATTGTTTTTCCAGCATTTTTCCATTTTTCAGAAGTTTAGGTCCTATTTTTGCTGATGACCATGCATTCAGTTTTGTTTTTTTAATTTTGTTTAGTCCTTTCTTCTGACTTTCCCTTGCTTCCTTCAGTAGAAGGTCATGTATTTTCCTTCTTGTGTCTGCTATCAGCACTGTCATCTGCATTGGGAAACTAGTCTGATAAAAAAGAATACAAACTGAGATTTCAAAGGACTTGTGCTTATAATTAATGTAGACATTAAGCCTTCCAAAAATAAATTTCTCGAAATTTCTTAACATTAAATGTTGTGTAAAACACAATATTTTCCCGAGTCTCCCCATGAAGACAACTTTACCGTGGAGATTTTCAAGCGCATTTACTTGGGCAAAAATTCCTCGTGGACAATGAATACGTGGAGTCGGGCTCTCGTCTATTTGCTCAAGATGTAACTGGCATCAAAATGCTAAGTCGGCTCCTTTCACTGGTCAGGTATATGCAAGACTCACCCACTTTTTGCCAAATAGTCATGGATGGAATTGTGGAGTCATGGAGGTGTAGCCTTTCCATTCTGATCAAAGCTTTTTTTTCTTTTTTCTTTTTATAATCATATCGCCCCAAGCAAGGCATTTTATTGCCACTGTTTTGCAGGGGGTTACATATGAGGAAAGTTATGAGAAAGAGTAACAGGTTATAGGGGGTGTCAGAAAGGGGTTAAGAGAAGGATGAGAATGGAGTGGATGGATAAAAGAGCATGAGAGAGAGGATGCAGGTTAGTGAGATAGAAGATGACTATTGACTTAACATTTAAATTCTTTGAGATTATAGCTGTCAGGAAAGCAAGTAAATGGAAGGGAATTCCACAGGTGGGAAGTGCGAGAAAAGAAGCTGATGGAGTAGAATTTGTGTTTGCAATTTATTGGTTTCACAGTAAAAGGGTGGGACCTAATTGCTAATCTTGTGGCTTGAGTAAATTTATATATAGGGGGCACCAGTGAGCTAAGTTCATCGGAGCAGAAGCCGTGAAAATATTTGTAGAAGAGACACAGGGAAGCCACATTGGGCCAGTGAGAAAGTGACTGTATTCGATCTGCTAAGTCTGGATCTATCACATTACAGATTCTTCGTTGGATTTTGTTAAGGACACCTAGGTGGATAGCAGGCACACCTGACCAGATATGGCAGCAGTATTCAATGCACGGGCGGATGTTAGATTTATATATGTACAGGATTGATTCAGACGGAAAAAAATTCTTGGCCCTACACAGAGAACCGACTTAGTAGTGGATTTAGCTATGGATTCTATAAAGTCATTCCACTTGAGGTCTGTTGTGAGAGTTAAGCCGAGGAAGTTGGAAAGAGGTAACTGTGTCGTTTCCATAGAATTCCTTCTGTCGTCTCATCCATATCAAAACTCTCATAACACCTAGCAAGCACAAGAACACATAGTGTTCACTTTTACCGACGGTATAACATTGCTGCCAACAGAATTGGTCTGAAGGACAAAGAACTCTCTATGCAGCATGCGAACCATGATGTTTTCAATAAACTTGCACAAGTCTACGACATTGCAATGAAAGAAGGTCTAACCCGAGGTATCCACCAACTCACCACAGTGGATGTAGTTGGAAGAATTTCACAAGCCCGCAGAAAAAAATTGTGTTGCTTTCTCTATCACTCCTCCTTTTTCAAAAACAATTCCTAAAGTCAGACACAAAGAAGACACATGAACAATTCAACTGAGCCTTTACATCAGAGACATCAACGACTAAAACCCTGTTTCACTTAAGACACTATTATTTCGTAAAAATTCAATCTATTGCCGTCTTCACACATTCAACAAACAAAACTTTTCTAATCAACCTTGTACCAGACACATGAACATTACAAATTTTGTAAAATACTGAACTGTTAATGTTTAACCCATCATTCAATAAGTTTCGGGCCTGACATAAAGATGGTGCCACTAATAAAAAATCAAAATGGTTTTATGAAGTCAGTTAAGTGCCATACATGATATACGCTTGGTCGATCATGCCTTTCTGCAGTAGACTGGTTGCCAGCCAAGGCTATAGAACCCAATCTGTTTGGCTATTTAACCCATAACTGGAAGGAAGAGACGGATTAATACCTTCCCCAAGGGTATTTGCGCATAAGTGAATGCAAGGAATTTAATTGGAATTTGAACTCGGCTCCCTGATTTGTAATTTCGAGCCGATATCGCACCACAACGCACAAAATGGCACATGACAAAATTTGGGCCCAATCGGATTATTAGTTTACAAATTACAGTTATCTAAGTGAAGCTACTGTTGCAAATTTTCAAAACAATGGAAAAATCTAAATTTTGTGTATTGGTAAAGCATTGCTTTCTGATGGGGAAAAATACTGTTCGAGCAAAGCAATGGCTTGATAAGTGTTATTCGAACTCTACTCCGTCGGAAACAACGTTTAAGAGGTGGTATGTAAACGCGGTCATACCTGAACGTTCAGGTCACCCAAAATCGGCATTTGTTCCAGAAAACACCAAAAAAAACCAAAAAAAAAACAAAACAACAAAAAAAAAAATAATCCGCAAACTCATTTTGGCGATCGTAAATTGAAGTTGCGTGAGATAGCAGAGGAGTTGAACATATCAAAAGGCTGTGTATTCACCATTTTGCATGAACATTTGTCAATGAGAAAGCTGTGTTCAAAGTGGGTGGCGCGTTTGCTCACAGTCGATCAAAAACAATAACACGTTGACGATTCAGAGAGCTGTTTGCAACTGTTTCAACGAAACAAGTAAGAGTTTTTGTGTAAATATGTGACAATGGATGAAACATGGATCCACCACTTCACTTCGGAGTCCAAAGCGACCAAAGACGCAAACATCAGCAGGCAAGTTTTTGGCCCCCATATTTTGGGATGCGCAAGCTATTTTGTTCATCGATTACCTTGAGAAAGGAAGAACCATCATTAGCAAATATTATATAGCAATTATTGGTGTATTTAAAGGAAGAAATCGCAAACACACACACACAAAATCTACAAATGAAGATGAAAAACAGATCTTTCACAAGTTGATCGCAATGATGGCAAAACTACATGAATTGCACTTCGAATTGCTTCCGCATCCATCCTAATCTCCAGATCCGGTCCCCAGCGACTACTGGCTGTTTGCAGACCTCAAATAAATGCTCAAGGGAAAGGGATTTGGCTCCAATGAAGAAGTGATATCAGAAACCGAGGTGTCTTTTGAGGCCAAAGACAAATCGTTCTACAAAAAGGCATCGAATT
Organism: Ascarosepion bandense; assembly: GCA_037127315.1. NCBI lineage: Eukaryota > Metazoa > Mollusca > Cephalopoda > Sepiida > Sepiidae > Ascarosepion > Ascarosepion bandense. Next base: position 39,797 of record JBBBDQ010002687.1, on the reverse strand, counting down.
GTTAGAGAAGCGTTGGAATCAGTGTATCACCCTAGAAGGAGACTATGTTGATGAATAACGTCGAATTCTGCCTAAAAGTTATTGTTTTATTAGTTAAGCTCGGGATTTATTTTGGGATGTGTGATATAAAAAGAATATTTTAATGCATCTTGATCGTTTCATTTTTATACACTTCTTATGGTGAGCTAAACTAAACAAGGCCAAACCAAATAAAATTCAACCACTAATAAACATACATTGGTCCACCATTCATTAAAATCCGACAATTAATTGATGATTTTCTAAGAAGCGCCGCTTAGATGTGGCACAAGGCCGGAAGTGAGGGTCGAACTCACTACACAGTTGTAATGATTCTAGCGAGACAAGACGCTCAAGTTTCCAAACCAAAATTTTTTGTCACCCGTTGACGCAAGAAAAGAAATTTTTGTACAAACAATTTGAAGGTTCTAAAACGCATTAAAAAAATTATTAAATATAATATAAAATTTTTGTTTGGTCTTTCTTCTTAACAATAACAAATATTTTGTCAACCACATTTGTCCTTTGTTGATCTCATCCACGGCCGGATATACCTATCTGACGTTCAAGGTAATATATTACAATTAAATCTATTTTTATAATTATTTCACACCAAGCAAGGCATTACTGCCACTGGCAGTCAGGAGGTTTTAGTGAGATAAAAAACGGGGGGAAAACCGGTAAAGGGGATGTCCAAGAAATGATAAGAGATGGATGGGGATCAAAGATATAGAAGATGGCAATTGACATTGCGTTCAAACTTTTGGAGATTGTGATTATCAGGGAAGCAAGCAAATGGGAGTTCCACAAATGGAAAGTGCGAGAAAAGAAACTGATCAAGTAGAAGATGGGGATTACATGTAACTATTTGATGGTAAAAGGGTGAGACCAATCTTGTAGCCCAAGTAAATACATGTGGTCGGGGGACCAGGGGATAAAAAAGCTCGTCGGAGCACTTATGAAAATCCTTGTAGAAAAAACAGTCACTTTCAGTTATTTTTTTCACCTCATCGGCGAGAAAGTGACTGAAGGTGGACTGTCAAGTCAGGATCGAGTATATTTCAGATCCTCTTTTGTATTTTGTATTGCAGATTCTCTTTTGGATCTTGTAAAATGAATCTGTTAGCTTGGAACCGAAAGCTTCAAGAAAGATTTTTCATTTTTAATTATGGTGAGGGAGATACCTGCAGTGAGTACGAAATAATAGTTCACCCTTTATCTACTCCTTTCAAATTCAAATGAGCTGAGGAAAATACAGAAATAAATCTGCGGACTTTTGTGAAATTTACGTTGAACCAATGTAAAACCTTGTCTTCACAAAAATTAGTCATTAATCCAAAAAGAAAAGAAAGTAAAGACTAAAGAGCCTATGCGAATTTTTTTTTTTTTGTAAATGTGGCATGGTACATGGAACAAGAATAATGTTTTTACATGACTTCGGGAGAGAAAAGGTGCGAGATATAATTCGTTTCTTTTTTTATGGCCTTTCAAAGCAAAAAAAAAAGGTAAGTTTCTTTCTTCAATAAATAACTAATTGTTGATTTGAGTTCAGCATATACATTTGCACAGAAATAATGCTATTTTGGATAAATTTGAAGGGAGGAAAAGCCGTCGGCACCTAAAACGAAAATTTACCGTATTTGAAACTCAAGTAGGTAAAAAAAAAAAAAAAGTTCCAAATACTGATTTAGGGATCTACTCATTTGAAAATAAACGCGTTTATTAATTTTTGTTCCTGATTGGCCCAGTTTTTTTTCCTGCGGTAAACTGGTTGCCAACCAATGCAATAAAACCCATCTGTCCTGCTAATTCAATTCTTATATTCAGGTCAGTCAGTTAGGCATACGTGATACACGCTTTGATCCATGGCTGTTTTTTTAAGCATAAAATTTTACAAAAGTTAGGTTGTTATTTTTTTTATTTCTGTGGTAGACTTGCTTCTAACCAATGGTGTCGTGCTATTTAGTCCATATATGGAGGGAGAAAGATTTATTCACGCCTTTCCCAAGCGAACAGGAATTCAATATTCAGCTATTACGCCACAAAAAGCGCTATATATATACGAAAACATCAGGTTGTGGAACTCTCCAGTGAGTGAGGCAAGAAGAGTTGTTTCAAGATGGCGTAAGTAATCTTGTTTACTTTCAATTATTGAACCAAGTCAATTGGAATTCTCTCAGTTCCAAGCATCGAATTTTGGTGTAAGTGTTAAAATATTTCTTTTATCAAATAGATTGAAACAAAAAAACGGAGCTGTAAATTAAAATTAATTTATCGAGTCATCTTTGGCGTCTAATATTCTCACATGCCACCAAAATAAATTGAATTAGTAGAATTTAAAAGTCGATGTTTTCTTTGTTTTATGGCGATAAAATCGGAGACTACTCTTATTCGTTAAACTTTTAGCAAACGTTTATTAACTTATTAATTAATTTATGTGTAAAAAATGTAAAATCAGTTAAAAATCTCTAGTTGGTGAATTTTTGCGGGGGGAATTGAAAGCTTGTTTATGTCTCGAATCATGGAGATGACATCATAAATTTTTTAAAAAATTGTTAAAGAAATTGTGGGAGAAGAAAAGCAAAAATTATTGGCAGGAGACATTGATAAAAATAAAATTGATGTTTTTAAATTTTAAGAAGAGAAAATAAAAGATTCAATCGGTGTTAGGGAGAACAAAGTTAGTTTTTTTGGAAAAAAACAGTAAACATTAGGGAAATGGTTTCGTCATCAATACCGAATGGTAGAATACAAGGAACACGAACAGTGTCACTCTGTTTTTCTTTTTTTGTTTAGAGACTACACTACACTCCCTGTTTTAAAATAATTGCAAAAAATCACTGACTTATCCGATTCAAACGAAATTTCTTATGAAATTTCTTAATAAGAAATTTCTTATTCGTTAATGAATATTTTATTTACTGAATAGTGAATATGAACCTTTGGGCAATTTTTTGAGGAGGTTTCACCCCTCGTTTTTCGATATCGCGTGTTACATCTTATTCTTTTAAACTTGGCAGGGGGCGGCGTCCATTTTTTTTTTTTTTTGTAAATTTTTTTTTTACATTTCTATAAATAAAGAAATCGGGAAGATATTTCGGTACAAATTGTCGCAATATCAAGTGTGAATAATATACAGAAAATTCGGTCCATAAAAATATTCAATCTATGTACCGCTAAATCACTAAAAAAACACCAAAGTATGACTAAACGAAAAAACCCAAACTTAATAAAGACGAACCTTTTCCATCAAAATGTTTCTTATTATTCAGAGATTCAAAGTATTTTTTAATTATTTAAAATAAAGTTTTAATCTCTTCTAACACGTTCGAAATTTTGATAAAAAATCTGTTTTGAAATTTTAGCCGATAACCAAATCGTTACGAGAGTTTACAATGGAAAACGTAATTTGACATAACTCGTTTTTTTTTTTTCCGGTGACAAACATTACTTTGGAAATTTTTGTAAAAATTAAATAATTGCCGGATTTAAATGGAACTTTCAGGAATTATTCACAAATAAATTAAATTATATAAAAAAAAATCTTGGTAAGATTTTTTTTTTACATCTGTTACCCTCCCTTAACGTAAATTTATGAAATTTTAGAAATTAAATTTTGTTGGGAAAATTGGTTACTTATGCAGGACTCATTGGGAAATGTAAATTATTTTTTTCAAACATTTTGCCTTTATTTCCGAAAATTTACTCTTAATATTAAAATAAAAAATACAATATAACTATAACATTATTTAATTTGATAAGCTTATAAATGCTTGAATAAATAATATAAATTACACTGTAATATTGTTGCAGTCTGAAGAAGAAAAATTTTCAATTAATAATGAATTTTTAAAGAATTGTTTTCATTTTTTTTTTATTGTAATAATTTATAAAGTTTCAAAAATATTTTTAAAATACTTCAAAGATTTGTTGTGGTTAGTTTATAAAAATTATATTTGGTAATTGAAAATTTAAAGTTTAATACAAGTCGTATATTTGTATTTTTAAAAATCTGGTGAGCTGTCAATACATTTTAAATATGGCAGACAGGTCAGAAAGTTCAATTCTGTGATTAAGAAGTAGCTTCATTCTAAATTTCAGGCTATAAATAAATAATACTTGTATAAATCAGATTAACATTATTCATGGTAAATTAGCAATTATAATGTCACAGATGTATATTTTATTTTTGCAAGATTTTAAAAACCAAGAATTAAATTTTGTTTACAAATATGTTGATTGCACAAAATTGGCTGAAAAATTGAAAGATTAAAAAAAAACTTGAAAAAATTTTAGATTCCAATCAATGTAATTTGAGTATTTTGCGTATTTAAAATAGTAACTTTAATCAATTAGCTATCAATTAAAACTAAGTTTCAAGAAAACTTTTTTATTTTTAAAAATTCACTTTAAAAGTTACTTATCGAAAATGAATGGCAGTCCCTACCTTTTTTTTTTTCTTATTTTTCTCTCCTTTATCTTTTTTCTAGTTTAAAATTTTTGGTATGTCTAGTTTACAATGGCAAAACATTGAAACAGTACTGTCTATGTGTTGTGCACACACCATTCTTTAAAATGTTATAACCTCCCATTCCACTTAATTCCTCTCATTGGATGACGACCTCTTTGTTCGTATGTTTTTACTTATTTTTTATTTTATTTTAAAAATTTCCTTATCTATATATATTACCAAATAAATTAACCACTTTTTATTGCCTGATGATGGTGTTTTAACACCAAAACTTTAGAGCTATTGAGTTGCAGTATGCTATAATAATTACCATATATTTATGATCTACTTTTGTATTGAGTACTTTTTAAAAGTAAATATCTAACTATTGAATGTACTTCCATTTGTAACCATTTATATAAGCTGCTTGATGGTAAAATTTTCAAAGGAGATCCTATTGATATTAATTATCAAAAATTAAATATTAAAACTGATCTAACTAGAGGGTTCAATGTAATTAAAATTGTTTATTCACAGAGCCAATATATACCAGGTGCTGTAAACGAAAGGACCAAGAATGGTCCACCGGTCCTCCAGGTTTGGGGGTTGGGTGCAGGGCTAACAACCCTGCCCCATAAAAAACAGTTTGTTACAGAAACAGCAACAAAAAGTTGCTGCCCTATACACCATTGGGTGTGATGGAATAATGATGAAGATTTTAATAAATTTATTAAAATACTCAGGTTTTACTGTTCTCTTAATAACATAAACAGTTTGCATAAAATTGCTTTCATCAAATTTGGGGCCCTTTTTTATCATGCTTTGAACTTTTAGCAAAAAAGTGATGGATGTACGCATCGCTCATTCAGTAAAATAAATTAGAGCACTCTAGCTATTGGGTGCGTATAATGATAATATATGCGCTAAAAAGTCTGCCTTATTCCACCGAACGCGCATAGCCTAGACTGACGCCAATTCGGTCGGGTTTCAATCCCGGGTTAAAAAAACAATCGGAGTCTAATCATATAGATGAGCTGTGACACAGCAAAACAGATCTGTCTGTGGATGACTATATATATATATATTTTTTTTTTTTTTTTTTTTTTTTTTTTTTTTTTACCTAGTGTTGTCTTTATTTAGTTTAATTTCAAATGACCTAATTTTTTTTAAAATAATTTTATTTTAAATCCTATATCTTTTTATTCCCGTTTATTAATAATTATGCCTTTTTAAGTAAAGGCCTTTTTCTAATACTTCAACGTTTTGGGGAAATTAGGTTTTTGAATTTGTCCAGCGTCTGTAATATTTAAAAAAATTTTTTCTTTAGTTTCTTTCTTTTTCCCTCCCTTCCTTCTTTTATCTCTCTTACCACCTTTCTTCCGTGTTGCTTAAACTTAGGTCGATTTAACACGGCTGTCTGTTAATTTTTAGTTACATTCTCCCTTTTTTTTTTTTTTGCGAACCCAGACGATGTCAATTTTTTTTTTTCTTTTTTTATTTATTTGATTTTATTCTATCTTTTTCTTTTTCTTTCCCTTTATTTTTATTTTTATTTTATTTTACTTTATTATTTATTTATTTTTTAATTTCTTTGCAATCTATTTAAAAAGGAAAAGTAGACTAATTTTTCTCCAGTTTCTGAAAGGTTTTTTCTGTTGCTGAGGTGATGTGTCGTCCCCCGTGGGGATCTTCATATCGAAATGGCCATTCAACATCTTTGAATTAATCCTTTTTTAATATATATATATATATATTGATTGTTTAATTGCTTAGTTTTTGGTTATAATAAAAATAGTGCACATTTGTATTAAAAAGTGTTCAATACAATTATATTGCAGATACTTTTGTAAATTACGCGACCTAAGTTTCTACTATGTCGTGTTTTAAGGCGATTTGCAATAACTGATTTTACTGTTTAAGAATTTTCACGTAACAATGGTGTTTTTTTTTTTTTTTTTTTGTTTGAATGCTCACAAGATGGGGAATTTTTGAACACTCAATTTTTTAAATTACAGGAAATTATAACGTTTTCATCCATGGTTGTATGAACCTAATGGGTATTTTTTTAGTATGGTTACACTTAGTCATAATTTCTGTTCTTTCATTCAATAATTCATTTTTGTTTGGGACTAGCATAATCGCTAACTTTTCATCCTGGCACAGTCTACATATGTAATATAGCAATCTGGCCCCACCCGAGGAAGGTTGATGTAATCGATGGTGTTTCCCGTCGGTGAAGGGGTTGGCGAACGACAAGACAGGTGTTTGAGAAATACGTCCTGTCGGGGCCTGGAGCGGATGTCGCAGGGTTATGAGTCGGGCTCGTTTGACCTTACTTCCGACAGCGGCGGAAATGACTACGGAGGCAAACAGAACAGGTGTCTCTTGGAATTACGTGGGCGTTGCGTGGGCGAGGCAAAACCGGAAGGAAAAGTCCCGGTTCTAGAAGACTATAAAAAGACCTTGACACACGGATTCGCCAGCGAGAACGGCCAGTGGAAGCAGAGAGACACTCTGACAAGACTACACTCCCGTCGACCCATTCTATGTGCGCTCTCACTCTTCCATTCTCTGTTCCACACGGGTTCGTCGTCAGGAATAAAGATATAACCTTATATTTTTATATATGCGTGTTCTCGTTGTTTGTCGTCGTACGGCGATATATAACACATATTTTGCCATCATTGTAAGGCGTGGCTGTTTTTACTATACTCCACGTTATGTCTGGGTCTTTTCCATATTTTGATTTCAATTACACCACATGGTAGAAACCTAGGTCGTGTAATAAATTGTTTACAAATGAAGAATATATATATATATATATATAAAATTAATTTTATACCTAGGTAGTGCGACTCTGTGGAGGTATACATGTGTGTATCATATATATATATATATATATATATATATTCATGTATATGAATTGAATAAAGAACAGATAGGAAAAAAGTGTCTTTAATCTAACATTTTTCACTTTAACAAGCTTCTTCAGAGATTTAAAAATTTTTTTTGTCTTTACTAAGTTATAATAAGTCCTTGGAGAATTTAAATTTTAAAGTATTAAAAAATAAAAGTTGTGGATTCATACCTTTTCCAAGGGTATTAGCATATAATTGAATATAACAAACCCAGTGGGAATTGGCTTGGAATTGCCGATTAGAGAGCGAAATTTTGGCTCTCCTATCAGCAATTCCAAGCCATTATCCCACCTGCATATCTAAGGTTACATCGTGTAGTATTCTCAAGCGTTCACCCATCTAGTTATTAATCAAGCTCGACATTGCTTAATAAATGAAGTACACAAAAAGAAAGAAAATCTGATATGCTTCTTTGTAAATTGATGAATGAAATTCTAGTGATAATTGAAGGTTAAAGGACAAGCTTAGACATTTGTATCACTAAGTTCTATGCTAACAGTTTCTTCTGTTACACTTCTTGCTTGTGGAACTCTCTTCCAGCTCTGTGCTTTCTAGCCATCTTTGATCTTCAATAATTTAAATTCAATGTTAATCATTATCTGTTGTGTTCTTAAATACTCTTCTATTGTTTTCGTTCCTTAATAATGTTTCTCTTTTTCGTTATTCTTTTTTGTTCAGCAACCTTTTGTGTTTTAGTGGCTTTGCTACCTTACATGGGGTGAAATGATAAAAAATGTTTCTATCAATTTGGTACATTTTTAGTCTGATAAATTTGATTAATCAGGTTTTCATGCTGGAATATGCCATTCAGTGGGTAAACTTGAGAATGGTGGGGAGGGCCATGAAGTGCAAAGAAAACATTTTTTTTTCTGATTTCTTCCTTCCAAATTTTGTAGGCAGATGTCTAATGGTCTAATGCAAAGAAGCATCTTCTAAGCTGTTAAATATAAGTAGTTTTGACACGTTCCTGTTGATATTTAAAAGGAGATCTAGAATACATGATAAATATGAAGGAAAATATTTCAATATTCTTTATCAGAGAAGGGCAGATTATCAGAGGCAAATTTATATTTTTCAGTTAATGTAAATTTTGAAAATGAAGACAGGAAGCAGTTCAAATTAAACATGCCGATTGGAATTGAAAGAAATGGTATTACCTAAATGAAAAGATAGTTTCTTCTGCAGAAATGAACAGCATTTTAAATAAATGCTAATCATTTGGAAAATACAAACTGACATATTAAACAAAATGTTTAATTTTTTTTTCAAATGAAGTTGTGTAAAAACACAAATAACTAATTAATTTATCTCTATTTTGTTTTTACAAAGTGAATATATTCATAATTCTGGTTTATTGAGAATGAGGTAAATGTTGCAAATGGAAAATGACTTTTACACATTTCTTTTCATAAGTGCTTGAAATTTTTTGTCAACATTAAATCTTTCACTGATCACCAGAATCAATGCATCAATTTTTAACATAAACTTAATATTTTAAATTCATTTCCTTAAAAAAAGGTAGTAATTTTGAAAAAAAAATGTTGTTTAATCATTTATCATGTCAAAGCCCAACTTTCAAATTGAGTATAATACTACAGTTCAAAAATCAACCTGCCCTACTGTTGCATTTAGTTTTCACTAATGCCCTTGGGAAAGGCATGAATTCATTTTCTCTCTGTAGTTTTAGATAAAATAGTAGGGCAAATTATGTTAATGATTCTTAAATCAGTTAAAGAGAATGACTAAATTTAAAACAATGGAGATGGCAACAGAAACAAACTTTTCTAAGAATAGTCAGTCTGAAGTAAGATGGCATTTTTTTAAAAAATATAACAAGATAACTTATTCTCATTTGTTTATTTGTCTCTTATTCTGTTAAAACTTTTCTGAATTATAATTCTGTATTTACATTTATTTTTAGATTCTGACATGGATTTTGACAGCGTACCTACATCTTTTCTAAGTCATATTGCTCTACAAAGAAAAACTTCATAATAAAGGATTTTTAAAATGTTCAAAACATTGTTATGATTGAGATGGAAATGAATCCAGTAATTAACATGGAATTTCCTACTTTTTCTAATAAAATCTTTTGCCAGAAGTTGACATCTCAGACTCAAGTGTGCACAAAGAAAACTGGATTTTCTTGTGAGGTATGTGGTAAATCTTTTAAGCTAAAAGGCAGTCTAAATATGCATTTTAGAATTCATACTGGTGACTTTCCATATTCTTGTGAAATATGCAGTAAAGCTTTCCCCAGAAAAAGTAAATTGAAATCTCATTTTCGAATTCATACTGGAGAAACTCCATATTCTTGTGAAGTGTGTGGCAGATCTTTCTCTCACAAGAGTAATTTAAAAATTCATATAAGAACCCACACTGGAGAGACACCATACACTTGCCATGTGTGTGGTAAAACGTTTTCTTACTGGAATAGCTTAAAATCTCATATGAGATTTCACACTGGAGAAAATCTTTTTACTTGTCAAGTTTGTGGTAAAACCTCAGGTTTAAAAGCTGACTTGAAGAAACATATGAGAACACATACTGGTGAAACTCCATATTCTTGTGAAGTATGTGGCAAAGCTTTTTCTGAGAATAGTACATTGAAAGGGCATATCAGAATACATACTGGAGAGACACCATTTTCATGTAAACTGTGTGGAAAATCTTTTTCTTTAAAACAAACTTTAATACAACATACAAGAACGCACACTGGAGAAACTCCTTTTTCCTGTGAAGTATGTGGTAAAACTTTTTCTCAAAATGGAACCATGAGACGTCATTTGAAAACTCATGTAGGAAAGATCCCAATTTCTTGTGAAATATGTAATGAAACTTTCTCTTGTCTGATGACACTGAAGTTTCATATGAAGACTCATCCTGGAGAGAACTTTATTTGTGAGATGTGCGGTAAAGTTTTATGTTCAATGGCAAATTTAGTTAGCCATATCAGAACTCATACTGGAGAGACATTGTTTTCTTGTGAAGTATGTGGACAAAATTTTACTCAGAAATCTACTTTAAAAAATCATATGAATATTCATACTGGGGAAACTCCATTTTCATGTGAAGTTTGTGGAAGAGCATTTTCACGAAAGGGTTCCTTAAAAATTCATGTGAGAACGCACACTGGAGAAACACCATTTCCATGTGAGATATGTGGTAAGGCATTTGCTCAAAATAATACATTAAAAATCCATTTGAGAACTCATACTGGGGAGACTCCATTCACATGTGATGTTTGTGGAAAAGCTTTCTCTCATAGAAGTGTTTTAACATCTCATTTGAGAATTCATACTGGAGAAACTCCATTTCCTTGTGAAGTGTGTGGAAAAGCTTTTTCTCGAAAAAGTACTTTGATAAATCATGTAAAAACACATACTGGAGAATATTCATTTATTTGTAAAGTCTGTGGTAAAGCTTTTTTAAAAAAGTATAATTTAAATGTACATATGAAAACGCATTTCCCAACTTGTATATAAATGTCATACTGGGAATAATCTTATTCCCAACCGAGGTTTTTTTCCAGTCCTAAATAAACGCTATATCATATAAATCTGGATGTCTGAAACGGTTATAGGCCGTGATTTACTGAAATATTATTTTGAAAGAAAAAGAACAAGGTTGGAAATAAATTTGTGGATTAAGAGAAAATGTCAAAGATAAAAAAATATTAAAATTTGTTTAAAATGTTCATCCAAATAAGGCCCAAGAGTCACTCAATATAAAGGGTTACAAATGGAGTAGGAAGTAAGGGCAGATTAAGAAGGATATGCAGTATAGATAACCGTTGACCCTAGACTTGAAAAGGTTAAGATTGAAGTGATTAGAGGAAATAAGCTTACCAGTGGTTTATGAAAGGAATGAGGCTGATTAGACTCTGAGTAGAAGGCGTGGCAAGCCTTAGCTGTAAAGGATTGAACTGGTGAGACTAAGGAGTATAGTTCATTAGATTATTCATCGGAATGTCCCCTAAAAATTTGTCTAAAGGATACTTTAATACAAGAACCCACACTGGAGAAACTCCTTTTTCCTGTGAAGGGAGATAAAAGCTATAATTAAAGGGTGACAAGCTTAACTTTTAATCAGACCACTGATAAAGAATGCAACTGCAGGGACAAAATAAATGTCCACTTCAAGGACTTTGCAACACAAAAGAAATCATTTACAAGGCAAAGGTACATGACCCAAATGGCCAAAATAGAATATATTTAGGATCAACCAAAGACACCTTTAAGACCAGGTGATTCAATCACAGGTCTACATTCAAAATAGAAAACTTAACTGTACAAAATTGACTTGCCATGTGTGGAAATTGAAATCAACATATGGAAAAGACCCTTACAACGGTGGCAAAATATGTAGATTGTACAGGATGAAAAGCTAGAAATTATGCTATTCCTACACAAAAATGAACTATTAAATGAAAGAATGAAAATTATGACTAAGTGTAACCATACTAAAAAATACCTTTTTTAAAATTCATGCAACCATGGTGAAAATGTTATAATTTCTTTTAATTTTAAAAATTGTGCATTAAAAAATTCCCTGCCATGTGAGTGTTAAAAAACAAAACATTACACGAGCGTTCTTAAAAAAAAAACCCCGCTAAAATCAGTTATTGAGAATTGCCCGAAGACACCACTCATGATAGAAACCTAGGTCGCATAATAAATCATTTACAAATGGAAAATATACATACAATCGGTAGAAGAGGTGTTGATTAGAACAGCAGATGAGATCTTATAACATATCCAGACAAGAAAATTTATTAAACAAGAGATCCAAGGTAATGATGGAATGCAGGTATGCAAAAAAAAAAAAAAAAAGTCCTAGAAAATTTAAAATAGGATTTTTGTCAAAGTATTTTCCTAAACAAATCCGCTTATTTAAAATTCATTGATTGATTTGTGAAATTGAACAAAACGTAGAGTTTATAAATTTTGACAAAAAAATGTTAGCCATAGCTTAAACAATGCTAAGTGAGGATTTCAACATGTGTCAGTGTGATGCAAAAATTCTAGTTATATATATATATATATATATATATATATATATAGCATTATTCTTCAGAAATGAAGAGTTCTTTTGGTGACTGGCGTGTGTATACACTGCTTATATATAACACGTTGAAATTTCCCTTCTGATTCCATGCACCTATGGCTTAGGGATTAGCAGCTCCGACTGGCACCAAATTGGTAGAGTTTTGATCCCAGTTAGAAGCAAGTGGATGTGGCTAACCACACTGATGAGCTGTGATACAGCTAAACAGGCTTGTATGTAGATGATATATATATATATATATATATATATATAAAAAATCCAACCAAATAAAAAATTATTTGCAACATTTCACCAACCTACGTAATCTACAGGTATTTCTCACACACATGCATATACAAACTAACATTACTGTCCAACATACACCTAGACTGATGAGCATTTCTTAAACTTACCAATAAAAGACTGAGTTTTACTGTGAAACATTCCGAGTGCATACAAAATTTCCCCATAATCACAGCAAAGGCAGAGTCAGGCTCCTCTGCATAGCCTCATCTGGGTTCTTTTCTGATCAAAGCCAGCTTAGCTTGTAAAAAAAAACAAAAAAAAACTCAGTGGTAGAACAAGGGAGGTAATTTAGTCTTGATTACCTCCCTTGCTCCTCATGCACTTAGTCTTTTACAGGAATTGTAAATACTTTTGCATTAAGGTTTCAGAAAGATAAATATTTAATAATCATTATTTGTCAATAATCTGAAAAACTGACAAGTAGAGATCCAGATGAGTTATTAAAGTACAAAGAGTTTGTCTCTTTAGCTGAGCAGATTTGTGAGGACACTCATGATCAGGACTGTTTGCCAGTATTTTTTTCTTGTTTATACAGAACATGGTGTGATTTTTGTGGGAGTGGTCTTGTTTGTGATTGGTTGAGTTTTTTTTTTTAATTTTTATTTTGCAGCTTGATTTCCTTATTTTTATTGTAAGGTTAATTGTTTTAGGTTGGGCTCTTTGGTTGTATTGACATCTTTTTATTGGTTTGACCTTTTCCTGAATGTATTGGTATGTTTTGCCGCATGACAGTTTATTTTTAAGGGTCATGATTTAGTGTTTTTGTGTATATTTGTGTTTTTGGGCTTTGTGTTTTTTATATTTTCCGTTTAGGGGTTGCGTTATTTTCTATTTTTGTGATTTAGTGTTTGTATATATTTATATTATTTGTATGTTTTGTTAATTATTTTCTGTTTATTACCAGGATTGAGTATTTGAATATTTATATTTGCAATTTTTTTTTTTACTTTCTTAAATTTTTTTTATTTATTCTGTTTGTATGTGTTTCACTTTTGTTTGATCGTGTTATTGTTGTTTGCGTAATAAAGTATGTATCTATTTGCGTGTCTACATTTTCTCATTATCTTGTTTCTTTTGTTTATTATTATATTACTGTGATTTTCAAAGCTGATGATTGCTAGTTTCTTTTCTAGGCATAATTTACAACTTTTGCTATTACTGCTGTGTGGTGGTACTGTTTTTTACTATTTACCATTTAATTTTGGTGGTAATGTTTTCTTTCTAGTTCCATATATATTTTGATAACATGTTTTTGTATTTTTCTGGGTTATTCAACCCAGAAAAATATTATTCAAAGTTTTGTGATTACTGAATCTTTCTTTAAATGATGTCTCTCTTGCTCCTATGTAAATCTTTGCGTATGTACTGGTGTTGTCATGGTAGTTTTGTATATTATGTTGTTGGTTGCATAAATTGATGCCAGAGTTTATTATGTCAAAATGTAATATTACGCAAAGGCATTTTTTGACTGTGAAATATACATTAATTTGGAAATTCTTGCAAAAATGAAATAATGGTCAGATTTTGATGAAAGTTTCAGGACATTCATAATTGACTGAAATTAGTTTTGAAATAATTATTTTTAGAAAATATTGGTAAAATTTTTTTTTTTTACATATATTACTCCACACCAATTAATTTCCAGAAAATCGAAAAATGTGACTAGGTCTCAACATATAGATAATTTTAATTAAATTCAGGAGTCATTGGGGAATGCTAATCAACTGTCTTTTTATCTTCAAAACCTGCTCTGAATTGCAAAAACAAAAATGCAATAAAACTATGCCATTTTTTATTTGAATAAACTTTTAATTGCTTTTATAAGCATAAATTAAAATGATATAGTCTGAATAGAAAAAAAAAATTCCATTAATAATGAATTTTTACAAGAATTGTTTTCATTTTTATTATTTTTTATTAAAAATTTAAAAAAAAAATTTCCTCCTCATAGGTCTCAGATTTTTTTAAATTAATGCGTGGCGAATGTATTTACTAATTGAAAAATCTAAAAGCTTACCTTATAAATAAGGGTGCTCATTTTTTGTTAAATGATTAAGACATTTTAATTTTCTGCATGTTGATTATCCGTATTTTGTTTGTATAGGTGGTCGTACGCAATTTTTATCATTAAAAGATCATGTGATTCAAGGGTTTTCCTCCCTTACATGAAACAAAAAAAAAAAAAATCTGTATATAAACCTTTTTATACCAAATTCGTCTTCCACACTTTTGGCCAGCTACTGTAAATCATTCATTACGCCTCTGATAAGGTTATAACAGCTGTGATTGAGAAACATACTTTTGAAAAATTTCAGGCAGTAAGCAAGTAATTCTTGTTTCAAGGGAACTTCAGGTAAGTTTAAATTCATTAAATTTGAATAAAATAATGTGTCAGTGAGATGTATTTTGTTTTTGTAAGATTTTTTTTAAAACTGAGAATTGGCTACTGTTTATAATTGATGAAAAATGGCGGAAAATTTAAAATTTAAAAAAAAAAAATTTTTGATTCCGATCAATATAATTTTGGTTTGAAATACACCAGGGTATTTTGCTTACTGTAATTAGTAAATTTAATCTCCTGGCTTTCAATTAAAGCTGCAATTATAGCATCAAGAAAACGTTTTTTTGTTTTTAAACATTCAATTTAAATTGAGGTATCGAAAATTTGAGTAGAGGTACCTACTTTTATCTTTCTCCACAAAACAGCATTTTCACCCACTGGGAACTTAATGTTCTTTTTTTACCAGTCAGGAGACATAAAAAAAATTAGGGAGGAACAGTGAAGGAAAGAACAGAAAGCAGGGGGAGAAGAAAAATCGTCTGGTGGGGGGATTATTGCTATCCATTGTCTTCCTGCTTACTCTTATTATTCTTGCTCCTTCATAAGGTTTTTGTTTTCTCTACTCGGTAACCTCAGTGGCTTTACTACTTTGTTTGAAGTTAACTTAATTTAAAAAAAAAAAACAAAACAAAAAGGCAGACATGAAGGAGACTACCACCACCATTTTTTTTTCATTTTTTTTGTGTACTTTTTTCAGTTCAACATTACATTACCACCACCTGTAAATTTGTTGATTATCAATTTTCAGTTACTTTCTTCAATGCAATGTTATCAATTAAACTCTTAACTTTCCAACTGTCAAAAAAAAAAAAAAAAAAATTGTAAAAATTTCAACATTTAAACAATTTTAAGTGTGTGTGTGTGTGGGGGGGGGGAGGGACTCAGTTTTTCATACAACCTTAAATCAATCCTGTGCAAAATTTTTGAATAAAGCCCATTCTCGTGCCCCAAAAAAACCAAAACAAATTGACCCCAAAGTGAAGGGTTCCAAAATGGATGATCGATTTACTATAATGTTGTATGAGAAACTGAGCCCCCCCCCCCCCAACTAACCGCTAAAATTGTTTAGATATTGAATTTTTTTCTGATAATCGAAAACTTTGTCATAAGCGATAAGACTGTGCAAAAAAAAAAAAAAAATTAAAAACAACAAATTTAAAAGGTGGTGGTAGTCTCCTTCAGGTTCGCCCCAAAAAACAACTGAAAGACGTTTAGTACTATTGATAACAGACAAGGAAAATCGTAGGCTCTTCTGTAAAGTCCTGTATTTGTCTATATATCTGAGATGAGGTAGTATTTACAGTATTCGGACAATTGTCCTCATCTTTGTTGCCATTTGAACGACATTTCCTTAAGTACACATGGCCCAGTGGATATAGATGTTGGTTAGCCTGGTATTGAACTCTTAAAGTTGTGAGTTCAATACCAGGCTACAGCAGTGGTGAACAAATAACTTGCAGGGTTGGAGGAAGATAACTCATGACTTCCAATCGATGCTTCCTGCAAGGAATGGAGTTCATATACCTCAGTGATCGTAAGGGGTTTGGTTTGAAATTCCTAGCACCTGAAGAAGGCCGGAGCGTACAACAGCCGAAATGTCATACAAATGGCAACAAAGATGAGAACAATAGTCCGAATAATGTAAATACTGAGAAATTACTCTATTGTTCTTGTTTTCTAATTCTTCCACACCCTATGACCCCTTGTGTTTCAGTGGGTTTATGGCCTTGCTTGGGGTTAATTCAATTTAAAAAAAAAAAAAGTTTAATGCTATTGGCAACCAATGACAAGGAAAATTTTTGGCTTTTTCAAGATCTATCACAACACCAATCCTGAAATCTTGCTTTGTGAATGAGAAGACTGCAATTCCAATCCCACACATTTGTTTAAATCAAACAGGCAAGAATTTATGAGTCAAGGTCAAGTCTTTATCCATGCCATAGATTGCGAGTAATATCTCCACCCCCGAGGATGTGCAAGGCGATTGCTTGTTAAGGTAATAGTTTTAATTTTGTAAACGTCTTGATTGCTTGTGGAAAGATGTTACACCCAGACCACAATCATTCTGGGGAAAAACCAAATACATTTAGTTAAAAAAATAAATAAAAAAATAAAAATAAAAACAATTTATTTTCTGTTCTCAGTATGCATCTAGTGAGATCTACAAAAATACTTACACACGAACCAATTTATTTTTTTTTCATTTACAGCAACTGGTTAACCTAAAGATCTTTTGTTATTTTGGGAGTCTACGTAGTTCATGACAGAGCCACGTTGCTATCGAAAGAAGTATCAATGACCCAGACTGATGACTGACAGCAAGCGGTGTTTCCACATAACTCAGCAAGGTTCCAATGCCAAGTCCAACCTGAAGGAGAAAAAAAATTCACAATCTGAAAACGTTGTGGCAATTCCAAAGGTGAAAAATAAAATTACAGATACTGTAGATATTAAATTCCTGGCAAACCCAAACCTTCATGTCTGCAAATAAAAACACGTCAAAAGGATGTTTTTTCTTCATTAACAGATCTTATTTAAATTGACATCACTACTTAACAATGTTTGTTTTAAAAAGCAGTCAGGATTTTCTAAGCGTAGCCAAGATGTGGCACAAGGCTAAAAATGAGGCACCCAGTGAGGATTGAACTCACAATTCAGTCATAATTTATCTAGTGAGACAAAATTGCTACCCATTACACCACAATAAGGTGACCCTGTTATAAAACATGCTGATCGGAAGTGGAATAAAACCTAAATATATGTGCATCCGGCAGCAAGGCCTCTGACCGGGAGGTTGTGAGGAGCATGCAACCACCTCTTAATTGTTGTTGTTCCCAGGTTCACCCTGACCCGGAGTGGTAGAACCTGTTAGGGTCCCAGCTATGGGCAAATAGTATTTTGACCCCAGTTTGAGGGTTAACTATTATCTAAACTTATTTATAAATGGAACTTTGTGTGTGTGTGTGTGTGTGTGTGTGTGTGTGTGTGTGTCCATTACCTATAGACTCCGAAACGGCTGAACCAATTTTCTTGAAAATTTACACAGTTGTACTATAAGCGTCTGCGAGTGTTCTTAGCTAGGTTTTGTGTCGAGGTACACCGATAAATATTGAAAAAAAATCGGGTTATAGAGGGAGTGGTCCGATTTTAATCAAATTTGATACACTCAAAGACATAAGAAATTATATTCAGAAGTTTCAAGGTTGCAGTTCTTACAATAGTGCAAAAAATCAATTTTTATATATATATATATATATAAGCTTTCATTACACCTGAGCAATGCTGGGCTATACTGCTAGTGAAAGTATAAAAATAGACTTTGAATGAAAAATGTTACCATCAATACAGTTTTGAAGAAAAAAAATATGGTAATATTTTTTTTTCTTCAAAAATGTGTTATGGTAATAACACATTTTTGAAGGAAAAAAAAATTATTACAACCAATACGTTTTTGAATACAAAACTACAAGATATTTTCAGTTTCTAAAAGAAAAAGAAAAATTCACCAAAATCTGACTAAATCAACCTTCTTATTATAACCGAATATTAAAAAACCCAAAAAAACACAAACAAACCTTAAAACCCTACTGTTTTGGCATTAAATAACCCATAGAAGTTGATATGCCGTTAAACAAAACACACTCATACTAAACATATGGTTAAAGTAAATTTATACATTTTTTTATTGAGAATTTATGACAAAAATATCAAACATTATTTATTAGATTGTTTATTTAAAAGAATAATTTTATAGTTGCAACATTTTAAGAAACTAATACAATGAAAACGAATGCAATATTTATCATTTATTAATTAATAAAAAAAATATGAAAGCAATTTTTATTCATAAATTTAGTAAATTAGAAACATTTACTAAATTATTAAAATATGTGAACCAATTATAAGAAAATTCTTATTCAACATTTTATAAGAATCAGCTTGCAATTAGTTGATGTTTTGCCTACTATTCCAACAAACAATCTAATAGTGATAATTATTTTTGTTGTCAATTTTCAGGAATGTAGAAAATGTCACTTTCATATGTTTAGGTTTTATTACAATTCTAATCATGGCTTTTTAAATTAATAAAAGTTGCCAAGGAGTGAAGGTAGTTAAAATAATAGTGGTGTCAAGGGAAAAACTTTTTTTTTTTTTACTTGGCACAATGGTCCAAGTTTCCTTATGTAGGATGCAATGGATAAATTGTTGCCATTTTATATTTTTAATTTTGTGCATCATTTTTGATTTTGTTGACTGCACAGTATAGTAGGGTCAGTTGGGCACACACCACAATGCAATTCACTCTGCCAGAAATTTGGAAATGGCATGCTGTACTGCTTGGTATTTGTGCCAGAAGTTCCAATATGAACATTTCAGTGTTTGGGTGTCAATTTAGAGGACAGGGCAGAGGATTCTGAAAGAGTTGTAGGAGTCTAATGATGATTAAAAAAAAAACGTGTTTGGTGTAATCACGAGCAGCTTTTGAGATTTGAAAAAGAAATCACTCGACCGGTGGTCAAGAGCGAGGGAAAATTTACTTGCCCCAAAATCATTTTACTCGACCAACTCCGTTTTCTTAATAGTCGCCTTACATAAACATAGCGTGAATCGCTGACAGAAAACAAAAAATGAAATTTTAATTAAAATTTTCGAACGTGTTTGAAAGGATTTTAAAAAATTAAAAAAAAAAAATAATTTAATTTTTCCTCTTAATAATAGCATAAGCATTTTGTTGATAAAAATTGTTTTTATTAAGTTTGAGCCCTTTTAACATCATGATATGCTGGTTTTTTCGAAAACTGAGTGGTGGTACCTAAATTCGTAGTTCCTTTCTTGTTTGACCACAACCTCCATCTTATAGATGATGAAAAAATAAATCTGATTTTCTATTAAAAAAATGACTTGTATAATTTGTTTTTCAGTGCATAGTTGAAAGAAGTGCGCATATTTTTTTTTCTTTCTTTCAAATGTTCATTTTTACTTTTCATAAGCAGGGAGGAAATATAGATGTTGAGTCAAGGATAATATTTTTCCAAATGAGTTTCTGAAAATCTGTGAACATCTTTAATCTGGGCGACAGAGACATTTTGGCTCCAGTCTGGAAGTGTTAATTAAACAAATGTTTACACTGACCAGGACAATAAAAGTGAGACAGGAGCTTGTCAATCTAAATTCCATTTATCAGATCTTGCTTTAATGATTGCGGGATGTCACTGTCTTTCATTTAATCACATTTTGACAAAAATCAGGTGCCATGCATAAGACCAAAGAGTTCAATAATGTCATTGTAGGTCATTCTAAATAACTTGTGAATCATCAATGGCATACTTTTGGGTTGTAAAAGGAATCAGATTTACTTTTTCTATATTTGAAAAGACATTTCATTACAAGATTTTTAATCGACCACAAGCAAGTAAAGCAATAAACTTTAATCCCCTAATTATGATTTTCATAGACTGAGTCAATCGAGTGAGTGAAATCTCAAAGGCTGATCACAAGTGATAGCGACATTATACCTCCATTCGTCTTTCAACAAGGCCTCAAACTCAACATGGAGGCCTACATCAAGTGCCTTGAAGGGGTAGTGTTGTCCTGGGCTAATAGGGCAGCTGCTGGAAGGCCCTATGTCTAGAAACAGGACTCTACACCATACCACAGAAGCAGGAGAACCCAGAATTCCTGCAATCACATTACTTCTTACAGCCGGCCACCTAATTCCCCACTGTAGGGGCCTTGGCTATGCTTGTTAAATTGGCCTTGTGCCAAACACAACCGAAGTCCCCACAATTTAAAAGATCAGAAGGTTGGATGTTGAAATGTGGAAGGATAAAATATTTTGTTTGTTGATTAGTCTAATGTAAAAAAACTCTGCCGGTGGCAGCTATGTCCTGCCTCTTTGGTGGTTCTGTCTGACAGAAAATAAAAACATCTGGTCCTCCTCTGGTAAGCTGAAGGAACCACCACTATTCGCCACGTTGTGAATTTTTGATCTGAACAACAGTGTCCCAGTCATTTCAGGACGGTCCGATGGTAAAGGAGGAAATGGCTGGGTTCTACGGTGAAAGGAATCACTATTTGTGCAGGAAAAGTTCTTGTCGTAACCATAAGGACATAAAGAAAAAAAAAAAAGCAACACTTTCGGTTCCTGTACAAAGAGTCTTTTAAAACTACTGCTTTTATGTCACTACCAAAGAAATTGCACGAATACAAAGTGTGTTAACGAGATTCACTCATTTGGGTTGGAAAGTCAGAGAGAGAGAGAGAAAGATGCAATTCAGTCAGTCAGTTAAGTGCTATATATGATACACGCTTGGGTGATCATGTCTCGAAAGAGACATGACTGACTGGGCAGAAGATTATCCCGCAGTAGGTTGCCATTGCTTTCTGCGGTATCCTAGTTGCCAACCAAGGCTATAGAACCCAGTCTATCCTGCTATTTAACCCATAACTGGTAAGGAAGAGACGGATTAATACCTTTCCCAAGGGTATTTGCGCGTAAGTGAATACAATGGATTCAACTGGAATTATTAGTCTGATGTAAATCCAACTGATCTAAGGGAGGTAATTCGTGGATCTTCGTCTGTACACGACAATATAGCAGTTTGTTTTCTCGGCTTTGACGATAGAGTTATCTAGATTTGTACAGGTTCTATCTATCTCTTGGTTTGGATCGGACTTCTTGACACATGACAACCAACAGACCAGACCAACGGATCCATCAAGCTGTTTCCACTACGTTCTGCCTTGTTCTGCTTAACTCCAGTGTGCAGACAGAGTGAGGTGGAGCCAAACAATTTTTAGACACTGCCAACAAATTTTAATATGCAAATCACCTTGATCACCATGCGTGTTCGCTTAATCTCCGAATCTCTGTGGGAGACTATTTCTCAAGTGGTACTAAAAATGAATTTGGAATTCCCACTGGGTTTTCTGTAGACATCTTCCACTTGAGCCTCGCCAAAACCACCTATCGCGTTTGAGGACTTGGCTAGATTTGGTCTTTCAGACCACCCCAAAATCCAATTCGCCATTTACCATACTTTTTAATCACCATTTATCAAAAGGTTTACTTAATGAACCTGTCCGTTAATTAGGTGTAATAATTCTAGTGATTAACTAATAACTCAACCCCAGAAATAGTTATTAAAAAAAAAAAAAGCTTATTTTTGGAATTACTCTAGAATCCCTTCTACCCAACTAATTAGTACCTTCATCTCAGTCCTTTAGAACTGCTGATTAATAAATCCACTGGGAGAGGGGGAGCTATCTCTCTGTCACAAAAGTAAAACTTATTAACAAAATTGTAAAAAAAAAAAAAAAAAAAATGTTCATAAAGAAAATGCATGTAGTTAATTGTTCAAAGAAAAAAGTAAGTATTTAAATGTTCCACAATAATTAAGAGTTCATCGTTGATAGTAGCCGAATGCTGTATGTAAAAAGATTAAAAGGTTGCTAGTAAAAGTCTGTGTTCTTTTCCTTTTTATGGCCAAAGAAAAAGTGAAAAGGAAAGTCAGGCAATAAAAGAGATTGTTGAAGTCAGTTGAAGTATCTTGTTATTTTCTTTGACTGTGTGTGGGTGAAGATGAAGAAAGAAAAATTGGAAGGAGAGGTAGAATGAATGTGTGATGCGCCCTTACATCCGGGTCGGTCGGTCAGTGTCTTGAAACTTATTCCTTACATTGTGTGAGGTCCTTCAGATTCGCCCCCATGTTGAACTGATTTGACCGGTCAAGAGACACAGTTTTAGTAGTGAAATTCATCACATGACTAGATCGAAACCACATACCCATTTTCTAGGTGTGCAAAAAAAAAAAAAAAAAAAAAAAAAAAAAAAAAAAAAAAAAAAAAAAAAAGAGCAGGGTCATAGATCAATTTGCTATTTCCTATCCAGTCAGAATCCAGAATCACTTCACACTGACTTGTGAAATTTGCCCTGGTCTGGGTTTTTCCCAAATGTTTTTAGTCGTTTTGATGTGATTTTGTGGGTGTGCAATTTGACTTTTTTCCGTTTGAGTTGTTAGATGATGTAGGATTTGTATCATATACCATATTGCAACCCCCTTCATTATTATTGGAAAATACAGCTGTTAAAAATGAGATGTCAGTGTTATTTTCATTTTGGCATCATTTAGATGACAATTTATCACACCCAGCATAAAGTGAATGAATTTTCCAACACTACCACAGATCAAAAATCTCAAATGATCTAGAGATAACTTTGTACAAACTAATGTTTTTTTTCAGATTCAATAATAAATAGTGTTTATAAACAGAAATTCAACCCACATGCTCACAAGAAAAGAAATGTATCGATCGACAAAATTGCAAAAGGTTAACACTGAAAGTGATAGACAACAGAAACATTAATGCATGTCTCACCTGAACAAAAGCCATCCCTAGCAAACAATTTACGGCCATCCTTGCCCTTGGAGGAAGAGGTGCTTTACGGCAGAGAAGCCATAATGCAACAATACTTGCAGCAGTTGTCTGACCCTGGAAAAAAAAAAAATTCTTCTTGTTTAATTGGAAAAAAAAAAAAGCCACTTTTGCCAGGTAAAATTGGATAGAGGAATTTTTCATTGCAAAAGAGGAATTTTTGACTTTCTTTGACTTACCAGCCATCGATGATTGAATTGAACAGTTGTTGGATTTTCAAAAATGTTTTTCCATTTTGGTTTGTATGCAGCAATATCTGACGGGATCCAACGGTCGGCCATTTTAGGCCAGGAATTGTAGACAAGCCCAGCATCTAATCCAGCCACAAAAGCACCTTTAAGAGAAATAAGAGGAAATAAGGAGGAGCTAGTATTTACATTATTCAGACTGTTGTCCTCATCATTGTCATATTCACAGTGTTTCGACCATTCTATGCACTGGCCTTCATCAGGTGATTTGAATTTTGAATCAAACCCTTTATTTTGATCACTGGGGTAATATTGTTCTCATTCCATAAGCCATTCCACTTCTTCAAGAATACATGGCCAGTGGATAAAAGTGTTGGTTTGATCAATTGACTTGACCCAAAGAGTTGTGAGTTAAATACCTGACTACAACAGTGGTAAACAAATAATTCAGAAAATTGAGTTAAAGTTGACATCCAGAAATAGCATGACACATGGAATGAGAACACTCTACCCTAGTCATTGAAATAAAGTGTTCGGCTTGAAATTCCAATCATCTGAAGAAGGCCGAAACGTGAATATGAATGTGGCAATAAAGACGAGGACAACAGTCTGAACAATGTTAAAAAAAAATAAAAGAAAGGTCATCAAATAAACTAATGTTACAATTTTATTTTTCTAAATATTTCCATTAAATAAAACTGAAAATTATGAGAAAAAAAAATGTCACTTAAAGAAAATATTGAAGAAAGAAAAAAAAACGATAATTTTAATTTAAGTCTTTTCATTTGTTTCAAAATATCAATGAAACTCATTCACTGAAATGTCAATTCTAACACCCATATTCCTTTAAAAGCCTGGCGCTATATAATCTTCCCAGCAGTCAGAATATATCTATGTACATCCAGAATAGCCATGAGTTTCACTGTGTTGTGCTAGATGATTTTTCTCGTCAGAACATATGTTAATTATTTA
This sequence comes from Ascarosepion bandense, assembly GCA_037127315.1. Taxonomy (NCBI): domain Eukaryota; kingdom Metazoa; phylum Mollusca; class Cephalopoda; order Sepiida; family Sepiidae; genus Ascarosepion; species Ascarosepion bandense. The sequence goes on along the minus strand of JBBBDQ010002687.1, from coordinate 15,122 downwards.
TGTCTACCATTCGTCCTGGCTTTGAATGTTACTGCCACATCTGGTCCAGTGCTCTTGCTATGTGTTTAGAGATTCTTGATAACATCCAAAGAAGAATGTGCTATATCATTGGTCCTGATCTGGCATCTTGGATTCAACCACTTTCCCCTGCACCTTTTCCATAAATACTTTCATGGTAATCGTACTAGAGAACTTTCCTTTATAAACCCCCACTTCCCATTTAGGTGACCTGAAACTTCAGTTCTCTGGCGAATGCGGTACTCCTTTTGAGCGTGCTTTTTGTATTTGTTGTTTGATTTGAACAACTGCATGGTTGAATGACTGCTTGAATTATTTAAGCCCTGCATTAATTTAGCCCTGTTAATTGGTGTTTCTGCTACAATTAAGGATTGGAGAGAGGGTATTGCTAGCACTATTTTTATTGCTACCCCCACTAGAGAAATTGAACATATGAGAGCTAGTTAGGACTTCCTAGAGACTCTGAGGTATTAGAGTGGCTGTAGTAAGAAAGAATGTGTTGTTTTGGTGTAAGGAATATTGTGGTATGTCTGGGTCAGTAACTAGCTAGCTAAGTTTTAAGATGAGGCAGATTAAGGACCAGTCTTCCTCAATTTCTCCTTTTCATCTTGTTCCACATTTTTGTACTTGCAAAATAAATATTACTTTCCTCTATGGCACCTAGACTTTATGACCCATGCATACATGAACTCTTCTAACTATAAATAAGCAGCAGTTTCTGCTTTGTGGCAGAAGTCTATTCCAGCAGAGAGCTCCGACAGCCGGACCAAACAGTCACACTGGTGACCTTCTCATTTTGTATATGTTTTGTACTAATGTTCTTTGTTAATATGTTTACGTATTCATTCTTTGGATGTGCATTGTGGTGCAAGGGTTATCGACTTGGAATGACAAATCAGGGAGCCGAGTTTGAATTCCAGTTAAATTCCTCGCATTCACTTACACACAAATACCTTTGGGAAAGGTATTAATCCATCTCTTCCCTCCAGTTATGGGTTAAATAATAGGCAGATTGGATTCTATAGTCTTAGCTGGCACCCAGTCTACCGCAGAAAGCAATGGCAACCTACTACGGGATAATCTTCTGCCCAGTCAGCCATGTCTCGAAAGAGACATGATCGCCCAAGCGTGTATCACATATGGCACTTAACTGAATGATTCATTCTTTGTGTCTTTATTTCTGGCCCCTAACAAGGCTACAACAAAAAGAGATCTGTTCCCTTTTATTTTTATTTTATTTCTGGCCCCTAACGAGGCTACAACAAAAAGAGATCTGTTCCCTTTTATTAAAACTTGATTTTATTAATCTTAATAAAATCATAAAAAAAAAAAAAAAAAAAGGTTATCACAATGTTTCAGCTAGAAGGTCAGTCAGTCAGTTAAGTGACATATGTGATACACACTTGGGTGATCATGTCTCTTTTGATCGATGACTGAATAGATGGAAGATTTTCCTCCGCAGTAGGTTGCCATTTCCTTCTGCAGTAGACTGGTAGCCAACCAAAGCTATAGAACTGAATTTGCCTTGCTATTGAAACCATAGCTGGGAAAAGAGAGGATTAATACTTTTTCCCAAGGGTATTTGTGTGCAAGTGAACTCGGCTTGCCAATGTCTCATTCCTAGCCAATATCCATTGCACTACGAGGTATCAACTTAAGAAATTAAGTTACGTAGAAGAATTTCCAATTTTTGAATTAGTTCTTTGTGGTCTTTTATTTTTTTTTTATGCCAAAGATGACTTCCCTGCAGAGAAAAAAAAAAAAAAAAAAAAAAAAAATTTAGTTTTCAGAATTTCAGATAAAAAGATTGTGGAATGTAAATAAAAACCGATCATCTTAGAATTCAGTGTGCATTTCCAGCTTTATGAACTGCAAACTGGTTTCCTACCAGGCCTTTCTGGTGGGGTCACCAAAAATGACTTTGTTGGTCTCTCTGCCTTTGGGCAGAGTCTTGTCAGGTGTAAATGAACAAGAGCCCGATCTCACATAAGGGAATTCTTTCCTGAGCGTATGCTCTTGGATTACCCTATGATAGGTACCTCCACTCAATTGAAATAAAAAAAAAAATAAAAAATAGCATAGCATAAAAAAATGTCTTATCATCAAAATGTTTATGCTGTTATAAAGAGGAAAAATCAAATTTTGTCATTTTTTAAAAAAATTTAATCCTTTTTAACACATTCGAAATTTCAATTAAAATTTCTTTTATTTTTTGTCAGTGATTCATGCTATGTTTATGTAATGTGACTATTAAGCAAAATGTAATATGCAAGTCGTTTTTGGTATTGAAAGACACATTCATTTGAAAATTCTTGCAAAAATCAACTGTTAATGAAACTTTCAGGACTTATTCATAAATTAATTAAATTATTTATGCAATTATTTTTTTTAGAAAATCTTGGTAAAAATATACCCCCCCCCCCCATTAATTGCATAAAACTTTTAGAAATACATTATCTATACCAATTTTTTATTCTTAAATGCAGGATTCATTTGGGAATGTAAATCATGTAACTTTTTTTTTTAATTATGGGACCATTTTTCTTAAAATCTTTGAATAAAATTAAAAATGCATTAAAACTATGCTATTTTTAATGTAGATAAAGTTTTAATTTACTTTATCAATCATTAATTTTAGGATATCATATGCTGATGAAGAAAAAAAATTTTGATGAATAATGAATTTTTATAAAAATTGTTTTCATTTTTTTCTTTGCTAATTAAAGTTTTAAACATCTTTTTAAATTTCTTCTTGTTACTCAGTCTATTAAAAATAAAGTTTATTTACAAATCGAAAATTCATAAATCATTTTGAATTAAAACTTTTGAAATAATTTCTAATTTTGTTTTTTATGTTAAACTGCACATTTTCTTTTCTTATTAAAAGGTCACATGTTTAAAGAGTTATTCCCCTTATAAAATTCTAAACTGGGTTATGTCAACTTTTGGTCACTCTTCGTCCAGATTGATTGATAGGTGCTGTCATCACCTACTTGATAGGTTAACGAGTCAGACCCTTGTGATTAAGAAATACTTTTATTCTAAATTTCATGCCAAAAGCAAGTAATATTTGTTTTAAATCAGATTAATTTAACTTTAAATTTGATCATTTTCCAAAAATAACGAGTGAGAGAAGTATATTTTATTTTTGTAAGATTTTTAAATCTGAGAATTAACTTTTGTTTACAAATGTGTTGTTTGCTCAAAAAAATGGCTGAAAAATTGAAAATTAAAAAAAAAAATCTTAAAATTTTAGATCCCAATGAATGTAACATCAGTTTGAAGTACGCCTAAGTATTTTACTTAGTGGAAATAGTAAATTTAATCATTTAGCTTTCAATTAAGCTAAAATTAAAGTTTCAAGAAATTTTTATTTTTAAAAATTCAATATAAAACTTAGGTATGGAAAATGGTATGGAGGTACCTACCCTATGGCAAAATCGACCTTGTACCACATCTTGCTTTTGTGGGAGGTTTGGGTAAATACTAAGGAGAGTGGCTAGACATGAAGAAGAATTAAAGTCAAAACCTGTCGAAACATAACTTGCCAACCTCACGGGACAAAATTTAAGAACCCAACGTCGCCTTATGAAAACAAGACTGTCCTTTTGTTGACACCTGATAGTTTTGCTTACCAGACAGTGCCGTGAAGAAAACCATTCCCATCACACCTTTGGAAAAATTCCGAAGACGTAAAATCTGCAATGTCTTTGGCACCTGAAAAAGAGTAGCATTATTTTTTTATAAATATAAAGTTGAATAATTATCAAGGTACATCAATTGTTATGCATTGGTTAAATAATTAGACGAAGCCCCTATTCATGAATGAAGTTTGTAGCATTAAAATATTTTATACATTTGTTATATATCGCCGTACGACGACAAAACAACAAACATGCATATATAAAAATATAAGGTTATATTTTTATTAATGACGACGAACCGTGTGGAATAGAGAACGGAAGGGTGAGGGCACATAGAATGGGTTGACGGGAGTGTATTCTTGCCGTGGTGTTTCTCTGCTTCCACTGGCCGTTCTCTGCTGGCGAATCCGTGTGTCGAGGTCTTTATATAGTCTTCTAGAACCGGGACTTTCCTTCCGGTTTTGCCTCGCCCACGCAACGCCCACATAATTCTAAGAGACACCTGATCTGTTTGCCTCTGTAGCCATTTCCGCCGCTGTCGGAAATAAGGTCAAAACGACATCCGCTCCGGCCTTGACAGGATGTATTTCACAAACACCTGTCTTGTCGCTTCGCCGCCCCCTTCACCGACGGGAAACACCATCGCTTGCATCACTTCCTCGAGTGGGGCCAGATTGTTATATTACACATTGATCTGGATAACCTACAGAGAATTCTGAAAATAACTATTTAGAACTCTCCGACCCCTCCAATTATCAGTATCAGCCAATTTTTAGCAAAGTGCTCGATATTATTACTGCTAAAGTGGTTTAACATATCACAGCCCATGGCCTCTTTGATAAACAGTATAGTTTCTGCTTTACTGGGTCTACTGCTGATATGTTAACAACCATCACAGAGTATACCAGGCTCTTGATAAAAACGGCGAAGCTTGAGCTATTGCAATAGATATCTCCAAAGCATTTGACAGAGTTTGGCATGCTGGCCTTCTATGCAAGCTACAAGGCTATGGTATAACTGGATGATTGTTTAACCTAATCCAGTCTTTCCTTTCAAATCGCGTAATGAAGGTAGTACTGAATAAGTATGTTTCCAGATATCATCATACAAACGCGGATGTCCTTCAAGGCTCTATTTTAGGCCCTACGCTTTTTCTGATCTTCAACAATCTCCCTGATGTAATCAGATCCCAAATAAAACATTTATGCTAATGACAACAATTTACTCTTGCCATGATAAGAAATCTGCCGATGTTGACAAAGCAATTTCGGCTGCTGAGCTTGAGAAGGTCATCCAATCCGAGGTGGACTGGGGTAAGAAATGGCTTGTGAATTTTAATGCTTCCAAAACGAAGCTGCTATCATTTAACCACCATAGACAACCACTTCTACCCCCTTCCCTATCAGGCTAGTCTTCCTTAAAGTAAAACACTGCATCTGAGAGGTCTAAATCTATCAGCCAACCTCAAGTCGAATGACTACATTGAATCCATAGCTAAATCTGCTGCTAGAAGGTTGGTTCTCTTTGTAGAGCTAGGAAGTTTTTCTCATCTAAATCTATCTTGCACATATATAAATCAAACCATCTGTTCATGTATTGGTAATACTGATGTCATAAATCAAACCATCTGTTCATGTATTGAATACTGATGTCATAAATCAAACTATCTGTTCATGTATTGAATACTGATGTCATAAATCAAACCATCTGTTCATGTATTGAATATCGATGTCATAAATCAAACCATCTGTTCATGTATTGAATACTGGATGTCATAAATCAAACCATCTGTTCATGTATTGAATACTGATGTCATAAATCAAACCATCTGTTCATGTATTTATCACTGATGTCATAAATCAAACCATCTGTTCATGTATTGAATACTGATGTCATAAATCAAACCATCTGTTCATGTATTGAATACTGATGTCATAAATCAAACCATCTGTTCAATGTATTGAATACTGATGTCATAAATCAAACCATCTGTTCATGTATTGAATACTGATGTCATAAATCAAACCATCTGTTCATGTATTGAATAATGATGTCATAAATCAAAACCATCTGTTCATGTATTGAATACTGATGTGTCATAAATCAAACCATCTGTTCATGTATTGGAATACTGATGTCATAAATCAAACCATCTGTTCATGTATTGAATACTGATGTCATAAATCAAACCATCTGTTCATGTATTGAATACTGATGTCATAAATCAAACCATCTGTTCATGTATTGAATACTGATGTCATAAATCAAACCATCTGTTCATGTATTGAATAATGGATGTCATAAATCAAACCATCTGTTCATGTATTGAATACTGATGTCATAAATCAAACCATCTGTTCATGTATTGAATACTGATGTCATAAATCAAACCATCTGTTCATGTATTGAATACTCTGATGTCATAAATCAAACCATCTGTTCATGGTATTGAATATCGATGTCATAAATCAAACCATCTGTTCATGTATTGAATACTGATGTCATAAATCAAACCATCTGTTCATGTATTGAATACTGATGTCATAAATCAAACCATCTGTTCATGTATTGAATACTGATGTCATAAATCAAACCATCTGTTCATGTATTGAATACTGATGTCATAAATCAAACCATCTGTTCATGTATTGAATACTGATGTCATAAATCAAACCATCTGTTCATGTATTGAATACTGATGTCATGGGAATCAAACCATCTGTTCATGTATTGAATATGTCATAAATCAAACCATCTGTTCATGTATTGAATACTGATGTCATAAATCAAACCATCTGTTCATGTATTGAATACTGATGTCATAAATCAACCATCTGTTCATGTATTGAATACTGATGTCATAAATCAAACCATCTGTTCATGTATTGAATACTGATGTCATAAATCAAACCATCTGTTCATGTATTGAATACTGATGTCATAAATCAAACCATCTGTTCATGTATTGAATACTGATGTCATAAATCAAACCATCTGTTCATGTATTGAATACTGATGTCATAAATCAAACCATCTGTTCATGTATTGAATACTGATGTCATAAATCAAACCATCTGTTCATGTATTGAATACTGATGTCATAAATCAAACCAACTGTTCATGTATTGAATACTGATGTCATAAATCAAACCATCTGTTCATGTATTGAATACTGATGTCATAAATCAAACCATCTGTTCATGTATTGAATACTGATGTCATAAATCAAACCATCTGTTCATGTATTGAATACTGATGTCATAAATCAAACCATCTGTTCATGTATTGAATACTGATGTCATAAATCAAACCATCTGTTCATGTATTGAATACTGATGTCATATCTGGTTGGGTGCCCCTGCTGTTCATTTCAGGCTTCTTGACAAAATCCAACAAAGAATGTATAATGTAAATGATCCCGACCTGGTAGTTCAACTTCAGTCACTTTCTCACCGATGTAATGTGGCTTCCCTCTGTCTCTTCTACAAATACTGTCACGGCTTCTGCTCTGATGAGCTTAGCTTCCTGGTGCCCCCTCTGCATGAATTTACTCAAGCTACTAAACTAGCAACTAAGTCCCACCCTTTTACAGTGAAACCAATCAAATGTAACAACAACTTCTACTCTAACAGCTTCTTTGCTTGCACTTCCCACCGTGGAATTTCCTTCCGTATACTTGCTTCCCTGAAAACTACAATCTCCAAGAATTTAAATCCAAAGTTAATTGCCATCTCTTATTTTCTTGACTCACATCCTTTTCCTGACAACCCTTGTATCATGATGTTCTTCCGTTCCACTCTACTCTTATGCAGCTCTCTTCACACCTGTATTCTCAGCCTGTTCTTACTCATTCTCTGGCTCCTCTGTAGCTTTCCTCTTTCTCATCACTCACCTCTTATGTAACCCCCTGCACACCAGTGGTAGTTCTGTCTTGCTTGGGGTAAAATGAGAAAAAAAAGAAAAAAAAAAACTTTGTTCTCCCAAACTACCAACGACTTAAGTGAATGACAGGTGAACTTGTCTACTTCTGTCAACATTGCTTCATTTTGGCCTTATATCCGAAAAATGGACATAATCTCTGTCAGAATGTCATGACCACAAGGTATTCTGACCCATCACTTGACATCCAGGCCCAATCTCCACATTTTGTAAGTGGTTCCAAAATGGTCTGGTGGAAGAGTATAGCAGGTGAGGCAGAACCAAAAATTTAGAAAGTTAAAAAAATTCATATGCTAAAAATAAACATTCCAAAATTTAAAACATTATGTATTAATTTTAATCATTTACATGAGAGTCCGTATAAAGAGTTATAAATAATTATTGACCTATTTTATCATTTTGGTATTTTTACATTATAATAAGGAATAAAAAGATAGTAACAAGGGTCTGCAAATTGAAGGAGAGAGTTATCAATGATAATATTTTGATGGCATTAACTCTATTTAACACTTTTTTTATTTTTAAATATGTTTTTTATCAAATAAATTTGATGAGGCATTAGCAAATTTTAATTCTGAAAATGCAGCTCATGGGGAAAAAAAAATTTGGGAAACCACTGGTTTCACTTAAACTGGGAAAAATTTATATATACATACATATGTGTGTGTATATTATGGAAAGTCCAGAAGATTAACAAAGTGGTTTTAACAACTGATTAATTTATTTGCTTGAACATTGAACATTATTTTTAATTGATACTCGTATTTGAGTAGATATTCTGTTTTTAATCAAACAGTATATTTATATAATTTAAATTTTCCTACAAAAATGTGTCATTCGGTAGGATTTGAAACTGTGACTACTATCGACATAGGGGAATAAATTAAATATGTTGGTTGTTAAAACCAGTTCGTTAATCTTTGGAACTTTCCATAACATTGTATGTTTACATTACGATACATTTCAGAGCAGAAATGGTTATTTATATAGAATCAAAAATTGTGCTATATAAAGCTCAATTTAACTTTGGTTAGACTGTGGAATCATTCGTGGTCATATCAATTGGTGTTTTTCCTATGTTGTTAGGAGTCTCAGGTTCAAATCCTGCCGAATAATGTACATTTTCGTAACAAATTTTATTGCAAATAATCAGGCTAAATATACTGTTTGATTAAAAATAGAATATCTACTCAAATACAAGTATTGATTAAAAAAAATGTTTAAACAAATATATACATATGTATGTGTGTGTGTGTGTGTGTGTGTGAATAAAGAACGATACCCACAGAAACCACAAATTGCTCTAAAAAAGAAAAGACGTCATACTTATCCCAAAACCCGAGGAACCTTTCGGCCAACACTTTTTCAAGGGCTTCGTTGGCAAAAATACGAAAAGGGCTGAACGAAGACAATATCAATAGTACTGTGAGTAATTCCCCTATTGATATTGTCTTCATTCAGCCCTATTCATATTTTTGCCAATGTCTCTTTAAAAAGTGTTGGCCGAAAGGTTCCTCGGGTTTTGGGATAAGTATGATGTCTTTTCAGAGCAATATATATATATATATATATATATATATATATATATATAAAGTGTGTATGTCCTACTCCTATGGTACAACTCAGTTTCATGCACCTGTGCATATTTCAAACAGAGTTTAATAGATTTGAATTTAAGTTGACTGCTTTTTTATTTTAATAACAAGATTAAAAGTTTAAAACTTCGAGTCATGCCATCGATATAGGAAAATGTGTGTGTGTGTGTGTGTGTGTATATATATATATATAGTAATATTTTTATTGTTGGTATTTACAATAAAAACATTTTTCACTGCTACACAAAAGCTGTTGTGTTTCAGTACTATCAATAGTACTGCATCAGACAATTCACAGTTGCACGAGTTGGGGAATTATATATATATATATATATATGTGTGTGTGTATATTCAGGCAGCATTTTTTCATTGATGCATGTTTCATTAAATAATATAGACAAGTTTTGTGTTTTATCAGTCATTATCAAAGATGACAATTATATTAAGTGTATTAAACAGTTTGCGGATGAACAATAGTAGTAGTCTATTTTGTTTGCAAGGAAGATTTTCAAAGCAATGACGAACAATTGCGTACAGGACACTGGAAGTGAAAATCACACTACAGCTTATGATGTCATATGAATACGTGAGAGTGGAGGTGAGAAGTATGAAGTATAGAAAGCCATTGAGAAATTGAAATAAATATATATATATATATATATATATATATATATATATATATTTTCCATTTGTAAACGAGTTATGGAATGGAAAATATTTAAAAGTTCTACAATATAATTGTATTGAACACTTTTTAATACAAATGTGCACTGGTCTAACCTTATTATGACCAGAAACTAAGTAATTAAACAATATATATATATATATATATATATATATATATATATATATATCACATTCCATAACTCATGCAATCAAATATATATATTCCAAAGAGAAAGTGGCATGGAGATAAAATCCCAAGGAAGATCCTGTTAATATTGAAACTGATCCAGCCAGTGGGCTTGATGTAAATAAAATTACCTATTTACAAAATGTGTATTTTATTTTCTAATAGAAAATTGCGTGTTGTATGATCATTTATGCAAAATATGTTCGCTTGGTCAGTGATTTGTTCATTATGCTAATGAACAGATCACTGATGAAGTGAACATACAACATATAATTTTCAAAGTTTTATTTGAAAAAAGAAAAAAAAATATGTCTATATATTTTTGGCGGACCTGAAGGAAACTACTACCACCTTTAAATTTGTTGTTTTTCATTTTTTTTTTGGCATTTTTTTCAGCACAGTCTTATCGATTATTGTGTAAAGTTTCTGATTATAAAAAAAAATTTTGGAAAAATTTCAATATTTAAACAATTTTAGTGGGGGCTCAGTTTTTCATACAACGTTATAGTAAATCGATCCTTCATTTTGGATCCACTTGCCAGTATGACATTACCACCACCTTTAAATTTGTTGATGATCAATTTTTTTTTTTTTCTTAGTGCAATTTTATCAAACCCTAAACTTTCCGATTGACAAAATTTGTAAAAATTTCAACATTTAAACAATTTTCAGTTTTTCATACAATCTTATATAGTAAATTGATCCTGTGCAACTAACTTTTTTGCTTGTGCATATTCAACAACTGAATCCTTTGCGAAAGTTTTGAATAAAGCCAGTCTTGGAGTTTCAGAGTAGTTCCAAAATGGAAGATTGATTTACCATTAACGTTGTATGAAAAACTGAGGCCCTCCCGCTAAAATTGTTGAAATATTGAAATTTTGCCAAATTTTGTTTGATAATCGGAAAGTTTAGGGGGTAATCAATAAGATTACACGGAAAAAAAAAAAAAAAAAAAAAAAACAATTCAAAGGTGGTTGTAGTCGCCTTCAGGTTCGCCATTTTCTCTATATTGATCAATAAATTAAGTGAAAAAAAAATTTTATTTCATAAAAATTTATACAGAGTTAAAAATCTGTAGTAAGTGTGTGTGTGTGTGTTTTGAGGAGGTGAGGTCTTACCTGCTGGGGGAAATTGATATGACTAAGTCCCGACCACAAGAAAAGTGTGTACAGAACAAATGCAGAAAGGAGGTGGGCAGCCAACCGATACTGACTGACACGTGGAATGCCTTCTTTTTCCTCAAGTCCACTTTTTACCATGTACCAGCCGAGAAATCCCTGAAATTATTTACGAAGGAGAAAATAAGACATGTAAGTATCATGAGCAAAAAGGCTGAAAATAATTGACAGACAAATTTGCAGATCCAAATACTTCAGCCTTTACTGTACGCTATTTGATATCCCATTTATTTATTAAATAGCACATTTATTTGTTTTTGCCTACCGGCTTAAAAATTCATAATAGAGTATCTGCTCAAATATGAGTACGCACTAAAAATAACTTTTAAAGTGAGAAAACCTGTTTAATGATTAAAGAATCCATTATTTTAGAAATTGCCTTGTTTATGTTCAGATACAAAACCGAGCAGATAAGAAATTTTGAGAATCTATGTCGAGAAGGATTTTACTTAAAGACACTATTCAGCTATTTTTGAGTGGCAAAAAATTCTTTATAGTCGTGTTGGTAGAAAACCATAATATCTAACGACAGTTCAGTCTACCCAGGGGAATACATACATATTATTTAATGCATTAAAAAAAGGTAGCCCAAATTTATAGTTTATAAAAATCTTAAGCAATGCTAGTATTTAAAATAAAAATTCAAATATATATATATATATATATATATATATATATATATCAGTGCCAGATTTTAATGAAATTTTCAGGACTTACCCACAAATTTATTTATGAAATCATTTTTTTTCAAAATCTTGGTAAAAATATATTTTTTTTTTTTTTACGTTATCACTCCCCAACAAAATATTCAAAATAAAAATTCAAATAAAAAATTGGTCAGTATGCAGCTGACTATCATATATATATATATATATATATATATATATATATATACGAACTAAATCTAAAAGTGAGCCAAAAGTTGACCGCGGTTTCACTCGCCGGATCGTCAGGACAATATATAAAAAAAAAGAGAGCTAACTTATTCTATCTTTGGCTTTATTTTTATTTTCATTTCTATTTTTACCTAATTCATCGGTGAGCGTGTTATTTAATGTAGGTTTTATCCATTTTCTAATGTGAATAATTTACAATGTCTAAATATAATGAAATTAATATCATATGTAGGCATTGTAAATTATTCACATTAGAAAATGGATAAAACCTAAATTAAATAACATGCTCACCGATGAATTAGGTAAAAATAGAAATGAAAATAAAAATAAAGCCAAAGATAGAATAAGTTAGCTCTCTTTTTTTTTATATATTGTCCTGACGATCCGGCGAGTGAAACCGCAGTCGGCTTTTGGCTCACTTTTAGATTTAGTTCGTGTCTTTGCTCTACTTTCGTATCGAGCTCTTTATTGTTAAGGTTTTCATCTTGGGGTTTCTTTTTTTGATTCCCCTTTACTCATTTGGAGTTACCTTTTGGGTTTGACGACTTAATTTAATGTTTTGTTAATGGTAGGACTTTATGATTTTAGTCATTAGTGATACTGTTTTTACATTTTACTATAATAATAATAATTATATATATATACACATACATACATAGTGCCGAATTTTAATTAAACTTTCAAGGCTTACTCACAAATTAAATGATTTTTTTCAAAATCTTGGTAAAAAAATAAATATATATATATATATATATTTTTTTACATCTGTTATTACCCCCCAACTCACGCAAATTCATTAAATTTTGTTTCAAAAATTTGTTTTATTATTTAAACACAGGTTTTCTTTGCCAATGTAAATCACATTTTTTTCAAACAGTCGACTGTTTTTCTGAAAATCTGCTCCAAATAGTAAAATAACAGATGCAATAAAACTGCCATTTAATTAGATAAGCTTTTAAAAATATACGTATATTAAGGACATTATAGGCTGAAGAAACATTTTTCAATGAATAATGAATTTTTAAAAGAATTGTTTACATTTTTTCTTGTTTAATTATAATAATTTACAAAATTTCCAATTTTAAAAAGATTCTACAAAGTCTTGTTTTGGTTAGGTTATTAAATTATTAAGTGAAGTAAATATACTAATTGAAAATTGAAAAATTTAATACAAATCATAGAGTCAAAAGATTTTTAGAATAATTTCAATTTTTTTTTTTTTGTGTTTTAAGTTTTGACGTTTTAAGTATGGTATTTTCTATGTTACATTAAAATTCAGTTTCTTCCCCTTACACGAAAAAACCTGGATAACTATGTCAATTCTACTTAAATGTCATTTGACTGTCGTCAAGCATTTGCACCTTACTCAAATAATTTCATTCTGAATTTCATGCTACAAACAAGTAACACTTGTTTAAATCAGATTAATTTAACTTTAAATTTGCTATTTTTTCAAAAATAACATATAGATGTATATTTTAGTTTAGTAAGATATTTAAAACAAAAGCAGGATATTTATATTCATATTCTGAACAAGCAGACATAATTTTACATATGGCCATGAATGGTAATGGATACAAACCTTTGAGACTTAACCTGGCTCCAAAATTTGTAAAATTATTTTTGATACACCCTGTAATCATTCCAATTCATAATGGGAAAAACGTTAGACCAACAAGAGTCACTCTACCATTAGCCTGATGGAAGGTTTAAAAAGATTTTCTAAGACAGTCTAAATCCATGGTTCCCAACTCCAGAGTAAATTACCCCAGTGGGGTAATGAGCCCTTTTTTTGGGGGTGGGGGGGGTAATGGATGTTTGGTTTGGGAAGAGGCAATCAGCTTATAATTTCCACACTTGATAAAGTTAATTCTGAAGACATCCTCAACCACATGAAGAGAGACATCAGTGATCACCTAAATGGCCTCTTGGAAAACTTACGTACTTTCCAAACTTGAATAATTCCAACTATGAATGAGTAAGAAATCCATGTTTTGTGAGTGAAGATATCATTCCTGATGAGGACTATCCAGAAAAAGAAGAATTTCTCACATTCAGGATGAACAACGAATGGAAGCTTTTGTTTGAGACCAAGTCTGGTCTAGACATCTTTTGGATCTCTCGTCTGCAGGATATACCAACACTAGCCTCTAGAGCAGTACAAATTCTCATAGGATTTTCAACCACTTATCTATGTGAACAAGCTTTCTCTACTGTCCTCGGAACGAAGACCAAGAAACGTAGCAGACTCAATGCGGCAAACGACGCCTGAATAGCCCTTTCAGTCGCAAAGCAAAGAATAAATAAACTGGCACAGGCAATACAAGCTCAACACTCATTAAGAATTACGGCTAGTTTATATAATGAATGACATATCTAGTGGCAAGAATAAAGTATTGTCAGAAGTGGATTCCTGCTTGTCTCCTCCCACGGGTCTGTTTTGTGCGCAAGAAACTAAACAGAAAAATGGTGAACTTTTAAAGGGTAGGTTTCTCTAGAACTTACCTGAAATCCCAAAAGTGATGCCATAACAACCACCTTTGACTTCATGCCAGCAGTGAAGTAGCCCTTTCTCCAGAAATACATTGCAGGCAGGATAAAGGCGACACCTGTCAAACGACCCCACATTCGGTGCGCGTACTCCATGTAGTAAATGAACTTGAAATCAGTTAGTGTCATTTCTCTTTCAGAGATCACACTTGAGGGAGGAAAAAAAAACACATGAGCAGTAAATGCTAAGGCTTTGCATATATTAAGAAGAAAGAGAAAAAAAAATCTTTAAATATTGAAAAAGAATTTCATAAATTTTAACAGATTCAGGTTTTTTTTTATTGATCTTGGAAGAAAGGGAAAGAAGGAAGGAAGGAGAAAGGGAAGGAAGGAAGGAGAAAGTTCTTCATCCAAGTAGATAGATTTGCTTATTGTCTGACTCACAACTCCCCAATCTTTTAAACAAAAGTTTTGTCCGTTGTTTCCAGTTTAGGATTAGGTTTTCGAGT